>QVRM01006922.1:0-462500 GCA_003439945.1 Dermanyssus gallinae
TCGCTGTCAATTTGATACCAAAAAGTCTCCCTTATTATTAGATGCACATTCTCCCGGATGCGTCTGTTTTACAAGCATACGACGTTTGAATGCAATTTAATGTATTGAACGTGAATTATTAAAAAAAAAAACATTACACGATCTCGATTTTTGCAAACTGTTCTCACTAAGGCTATTCTTATTTTACTTTCTTTACTTTCGGTGTTCTGTGTCTTCATTGAATAACTCGTTCTCTCATATTCGCACGTTTTCTAAACCTATATAATCGACCGGTCACTTCTGTATAACAAATTTTACAAAATTTACTGCCACTCCTAAACCAAATATTTTTACCCACCATTCTTTTGAATTTTTAACAGGTCGGCAATCTCTGTTTGTATATATATATGTATATATATATATATATATATATATATATATATATATATAAGGAGAGACACAAAGACGCCGTCGTTGTTGTTATGTCTATTGCGGCCTGTCGTGACCCTTTTCTGCTTAGCTTGAGCAGCTAGCGCTCTATTTATTTAGCCAGTTGTACCCTATTGATGCTGGTTGTGGAAGTTGGTGGAAGGTGCGTCGGTTGGTACTGAGCGGTGACGGTTGGTATGATTGGTCGAATCGGCCGCCCGCCCGCCCGCCCGTCCAAACAAACCGAATCAATCGCGCGACTCATCATTGTCCATCCAGCCCGTATCCGGCCATATCCGCGTATTGTTGGTATTGTTGTGATTGTTGGTGTAGCTGTTATTGCTGTGTTTGTTGTTGCAGTTGTTGTTGCTGTTGCTGCTGCTGCCGTCGGTCGTCGTTCTTGCTGCCCATGTGTACGACTGAAAGCAGCGACCTTTACTGATGAGAAGATGAGCCCGCAACTCCGCAACCGAGAGCTGTCCAGCTTTGTAGTACCCGCGGCCGCTAGTGAAGTCAGTCTACAGTCAGGCATCATAGGCGTCCAGCGACAGCAACAACATCAACAAACAATAATAACAACAACAGCTATCATCATAAACAAGCCTATAAATATACACAAATACCATCATTATCATCATGAACAAACCTATGAAGATACACCGATATATACACACCCACACACACACACGTGTATCATTCGTGTCATATATCGGCATAGGCGGAAGATCATCAACAACATCAGTAACAACAACAATGACAAAAACAACAACAACGACAACAACAACGACAACAACAACACCAACAACACCAACAACAACAACGACAACAACGACAACAAAGATAACAACAACAGCAACACCAACAATAACGACAGCAACAATAACGACAGCAACAACAACAACGACAGCAACAACAACAACAACAACAACAGCAACAACAACAACAACAACGACGACAACAACAACAACAAGGACAACAACAACAACAACAACAATGACAAGGACAACAACAACAATAACAACAACAACGACGATGACGACGACTTTTATCAAGAAGAAAACAGTGTTTGGAAGGGTGGATCTCTTTTGTGTTCGGTCGGGGACGGGTTTGCCGCTGCCCGATGTGGCAGCAGCGGCGGTAGCAGCAACAACAACAGCAGCGGCGGCAGCAACAACACCAACAACAGCAGCAGCAGCAGCGATGTTGGTAGAGTCGTGACAACGCCGTTCGGTGCCACTCAGACGAGCGGCCGGCGGCACGAGCGAGTATATGTACATACACAACGAACGCACAGATCAACATGCATGTAAGATAGCCAGCGCCGCGCGGTTCATGCTTGGCGTAGGACAGCAATTCGACCGACTGACTGACCACCGTACGTCATGTCTGTTTCGCGCGCGCGCCCGTGCAGCCGCCCGCCAACCCGCTGCGGCGGAACTGTGCATGAACAACTGTTGCTTGTTCTGTCGTCGTCGGTGTCTTCGGCGTCTTCGGCAGTGGTGGTGGTCGAACGTCGTCGTCATCATCGTTGTCGTCGTCGTCCACGAAGCGTCGTCCATCGGCCAGCAGAGGGCGCTCGATTGTTTGTGATCGGTCCTGCGTACCTTGTCGCGTCGGACGGTATCTGTTCGTGAGGACTGACTCAATCAAGTCGAAGCGTTGTAGAAAAATTGCGACGCGAAAACGAACCATGAGAGAGATGGACGAACGAGGTGGAAGATAAGAGACTCGTTGGACGTAGTGGACATGCCGTGAACAGCATTCGATTCCTCTAGCAGATTGAAGAGGTATGCGCACTAATATGCTATATGTGTACGTACAAAACCCTCACCGCACACGCATGTAAATGTGTGAAGACGGTAGGCAACACAAAGGCAATTCCTAGATAAGTTAAAGATTTTTTCGGATAAAAAAGAAACTATTTACTAGTAGGTACGTACGTTTGAACCATTGGCCAAATCAGCAATGATATTTTTGCACCTATATTACATAACTATATTATAATTTTGGCTTGCCTCTTCCTTCTTCTCCTCCTGAACGGGTGGCCTGTTGCACTCGCTTGCAGACTTCAAGCATGCATCCGTCTTGGAAGACGGAGGCCAGTGGCTCTGGTGATCACCTTTGTGGCCGGTTGTCGTCGTGCTGGATACGAGAGCCAGAGAGAGAGAGAGAGAGAACGAGGTGTGTACAGCGCCATCTATCGGAATGGAAATCGTAGACGGAGGTAAACGACGTCCACCGAACAGGTGTATCTGATCCTACTGGGGGAGGAGGGAAGCAGGCCGATATGGTTTGGCTGTTGGCTAGCCCACACCCGCGTTCGTACACAGGCAGGCAGGCGGCTGGCTAGCCAACACCAAAGCGTTGTACATAGAGCTGGTGTAGGCTGGCCGCTACGTAACTGCTGGAATAACCTTCGTTCCGTTGTCTAAGGACGTTCAACGTTCTCCCTGCCCTGCTATGATTAGTCGTGGACTGGACAGTGTGCGCGAGTGCATCAGCAGCAGCAACAACAACAACAACAACAACAACAACAACAACAGCAGCAACAACATCAGTAGATGTGTGGGTGCGCACCGATGAGTCCTGCTTGGCGAAGCGGGAACCAGTTTGCTGCGCGGGAGCCAGTTTGCTGCGCGGACAAATACGCACGACACCGCCTAATGGATTAGTCGTTGTGAGGCCGGCTGCAGTGCGACAATATCAACGTCAACAACAACAGCAACAGCAACAATAAGAACAACAACAGCAGCAGCAGCAGCAGTAGTAGCAATAACGTCAGCAATAACAAGGATATCGACGCCAACAGCAACAACCATGATGACGCTGATGACGACGACGACGATGATGATGATGATGACGACGCCGCCGCCGCTACCGTCGTCTGTACGATGCCAATGACAACGGGTAATTCGTGACGCAACCCGAACACCTGACCGAGGCGGAACCCAAGAAAAGGAAAGACCGCAATGAAACTGCAGTAGCAAGAACAGCACAACAACCACCACCGCCGCCACCACCACCAGCAACGCGGCTAGAAGTAACAGTTGTCACAACAACATCAGCAGCAGCACCAGCGACAGCGACAACGATAGCAGGAGCAACGACAACATTACAAGCAGTGTGTCGTAGTGCCGCCATATCGAGTGGTCTCAGCCGGTGAAAGGTTGCGTTTACCTACCTACCTACCTACCTACTACACACCGTGGAGGAGGGCCCGTCATCGCCTATGCATATACGGCGAACGGTTAACGGTGTGAAGCTGCTGCGCGCTCAGGCTCGAAGTGCTCAGTGTAAGCTGTGAGTGTCCCCGGCTGGCCCGCGAATAGTTAACTGGCCAACCAACTATCTGGCTGGGGCTGACTAATCGACTGACTGACTCTGCGTGGAGCCGCCCAAGCAAACTGGTGGAACGATGAACTACAAGCGGCGAATCGGCATCGTTGGCTACGGTCACCTTGGCGAGTTTCTTGTCGACGAGATCCTGGCCCGGCCGGCCGAATACGAGCTCGCGTTCGTCTGGACGCGCTCGGGCACGTTCAATCCGGGCACGAAGCGACTCGATCGCTCGGTGCTGCTCGAAGATCTGACCTACTTCTACACGCGGCGGCCGGACCTCGTCGTCGAAGTCGCCCACCCGACGATCTCGAAGGCGTACGGCGAGCACTTTCTCAAGCACAGCGACTACCTGATCGGGTCGCCGACGGCGCTGGCCGACTCCGAAACGGAGCTGAAGCTGCGTCGGGCCGCCCGTAAGCCGCACGGCCTGTACGTTCCGTCGGGCGCCATGTGGGGCCTCGAGGACATCCGCAAGATGGCCGACCGCGGCACCCTGCAGGGCCTGACGGTGACCATGCGCAAGCATCCGAGCGCGCTGCGGCTCGCCGAAGGGTCCGCGATACGGGCGAAAAACGACAACGTCTCGACGAGACCCACCGTCCTGTACGAGGGTCCCGTGCGCGACCTGTGCCACATTGCGCCGAACAACGTCAACACGATGGCCGCCGCAGCTGTGGCCGCTCACAACCTCGGCTTCGACAAGACGCAGGCGTGCCTGATCTCCGATCCCAACATGGCGGACTACCACGTGACCGAGATTGCTGTACAAGGCCCGTCCGAGATTGACGGGCGGACGTTCACCGTCAGGACGACACGCACAAACCCCGCCGGTCGCGGAGACGTCACCGCAAAGGCTACGTACTCGTCGTTCCTGTCGTCGATGCTCGCCGCCGAGGGCAAAGGACCCGGAGTTCATCTCTGCTAGACGCTTGAGTGGAGGTCAACAATACCTACCTACCTACCTACCGACCGAAGGACCGGCCAACCTAGCGCCGGTTTGCGAGTCCGCACTGCGACTTCTACCCTGTGCGTGGTGGTCCCCCCGATACGCCACTACGAACTATAGTAAACCTAGGCCCGCATAATTCGTCGGATGGATATCGGACGGAGGTCGTCCATACATAAGAGCGATGACGTTGAGCGCTCACGCGCCTGATTGAAGAAGGCCCAATCTTTGAGGAGTAAATTAAATCTTTCGATCTCTGCTGTCGTGCTGTGTGACACAGGCACGTGTACGCGTCGGCTATGTAAACAACCCCTATTATTTGCCAGAGACGGGTGCAAGAGAGTGTCTGCTGGTGGTAGCGTTAAAATTCGTTCGAGGCAGAAAAAACGTCGCTGTTCGTCATTAACCGGCCCGCGTGAGCGACATCTTCCTTTCTCACTCGTGTCTCAATTAGTGGGTGTGCGTTCTGTTTGAAGATGTGCTCGCTAGAGGCTTGTAAGTAAGCGGTGCCTGTGTGCTAATGAGCTATACATGTAAATTTAATTATAAATTGATAATTGATAGTGGTCATATGAGCGTCGATGTTTGGAGGATCGAACTAAACGTTCGGTTAGAAGCTTTACTAGTTTGCTTGTTAGGGTGCCTGAAGCTTACTGTCAAAACGGTACGCAACTGTTGCTTCGTATTGCACAAATAGCTAGAGAGTTCCGTTTTTGATATATATATATATATATATATATATATATATTATGTTTTTCATCTCAACATCTCAATTCCATCTTTAAGGGCATATTGTAGTCCTTGATGCTCGTAGGTGTTGGGCTAGTGTATGTTGTCCATCTAGAAGGATGAAGGCGAACGCAGGAGTCGTGTAAAATGTGACTATATCCATCCTTGATAGGCATCTCAAACATCCGGTGTCTGCTCTGTCTCTCTATCCTACTCTCCGTTGGTTTTGTCGCTATCTCTCCCTCTCTCTCTCTTTGCCCTCTTAGCGCTACACAATTCTGTCATGGGCGTTTGTCTGTGCTGGTTGACCGGCCGCAACTAGGGCAATTAGGGATTGCAACACAAGGTCGGGCCAGTGGTCTTTATATATATAATTTTTTTTGAGACGCTTCGGGACAGGCATCATGCACATGCATCATTAGCGCAGCTAGCCTTGACGTGTGGAACAGGGAGTCACACTACCCCACTAAACCGTTTGTACCCATTCGCCTCTCCTCGGGCTCGCAATTGCACGACGATTGCGCCATCGGGTTTTTCTTGTTCGAAGACCTCGTCGGCCGAGAGGCTCGAGCCACAACCAACCAACCAACCGGCCAGCTGACTCACTGACTGACAGACTGACTACCCACTATGTTACTGCTACGACCGCCAACGCCAATATCGATCGAGAATACAAGACGAACAAACGAACGAAACGCAACCAACAGCTCTTGTTGTCTCTTATTCAACAACGGCGTCTTGTCACCACCACAACGCCGGCGGCAATGAGACAGGATTCGACCGATTGCCAAATCGCTTTATGGCCTGCCTATTTCCACCGCAGTCTCCATCATGGTCATTCATAGAAGTACTATTACTACTACTACTACTACTACAACGACAACTACTACGACGATGACGACGCCGCTTGCGGCATACATCCAATAGTCAGGCCGGTTTCGTGGGATAACCAGGAAGGAACACGAAACAAAACCAACCACAAAGGAGAGACTACTAGCACGATAGCGTCTCCATTGGCCATAAATTCTGCCATAAAACATGGCCACCTGACGTCCGTTCCTGCGGCGACGGCAGCAGCAGCAGCATCAGCAACAACATCCGCAGATATTTCCCCTACTGTGAGCAGGCCGCACGCAAACAAGCTTCCGTTATTTTCACCGAATCGATACCATCTATCTATGTATGTGTAACGTGTTTTTGACGATATTTGTGCGTGTTTGATTGTATGCAGTATGT
The DNA here is from genome assembly GCA_003439945.1 of Dermanyssus gallinae. Classification (NCBI taxonomy): domain Eukaryota; kingdom Metazoa; phylum Arthropoda; class Arachnida; order Mesostigmata; family Dermanyssidae; genus Dermanyssus; species Dermanyssus gallinae. The sequence goes on from QVRM01006922.1 coordinate 6,659, forward strand.
CTTCTTTGTGAGCTTTTTGCGTGTGTGTGCGTGTGTATATGTATGCATGATAATGCATACACATGAAATTATAGGTTTCAAGTGACCAACCCCCTGCTAGGTAGCCAGCTACCCCCACCCCTCTGTGGCGGTGCCTGGACGACGCCCGACGCAGGACTGAGATGAGGATAATGAGGATGATGATGATGATAATGATAATGGTGGTGATGATCTAATAATACTAATTCACCCTGTACTAATTACATACTATGGCACACTCTGCAGCATACTCGCCGCATATACCCGCATTGCACCGAAGAAGATCTATCGAAGCGTCCACTTCGTCGCACAGCATCGTACATCGAACTCGGAGGTGTAGTAGTCTCGTTGTTGAGTAGTAGACCGGCCTACCGGCCTATCTGCACCGGCCGCCGCAGCGTTCTTTCTGCGGCCTCTATTCACTTTGGCAGCCTGTTGTTACTAGTGCAAACGTAACCGTGTGCAACTGGTGCTGCACTCATTTACGTACACACACACACAACACAATATATATATATATATATATATATATATATATATATATATATATATATATATATATATATATATATAATATATATATATATATATATATATATATATATATCTATAAATATATATATATATTATGTCGACGACGCCTGTGTTGACTACTGCCAGCGGTGTTTTCTTTGAAATAAATAAATACGCATTTTAAAAATAACACTTCGTGTTGTCACGCCGTGTTTGCTTACTCTTATTAAGAATATCCTTATTTTATATACGCGACAATACGCGCATAGCAAGTAAATTCCGACACAATCATTTACTGGGACATACGAGTCTGTTTAGCCGTATAGTAGTGGCTTATCGTCATCCTTCTTAGGCAGCCTACGCAATCACCTACAGAAGAAAGCATTCACGTTTCTATTCTGCTGCTGCTGTTTCCGTTCCGGGTTCTGAAAGCGTTTTGCGTTCTTGAACTCGTTGGAATTATAGGCAGAAAAACAGCTGTACTAGATTACCGTATTGTTTGTTATAAAATGTTTCAATATGAGCTGAACCGCCAGCCTCCCACCAACAGCATTTACGTAAGTTTTCATTTGCACGTCTGTCTATGTGGAGTCAGGCGTAGAACGTCTCTCTCTAAAACTGAGAAAGTTTTTAAACGCCAGCCATGTAAGGCCAGTCAACCTCAGTAGTTGTTGACGTCCCTCTGGACCCTGTGCAATAACATAGAATGTGTTCTTTGCTTGCTAACCAGTGTAAAAAACAGTGTCTTGCTGGACACCAATGTTTTGCTGCCAATCATGATAGCTGCGTAGTTCGTAGACGACTGCTAGTTTTAAAAATTACACATAATATGCTTATTCTGTCTGGCGGATCCTCCGTGCCTCAAAAATAATGAACGCGTTTATATTATATCGATATATATATAGAGGATATGAGGATAATAGTATATAAGATGATGATTTAGATATATATGATTAATTATGATATTATATATATATATAGATAGATAGTAGATATATATATAGAGATATATTATATAGCTAATGATATATATAAGATATATATATATTATATAATATATAGTATAATTAGATATAATATATATATATAATATATATTTATATTTATATATATATAGATATATATATATATATACATATATATAATTTGCGCCGAAATTTTACCAAAGACTAAGGAGATGACGAGATTGGGCGAAGCGACCTACCTGGTTATTTGACTGCGATTGAGATGGCTCAGGCACCGTACCACTTCTGATTATATCAACCACTCTACAGCTCTCGCAGAAGACGGTTGGGGATGTTTATTTCCGTGATGCATACAAACATTAAAAGAGTTATTGATTTCAGTCTGCAAAGCAGGATGGAACTCAACTCTTAGAAGTGCAAATTAATTTAAAAGCGCCAGCCTCACCTTTCGCCTTTAAGGCACTCCTGTCTGGGTGCAAACTCGTTAAGGCAGCTGAAATAACGCTCCTGGGGTCCCTCGTGAGGTCGACCGCCATTCGTCCTGAGCTTTCAGGCAGGATTGAGTGTCAGTTTACACTCCGTCTATTACCTACTGAGGTCGTCTCTGGAGTCGGCAAGGATCGTCACCCTGTAAGGATCCACATTCTCCGAAGCACGGACTTTGGAGAAAAACCAGGAAATCCTGCGGGACAGGAAATGCCTGAGGGAACCTAGCTGACAGCAACTGGGCTAAAGTTAACCCTTAGACTTGGCGGTCTGGGAGATCGCTCTAGAGCAGACCTGGGTAGCTGCCACGTTGCGTCATTGCACGCCTAAGTAACTTACTTAGAGGGCGGTTACTGTTCAGCACATCATCCCGCCCGAGGTCCTGCAGTCTTTCAGGCCACCAAGGAGCTTGATAGCACGAGATTCAAGGATCTCGTAGGTTTACTCCCTGGGACAAGCAAACATCCATAGGAAGCCAGCATGCGGCTCTAACCCGTCTTTTCCTTAAACCTGGCACTTCACTTGATTACGAAAAATTACGACATATTTGGACATGGGCGTTCCTGCAGCAGAAGCGAAGGAGATATGATATAAACAAGGTTTCAGCTCGGGTCCTCAGGTTAGTTCTTATGCAGTGCATTCGAATACTATCTGTCCCACTGAGAAGCCCTAGAAGCCTGAGAGGGGACTAGTGCGCTAGTCATGGTTGCCATCTACCGGTTCCCAGTTCGATCCCTGTTGTTGATCGAATTTTCTTTGAGCAATGCTCATTGAGAATAGTTAAGTTCTAAGCCTGTAGGGGACGGAGGATAGTCTAGAATTAAAAACAACCTTCTTAAAAAAAAATTAATTTTAGACTGAGAAGCGACGGTCTGATCCTTATCCCCCTTAAAAAGACAAAGCGCTTGTTTGGGATGTCACGATTATCTATGTCCTTGTCCGGTCGAACCTGGAGGCTAGTGCATCCGCCGCTGACTTCGCAGCAAGCAAAGCTGAACGACGACAGGTTAACAATAATGCCTAGCTCGCCAACTAGTTCGTTTTGGTGCCGCTAGTATAACGACGCTCGGGGAGCCCGTCCCCGAGGCATGTCAACTTCTCCAGAAAATTGGCAAACCAATTGAAATAGCGATTGGGAGCAAAAGGGCTCTTGACGCCCATATCCAGAGCGCCAATGCGGCAGCAATAATGAGAGGAGGCTGCCTCGAGGACAAACTCGACTGTAGCGCTTCTCACAAGGCCTTGTGTAGTAAGTTAACCAGCTATCTCCTTAATTTTACAATTGGGCAATTAAAAAAAAAAATATATATATATATATATATTATATATATATATATATATATATATATATATATATATATATATATATATATGTGTGTACGCAATGATGTACGCTTTGGTTTAGGTATACACGCGTCTATATGCGTCTGTGGAGGCATACTCGTTCCGATTCCATAGATATTCTACACCGAAAGATAGCTTGTCTATTTGTAAGACCTACTGCTACGATGGCTGCTCCTACCACTACAGATGCTAGATCGCTACCCTCTGGCAGCGTACGTGACTTCAGACGATAACGTCTGACTGATAATGGTGATGCCAATGCTGATGACACAATGATGACGACATCTGTTACTCGGCGAGTGCCTACGCGATGCCACAACGACCTCAAGCTGCGTGCGACGTGCCTCAATTCGAGCTTCAATTTGTCGTGTTTCGGTCTTGATGCCTTGAGGCGTGGCAGGAGGGGCGCCCATCTCAGAAGGTTAGCTTAATGGTGGCGCGCGCGTCTAAAGTAAGTCGGCCAACGTGAGCATGAATCGGTGGCAAGGTTGTAATTCTCTTTTGCTAGCCAAAGAGCAGGCCTACAACAACTACTACTGCTACTACCACGTGATTGGTTTGTGTAGGCCGGGCTTTAGCCGCACAGTAGGACATAAAGAGAGCAAGACGGAAAGAGCGAGAGCGTTTAGGCTCGAGTGTACGACTCAGTGCGGCACGGTGAATCGCTATTGAAGTAGAGGCACACGTGGGTTTTACGTCCTCTGTACCATCCTGTGCACTGTGTGTGTTTCTGTTGATTGTTCTCATTGTGCCCTGCCAATTCTGCAGGCACTGTCTGAAGTCATGTGAAAATTGGGCACGCTGTAGCCAAGTAGCTGAACAATGTCTTTTGACCAAACGCTGTCGTTGTTGTTGTTGTTCTTGTCGTCGTTGTTGTTGTTGTTCTTGTTGTCGTTGTTGAGGTTGTTGATGTTGTAGCTGTCGTCGTCGCCGTCGTCTGCGTCTTCTCCTTTATCGCCGTTTCACGTTGTTCAACTAGCGGAACTCAAACACCTCTGTAATTATCTTTCACTAATCAATTATTCATTTATTTACAATTTACCTTTGCTAGATATGTCAATACATAAGCCACAGCAGCGGCGGCACACACAGCTCGCGCCCGGCTTGTAGAATCCTACTGCACGGCAAAGCAGATGGTAAAACCCGTGCACGCTATATCAGGTCGCTGGACGCCTCCTTCCAAATCGTAGTGTTGTTAATAGGTGACCCAATTTGTAGACTCTTTTGTGAGCTACATTATAACTGCCGTCGTAGACGCTCTACATACGTATGACCATTGGGTATGCGCATCCGTTTTTTTCTTAAGATCTCGGAAATGCGTAATGCGCCTGCGCCGCTGACAGCTTGCAATGATTAGTGCGGAATCTGCCTGTTAGAATTCCGCAAACCAATATCCTTCCCAACCCCTCAGGCTCGGCATTGCATGGTAGTACTTCGACAACGCATCTGTTGTCTATGAAGGCCCAGTCTGCTATTCGCTGGTCACTGGCCAAACGAAGCATGTCACTGTCCCCATAGAGCTTAACGTAAATACGATTCCTGAATACAGTAACTATTGGAGTGGCGTGAACAAGCGTCTTAACTCACAGTGAAGTTCTAATCTTGTTTGCAATGGAACCGAAATTTCAACCTCCTCCGCCAAACAGCAGCATAGAAAACGGCAGTCACTTACAGTGGTTCAACTTTAAGTCGTTATTTATGATTTAGATAAAGTTTCCCTAAATCCCTGAACTCGCTTCTGAAAGCTCAGATATTAATAAAATATTGCCAGACATCTCTAATATCAATAAAATATTGCAGACATCTCCAATATCTCAAAACGAGAGCTTTCGCGTACTAAAAGACAAAGCGTAATTTTACTGATGCAGCGAGAACTTCGAATACTTATACGGCGGTCCTCTAAATGTTTCAGCTGCCCCCTTCCGCATGAAGAGCTCATCCAGTGTTTCCAAATGACGTTTGCCCGGACAGACACGGTTCGAAGAGTTGTTCCTGCTGACAAGTACCTTCTTGAAGCCTCTTGCAAGGCACTCGGTGCTTGCCTGCAGGCATCTTTCAGTATCGCCGAAATCAAACTTCGCATTCTCTCCTTAATAACCCTCAAAAACACAAGGCATTTGAACCCTATCCGGCAAAGAACGAACATGTTATAGAAGCCGATCTTCTCACCCCTCTGTGAAAGACCGTTGTGAACAGATGCCTATCTGAAGGAGCTCTGCCGGGCAAATGGTATGAGTAACTCCTAAAAGTAATTCTTAAGGACCAAAGAAATCCAGTTCCTTGGCAACCGATTTCAAAAAGCAATTGCGGCTATGAAACACTCTCCTTCCGCGTCACAGATTGGCTCATTAGCTTTCTAACTCATCGGGAGTCCCACTGGCTTTTCTCGAAAGCGATCAACCATTACAGCGTGTCGGATTCGTTTAGATGAAATTAGCGTATCTCTTGCGAGGAAAAACTCACAAGTTGCGAATTTCATTGATTTAACGTCCAGTTCCCTAAACGTTTTCAGGCTAAAGAGAGGCTTTTTCAGACCCTCATTTAACATCCACGGATTTGTTTTCGCATTTTTTCGTAAGACGGGCCCCACAAATACAAATGTGCAACGGTGGGGCTCGAACCCGTGCACCTTTGCGTCTCCTCCGGTCGCAGGGCGGACGGGAATGCACCACGTTACCGGGCTCGACTGTCACCGTCCCTAGAGACATTGTCCTTAAGAAGCTCACAGAGGCCGAAGTTGGAGCTCAAATGCTACGATTGCAGCGTTGCAGAAGGTAAACCAATTCGTACTAGATGGCAGCAAGTGTGAACGTGTATTATTCAGTCAGAAAACTGAATACCCCCTAGGGTAATAACATGCATCTACTGTTATGCATCGCTCTGCTGGGCGTTTTTCCACTTATAATATGACAGTGGCGTTCTACTGTGATGACCTGCTATGTTCCGGCGACCAGTTTTTCTCAAGCCAGCACTGGACACGTCGGGTCGAATCGAACAAACGCCGTCCAAAGCAGATGAATGCATGCGCTTGCGGGGGTCCGTTTCCCACATCGATGAGCTCATACAAGCTCTTTCAGCTTCCAGCCACTTCAAAGGCCACATCCGAGATGCTACGGCAGAATGGTACACCACCCCTGGCATGCATCTACCACGATATTAGCCATTACCACCACCGTCGTCTTCGTCATAACCAAAACTTAATATCTACAGCGTAATCGTAATCATCATCGTCATCATCATCATCATAACCAAACTCAATATCTACTGCGTAATCGTCATCTTCTTCTCATCATCACATCATTCACATAATTCATGGCTGTATCGGCAAAGCAATGAGTAAGTACATTCGCTCATATTCGACGGGCTAAATATGCGCGCACTCGAGATATAGAGAGAGCGAGCGAGATATAGAGAGATAGAGAGAGAGAGAGAGAGAGAAAGGGAGGGAGAGAGAGAGAGGGAGGGGGATTTCTATACGCCATAAGCAGTGGTGTTCATTTGGTGGCGCGGCCATGCAATAATCGCGTGCCGACGACCATGTTCGCGTATGCTGATTGTGAAATTAGTAGTTCCGACTAATTAAAATACGCACACACACACTCACTCACATCCGCAGCACGGCACAGCACATGCTTGACGTGTCACCGCTAACCGTCTCAGCCGGCAAATCGATTAGAAAATTTTCTAATCTCGACGCAGTTCGTTTGAAAACACATCACGCCAGCACCTGGCTGGGCTGCCAGCGGCTGTCTACCGCAGCAGCAGCAACAGCATCGACGGCAACAACAACAACAACAACAACAACAACAACAACAACAACAACGACAACGGCAACGACAACGACGACAACAACAACGACAACGGCAACGACAACGACGACAACAACAACAACAAAAACAACAACAACAACAACAACAACAACAACAACAACAACAACGACAACAACAGCAACAGTTCGTTTGGCCAGCGCGACACGGCTGAACGCGGCTAAGGAAGAACCAGAAGGACACGTGGATGGCTTAATTCGGCGTTGGATTCATGACCGTTTCTTTCAGATTAGAACTCTAAACGATTATGCTTGCAGTCTGATCGTGAACTTCGAATCGTGATCAAATTATCATGGCTACTATTACTATTGAGATATGATTATAACTCAGTAATAACATTAACAAATCTGTACACATTAATAATACTAAACCTTTGTTAATAATAATAATAATAATAATTATTATTATTATTATTTTTTTTATTATTGTTTTATTATTATTATTATTATTATTATTATTATTATTATTATTATTATTATTATTATTATTATTACTGCATCTAGAGACTACTGTGGTGTCTATGACTGATACTGTGTTATCGCTTGTGTGTGTATCGTTCGTTCACGAATTCCACAAACAATGGCAAATCAGGTGGTATGCCCGGTGGGTGTTTCGTGTTTGCTCGATGTTGCTTGCTGCATTTGGCGTTTATGATGACGACAACGACGACGACGACGATTTCGCCAGCCGCGGAAACAACAACGACAGCTGCAAATGGCAATGCTAATTTCAGTACTGCTAACGACAACAGCGACTGACGACGACGACGACAGCAACAACAAGAACAATAACGACAACAACAACAACCAGAAGTACACCAATTGCTATAGCAACAGCAACAACAACGACAACATCAGCAATTAAACAATATTAGTTGAAGCAACAATCATTCTAAATCACGCAAGCAATACGATATGGGCCTTGGAATGGAGTAACACAAGCAGCAGCAGCAGCAGCAACAACAACAACAACAACGACGACAACATCAACAACAATAACAACGGCAACTAACGATAGCATCAAACACAATCGCAAAAACAGCGCTTATAAGAAAAAGAGAACGAACACGAATAGGACATAAATGACGTGAGAACAACAACAGCATATTAACAATTTTAATTATCAATTTAACTAGTCGTACTCTCGTTCTGAGTGCGATAGCCCGAGAAAAAAAACAGCATATTGTGCATCAGCAAAACTTGGTCGTCGTTATCGTCCTACGTACGTATGCATGGACGTAAGTATGCTCATAGATTTAGGAAACGATTGTGTTTCCTCTGCATTGAACATCGTGCAACGGGCGTCACAGCCATGTCGGCTGCACCTACTGTTTGTCCACCGAAGCCGTCTTCTCGCCTTTTCTCCATTTTGACGGACAAAGGACAAAGAGAGAAAGGGAAATCAAGTGATAGAAGGAGAGAGGGGGAGAAATATAGCAATCGAGAGCGAGAGAGAGAGCTAGAGCAAGAGATAGAGAGAGAGAGCGTGATTGAAGGCGAAGGAGGAAAGAAAGAGGGTGGGACGAGAGGTAGACAAGCAGGCAACGCGCGCATCACCGAGTGGGCGAAGCATCTGCACGCGTTTTTGCACAGTATCTAGCTATCTATCTATCTATCCACTAACTGCCTTTCCCACTCTGTTACTCGTCTTACAGTCATTTAGCCCATCAGACAGTCAGTTGATCAATCGGTCAGTCTGTCTCTGTTCGTCTGCTCGCTGTTCTGTTCGTGATGAGCGACCATGACGACGACAGCAACAACAACAACGATAGCAACAACAATAACAACAGCAACAGCAACAACAACAAGAACGACAGCAACAACAACAACAAGAACGACATCTTCGTCGTTTTCGCCGTTTTCTGCTTCTGTTTTGGTATCTGTACATTCACTCTCTGCTAACTCATTGCTGCATGGGTCTCTCTTAGTCGCATCTTCCCTTCAATCTGCCTCTTGTTTTTTTTCTTCTCCACCGTCTGGACTTTGACTTCGCCGTATCAATATTCATGGTCGCATCCTGCCGCCGCCGCCGCCGCCGCCGCAGTTGTCCAGCTTCGGTTACCACTACCGAACCAAACAGCTGGTCGTACGACTTCGACAACTTCTGCGATTTCGGCTACTTCTGCGACTTCGGGCACTTTTGCAGCTTTGGCTACTTCTGCGATTTCGGGTACCTTTGCAGCTTTGGCTATCTCTGCGACTTCGGGTACCTCTTTGCAGCTCTGGCTGCGGCTGCGACTTTGGGTATTTTTACAGCCCTGGCTACTTCTGATACTTCGCCTATCTCTGCGACTTCGGGTACCTCATTGCAGCTTTGGCTACGTCTGCAACGTTGGGTTCTTTTACAGCTTTGGCTAGTCGTATGCTACGTCGGCTACTTCTGCGACTTGGGCTACTTTTGCAGCTCTGGGTGTTTCTGTGACTTCGGGTACTTCTGCGACATTGGGTACGTTTGCGACTTCGCGCCCGTTTGCAACTTCGGCTACGTTGCGAATTCGGCTACATGTACTGCTGCCTATGTCACGGGATGTGCATCTGATGAACACACAGCAACAAAAGCAGACAGTATGCGCAAGAGAGTAAGGGGGAGAAGGAAAGGGAAGTGGGTGGCTGGGTAGATTGGGTGGAAGCAATACATCCCAGATACAGATGAAGACGGGAGCTTGAACAAAGCGATAACTATAGGGACAACGAGGCGATACAGTCGCTGAAGTGTTCCAATTGTATATAAGGATGACTGTATTGTAATTATGTACCATCTTGAAATGCAAAGTTCTTGCAAAATAAACAATATGTATGTATAACTATACGGACAACGAGATACCATCCAGCAGCGGCGGCGGCGGCGGTGGAAGAAACTGCAGCAACGCCAAAACAACAACAATAACAGCAACAACAACAATAACAACAACGACTACAAAACATAATATAGACCAGAACAGCAAGAACGTCAAAATTACTAGAAACGTCACAACAACAAAAGCAACAGGGAAGAAAATTGCAAGAATTAAATTAAGCAAATAATAACAGCGGAATCACCAAAAGATTGCGCACCAACAAACACTGCAGTAGCAATAACAACAAAAACACTTACGGCTTACACAGTCAATGGCTGCGGAAAATTGTACTGACAATAGCAACGTCATTTGGCCAAGAGGATTTCGTGACTGACTTTCTCCAGTGTCGCAATCGTGCTAAAAATCTTCTCAGTTACATACGCGTCTGGTCTTATACACATATATATATATATATATATATATATATATATAGTATCACGACAGTGTGATTCGTACCGCCTTTTTTGAGATTATCATCGTTTATAGAAGTCAATCAATATGTATGTATATGCAAAAATAGTATTTTTCATAGTGTGTTGTTTTTATATTATGACTGTATACTATTCTATTCTGGCATATTATATATACTATACTTTTCTGGCGATTAAACTCGTGTTTTCTGGAGAATTTGCCGTTCTAATATTCATAGGACCCACATCGCTAAACGCTGTATCGACATAAATCCAATACATCTTATAATATATATAATAAGTTGATCTAGAGTGAAATAGTTATAAGGAGCTGAATAGCGTTTGGTCGCTTTTTGAAAAATAAGATCCATAGTTTTTATACTATGAAAACCCAAAAAAGATTTGTTGAAATCTTCCTGTGTGCATATGGTAAGATAAGGCAGACCGCGTCTTAGTAGCATTAAAAAGTGGCCAATTCTTTCACTAAGACCGGTCTAGTCGGCATCCTAAAACTTAACAATCATAACCAAACAACAGTATCAAACAAAGTTTTCTTTATATAGGAGAGAGAAATAGAGATAGAGGAGAAGATGTAAGGAGAGAGAGATAGCTATATAAGTAGAAGAATATAGTAAAGGAAGAGATATATAGATATATAATAGAAATATATATATATATATATATATATATATAAAATATAATATATATATTATATATATAATATATATATATATATATATATATATATATATTAGAACTAAAACCGCCCCCACTTGACGGCTGGCATTGTGTAAAACGTTTTACAGTAAAAAATGGCGTTAACAATAGACAAACATGTTGTAACAACAGTACGGTCATTGGGTCGCATTTCGCACTAAACTAGGTCGGACATGCGGATCTTCTGCCCGATCATCTCAGAATCGTCACTCTGACGACCGAGTTCCAATAGAGTGGGTCGTAATAAGTCAAATGTGTCCGTCTATGTGCTGACTTGAGAGTGGAAAACGTAGAGCGAGCAAGAAAACGTAGATCGAATACCGAGGAGTAGAATATATGGATAGCACGTGAACCGGATGGATTCAAGAGACTCGTTGAGCTGGGCTAGGAGAGCACCCTGGAAGGCTGTACCACTCAACCGTGTTAGGTATGCTGCGCTTTGTAAGCAGTAGCAGGGTGTCGTTCCCCGTAACAACGCAAGACAATGCTATAACGCGGCTGTGTACCACCCGATAGCAGCAGCAGCAACAACACCAATACCAACACACAGTAATACCGATACCAGCTCTACTACTCTCAGTCGGAAGGGGACTTAGTTCAAGTTTACAAAAAGTTGTTTTGAATATTGGCATCCGTGTATAAGGTTACACAGTTGCTAACATGAATGGCTGGTTGGCACGATAGCGTACACCACACATTCGGATATCACCTTTACCAAACCGATAAAAAGACTAGATAGTATTAAGGAGTAAAATAGGAAGGCGGCGTGATGATAATAGAAAAAAAAGCCTGCAGAAGTCCCATTAAAAAGGCGACTATTGAGAATTTACTTGTAGTATTAGTAGATAATAATCGATTCATATGGATATATATATATATATGTCCTTGGGACACCCTGGGTAAACAATTGAAAAAACAACTTTTTGTCGTTGTGTTGTCGCACGTGTTATTTTCCAAGATGTCTACAAAACAAAGACGCTTTATGAAACGCTAACGTCCGTCCCTCGTTGAGAGATAGCTCAGGAATCGCTGGGGCGTCGTACAGTTCCATACACCTCAGTACACGTGGTCACAAATAGACAGCCTTGGTCCCGCCCAATTACGGAGTATATATATACGAGTATATATATATATATATATATTGAGCTTGTGGGTTAGGTAGAGTCAAAGGATGACTCAATTGGACATATTGTAAAAGAAAATACAGCCTTTGAGGAGAACTGAGATATGGACCTGTCCCAGCTTTAAGACCAAATGTCAGAAAGAACCACATTGATGATATGAATGCTTAGGAAAAAAATATATATATGCTGCCCCTTAAGCGCCTTTGATAAAACGGTGACCGATGTATTTAGGTAACCTGTCGATCGAATATTAAATCAATCATATATATATATATATCAATCATATCATATATATATATTGCAGTAGATGACGCACGCGACCTAGGATGCCGTATCGTCTCGTTTCTAGTCAGCCAAGCAGCGCTGGTTGTACTCGAAGCGAGCGCCGACAGGTGCCCTTTACGGAACAGTCAGGTCACGTGATCAGCACACGAAGGCCGGGAACATTTAGAAGGTTTTCCACACCTCTCATGGAGGTCACCGACCACAGGTAGACGCGCGCACACCCACACAGACGAGCAGACAGCCGGCTAAATCTTCATAGAGCCTTTTCCAGCAGCCTCCTTCTTCCGCGGATACTTTTAGGTGTTGCTGCTGCTGCCGCTGCCGCCATCGTCCATACTCCTGATTCCTGGTCGTTCTCCTGAATGGCGGACATGATGACGGCGCTTGCCAGTGCAACGACCACGATCTGCTACCACGATTGCTCATTTGTCACTTGCACCAGGACCAGGACCAGGACGACGACGTCATCGACGTCTACGCCGCTGACTTATGACGTCCAGTTACGCTGGAACAGCGTCGTTATCTCGAAGAACCGTTGCGGTTGGTCCCAAATCGCTGGGTGCCGCTATATCGGTTTATGACCATTTGCTTCTACTACTACTACTACTACTTCTACTACAGAATACTACAACAAATACTACTCTACAGATATGACCGTGATGAGAATTTCGACGGTGGTGTGGATTACTATTAAGATTGCTATTACTAGTATGATTGATGAATGTTATTATTGCTACTATGACTATTAAATCCTGTATTGCTTTTTTTGTTTGCACCCCAGCTGTGCAATTCGGTTCGACGTCGGTCCTCAATGCTAACAGATTGCGTGATGCTCGGAAGTGGGAAAAGAGAATCAAGTGTGCAAGAGGCTAAGGTGTTCAATCAGAACTGTTAGGTGGCCATCCACTTTATTAAAATAGCCTAGGCGTGCGCAATAATTACTATTTTTAATGATTAGCATTATTATAGTAAACGACAGTGTGGCCTTAGTCACGTCGACGTTATTCGGTCTCCAGACAGACCAACAATTCCACTGCCAACGAGCTATCAACTGTCGAAACAACATGATAACGCTTTATATATATATATATATATATATATATATATATATATATATATATATATATATATACATACATATATACCACTAAGTCGACGCCTGACTCTCACTCTGACATCTTTCTATAGAACGATGTATAACTAGATTTCGCGTCTTCGTGCCGAAGCTTTACACAAGCATTGCTCAACGGCACTGCCGCTTGCACGGTTCAGCTATCACTTGCGTAAACGGTTCGCACAGGCGTAAACCCTTCTCTATTTTCGGGACTTAAATCAATTCATGTTCTTCTATTTTGCACTTATGTGATTTTTTTATATACCGCTGCCACTCAGAAGGCTAATTTTATGCCGGCTCCGTGTCTCTATGTAGGATTCTGTAGCGCCTCGGGCTAATCTTGGTGGAAATAATTCGGCACCATCGCCTGCCTAAAAGGTTTCAAGGTTTAATCCGGCCTGAGACGCCACTATCGGTCTACTGGGAATAAAACGATGTGCACACTCGCTGCACGAGTTTGAGCCTATAGATTTTGGCAAGCTAGTTTGACGTAATTTATCAATGTCTCATTCGCAATGAATCTGATTAATCATTTACAGGTTGCGACAGCCTCCGTTATTTTGTACAAATATAAAACGTTACTTTTTTTTACTTAATGGAGAGTTGGATGGTAATGCACCATCTCTTTTTATTGAGACATCTGTGCTCCCCGTCTTTTTTTCGATTATGGTCGATTATTCGTCTACTCCGGCATTCACCTCGTTTAAATTGGGAACCATGAAAACCAATTTTAGGAGTGGTCGGTCTGGGTCTCGAACCCAGGCCTCCCGAATGCAAGGCAAAGGCTTTTGCCATTAAGCCATCTTTGTCGCTATATTGGTGATATCCCGCGTATATAGTAGCAGGCAATTGTGCGACGTATTAGATATTCTCTGTTCCGTTTATCTAAAATCTGAACAGTTTACATCGTCATCTTTGTGCTTATTTTTTAGATGGATTTTAAAGTGTAAAAATCTACTTATTTTCTGTCCCACCCAATATTAGTTTGGAGCCACAATTCGGGTCTAGTCACTTCATACGCTTGATATCATTCGCAACATCGGCTATAAATATATTCTGAAAAAGTTTTGAATCAACCCTACCAGCATTTCATAGCATAATTACCGTATTGGCTTGCTTGTCGTTTACGTGAAGGTGTGAATAAGTTGTATATGTATATATATATATATATACATATGTATATGTAAGTATAAGTATAAGTAAGTAGTAGTTTTATTAACCAATGATTGGTTTACGAATATACATCATAGACATCGCATTTCCAGAGTTGAGACAGCGGAATTGCTCTTTCACAACGCTGAAGGTGATATAGATCACACGAGCAGCCACAAAGTTTACACATACACTCCGCCGAGATTTCATGAAACTTCTCGCGCGCACAGATCTTCAGATGGAAGCCGTGGACGGCAAATCTGGTGATTAGATGCCGGTTCTCATAACTGCAGGCTCTCCACAAATCCGACGTCATTGCTCTCGTTTCATAAAACAGCGGGTCGATGTCGGCTATTTTATTCTCCCAGTTTAAAACGTGTTCTCTAAAAACCGTCGTCTTCGGCAGGTTGTACATCCGCTGTAAGTCCTCAACGAATAACGGCGACGATGCCAATAAGTACACTAACCTATTCAGGCTAGTACGGTGGACGTTCAACGCTTTCTTTAGAAAACTGGCTTTAAGTTGATCAAACGCCCTTAGGTTCGATCTTGTGAGATACGGCCAGATCACCTGAACACCATAAGATGCTGTGGGTGCAATCTTCAGGTTAAACAGCTTAACCGCAACCTCCATCGACAGTCTGCATGGGTCCTTGATACTGTAAAAGGATTGTAGGCCTTTTCGGACTCTTTCTTCAACATGCCTGGAGAAGCTTGTGCCACGTGAAGAAAACACGACCCCCAGGTAGTGAATGTATGAGACGATTTCGACTATTTCCGAATTCAGTCGGAGCTCATCGCTTTTGGCCAGTCTTCCTCCTCGTCGGAATTTTATCGCTTTTGTCTTGCTCGCATTGATCTCCAATTTGTTCCGGTTTACATAGCCCTGTAGAGTTACAAGCGACTGCTGCAAGTGAAAGCGACTTCGGGAGAACAATACGAAATCATCGGCATACATAAGCGTTTCCACTTGTGAATGCCGACTATGTATTTTCGCCGGGAGATCGCTTACCAACATTGAGAACAACAGAGGACTCAGGTTATCACCCTGAGCAACACCGGTGGTCTGAGTGATCGGCGCGTGCTCAGCAACCCCATCGTCTATTATTACTAGTCCCTCTTGCAAGATGCTTCTTAGAAGCTCTAGCATGCTCAGTGGGACTCCACTATGTGCCAGCTTGTCAAGGATGATAGTTCGCGAGGCCGTATCAAAGGCCGCCTTGAAGTCCACGAACACGGCGAATAGATAATTTCCCCTGACACGAAGTGTGCGATTCACCGAGTTTAAAAGCACGGGGCACGCAGACATTGTTGATCTGCCTTTTCTGAATCCGTGTTGCTGCTCAGGAAGTGCCCCGGTAGTTTCTAAAAATTCTTCCAGATGACGGGTTAAGATGGCCGACAGAAGCTTATATATTACGCTCTTTTTCGTTATTCCTCGGTAAGATGATGGAGCCAGCGGGTCTCCCTTTCCCTTAGCAATGATACTTAGAAGACTGGTCCTCCATTCCACGGGTAATTGGGATGTTCTAAGCACTTCGTTGAAAAGAGCAGTAAAACACGGCACTAACAACGTGGCCTGCCGAAGATGTTCGTTTACCACTAGGTCAGGTCCGGGGGGCCTTACCCAGCGGCGCCTTTACCATTGCTTCAGTTACTTCCGAGTCGATAAAAGGGCGAGACAGGGCCTGGCGAGCTTCCTGGATTCGCTCGCTCCATGCAGAAAATACTACAGGAGCATCGCTCGGAATGGTTAATGCACCCGCAAACATTTTACGGAAGTGCTCGTTTAACCTCTCAGGCTGAATTGGACATGCAGTGGCGCGTCTATCGGCACGCAACCATTTGTGTGGTGATTGGTGTGCCTCGACCAGTAACTTGTACTCACTTCGCTCTTCATGGTCCTTTATAGCTTCCTTTACCACTTTCTTGTACGCGCGGCTTAGTTGAGTGTAAAGGGGCATCATCTCAGGGCGCGTACGAGCTAGGATGTATGCTTGCACCATGTAGTGCTTGAAAGAGCGGCACTGCTGATTGTACCATGGGACAAACTTACTACGAGCTCGTTTTGGCCGGGTGCTACCGGTAATAACGGTACGAAGCCTGCAAGCGTATGACTCTACGTCGATCAGGACTGGAACAGGAAGAACACTTCGAGCAACGGTTTTCAGTCGTGTGATGTCGAGGGTACGACTCAGAGAAGGCCGCTTGCTGTTGAAAGTTTGCGGGCCAAGTGAGATATTCATTGCAACTGGTAAATGCCACTTCACTCCAAACGCCAGGGTATCCCGTTGTATTCCTCTATATTCCACGTTACGCGGATCAGCATTTGTAGCAAATATATCTATTGTCGATTGTCCTTGCGGTGCGATAAATGTTGAGTCATCGGCTGTAGATACAACCCACATGCTCCGAGACGCCAGTACGTTCAACAGTGGCGCTGTTCTTGGGTGCTTTGCCTTATTAAGTGGACAGTTAAGATCGCCGCAGAGTACAGTTATTTTCTGCAAGTCTACCATATCTAGACACGCTATTAGTTTCTCCAGCAGAATTTCCGTATCCTCCGATGGACTAGAGTAGGCTGCAATCACGTTTATTGTGTCTCCCGTAAGGATTACGCAATTGTCTTCACTGTAGCAGGGATGAATTCCAGGAAGAGTACTATTATATATGACAGCAACCCCTCCACTCGTTCGACCTGGCCCTTCTGACTGGGTAACTAGACATTCCGCCACACGCCAATCGGGGATGACTGTGGGCTTGGCGGCCCAGGTCTCGGTAATAACTAACACGTCGAATTGATCCGTTAAGGGAAGTAATTGTAAACTCGATTTAATACCTTCACAGTTCCACTGAAAGAATCTAATTGTCGACCTTTTGTTTTGACCAGATTGAGGTTTCTTTGATGCTAGGACGTCAGTAATTGTTGTGCAAGACAGTCACGATCCGTCTCGAGGCTTATCGCTCTTGGTTGACTCTGCACCAGATTTATACGACGACGCGCGAAGTGTTTCTCGCAGAGATGTTTCTATGGTTTCTCGTATTGAGACTTCAAGGGGAGTGCTGTCGATAACTTTAGTTGGCTTGTCACTTTTCTTTTCTACGGAGACTCTGGGAAACAAGGAGGGAAGCAGCTTTTCAATAACACTGGTGACTGCTGTTTGAATCGCTTCTATTATGCAAGGAACGATTCTGTCCAGTAGCCCCTGTACTAGGCTGAGGGTGCCACCTTCTTCGTAGACCTTGCTCCGGGGTCGACTTCTCGGTTTATGGCGGTGGTGTCACTCACTTTAATGCCGTTCTTTACAACAGACGACCAGCTGCGTTTCGTGAAGTTTTCGGAGGCGTGAACGTATTCGACGGGAGCGCAAAGCGGCACGGCTGCAGCGTTCGGCTGTTTCTCGATTTCGTTACGCGAGACTTGTTTTAACATCTCTATACGACTCAATCTAGCGGGGCAAGAACCCCATGTAGCCTCGTGCTCGCCATTACATAGGCAACACCTGGCCCGAGCTTTGCACTCCTTTCTAAGATGTTCGAGGGAGCCACACCTCCTACACTTTGGCTTCAGAACCTTACAATCGGCGGCAAAGTGATCCATACTGTAGCACTGCATTGGATCTCTGTACAACACAACTCCATGCTGCTTTAGACCCAAGCGGACTTCCGACGGGAAATGGTTGCCCGTAAAAGTTAAGATCACATGTTCTGTCGTGGTCATCACGTTATTCCTCGGGTTTTTTGTTTTAACTCGAGCCACCTCGGTCACTCCCGACGAACTTGAGTGCAGCTAGTATGGTTGCTTCTGAGATAGAAGGGTGTACACCAGATATTTTGCCCTTCACAGACGAGCGCGCTCCACTTAGCTGGCAGGACACCTTAACACCAGCCAGCTCTTGTAACGAAAGCAGGGTGCCTCTATCTTCTTCGGCCTCCACTACAATGACAAGCTCTCCAGTCCTTGTAAAACGGGGCTCTTCAATCCTCCCCCTGACATGACTGGCAATACAGTCGCAGACTTCATTGAAATTATTCGTCAGCAGAAAATATGACTGCTTCCTGCCTTGCTACTACAATCTTCGGCGCCTGCGGCCTCCTACCGCGAACCACTGTGATGAATCCTGCGTCGTCAGGCTGCTCCTCGTGGGTCTGAGGTTCATCTCTAACCTCAGTTTTTGCATCCACGCTTGTACCAGGCGGATCATCTTGCGATACTCGCACGTCTTTCACCCGCGCGTCTTCAATCGGGCTCGACGCTGCGCGTTTTTCTCCTCCCGCACGAACTGTACGGTCGCCCGCCCCAGGAGGGTCGGCAGGTGTTGTTGCCGACTGTAGCAGTAGTTCAGACTCGCGCGGTTTTGGCGGCGGGGAGTGTTCGACTGGCATCTTGCGCCCGTTACGGAGTTAACGGCCGCAAAAAAAAAAATTAATCAAAAATAATATTTAAAAAAAAAAAATTCTTGGGGATTCGAACCCGAGACTTGCACACAGTCACGTCACTCAACTGCTGACCTACTGTACCCGCGGTATTAAGGCAGGCACTTTAGCGACTGGCCGGCCCTTAACTGGACTATATTTAAAAATTATTCTATGTGGTAGCCAAAATTAATTACGAAGTAAAGTTATTCACGCACTTGGACGTTCACCATAATCACCAGCCACATCACGGGTTTCACTGTTGTGCTTAGATGCTGCTACTCCGTTTAACTGTAATCGATCAGTCGCTCTGGAGCGTGGAACGTCCGTTTATGGAAGTTGGAAAATTGTGTTTTCCCAGGCAGTAAGAAACTGTGGGATATATCCAGGAAGTTCTAGGAACTGCACTCTGTCCGTCACGGTACAATTTCGCTCTGTGAACGCTACAGAACCACCAATAAAACCACAGCCTTGCGGAGCGCAACAAAACACGTCAACACAGCAGTCGTGAACAGCTGTTCAAATGTATATGTATATACTATGTTTATCAGCTATTTAGTTTTAACGCGCGTTTGAGTAGTAGTGTCATTAAATTTAAAGTCATACTTTGGGAGGATCGCAAATGAGACACTTGAACCACCGACGGAGGCCTATCAGTGTCGATAAATATCCGCCTTGGTCTAGAACAGGTTGCAATAACTTAGCGAAAAATAGGCTACATTCAATGCTGACGACGAGACGACGACCGAATACCGTCATAGAGGTGCGTTCAGTACTAGATCTCGAGGTGCTGCAGCTCGCAAAAATTATACTCCACCCTATTGCCCTATCTATTCTGCGCAATTTCAAAGGTCCCCGTAGCAGCTTGCTGAACTCGCTCACTTTCATACCATAGTAATTATCTGAGCAAATATATATATATATATATATATATATATATATATATATGTCAATTTCAAGCTGTAGGCGTGACAGTACGTGACATGTTATATACTATCCGAGACTAGCTGTTAAACCGACCTTAAAGTAAATGCTATCCTCCTAAATGATAGCCTAGTTTTTGCCGCGTATTTTAGTATCAAATCGTTTTCGCTCAAAAACAGACTGGGCCCGTAGATTAGTACTAGCCATCAGTTTCTCGTTGTTGCTTG
The DNA here is from genome assembly GCA_003439945.1 of Dermanyssus gallinae. Taxonomy (NCBI): domain Eukaryota; kingdom Metazoa; phylum Arthropoda; class Arachnida; order Mesostigmata; family Dermanyssidae; genus Dermanyssus; species Dermanyssus gallinae. The sequence goes on from QVRM01006922.1 coordinate 27,017, forward strand.
AAATATCTTTCGCAATCCTGGCCAATTAACGTACCCGCTTGGCGTTATTTTCGCCCGCAAGATGTAAAATTGCCAATAAAACTGGGATGAGGGAAAGCGAAGCCATTTGGTAAATTCTGTTTAGTTGAAGCTCAGTTCTTATTTATTGATTCTGTTGGATCTAGTTAATTATGATCCTGTTTCGATATTATCAGCTGGAGAACGCCCGGATACAGCCGAGAACGCCCGTATACAGCCGCGAACGCGACGCATCTAACCGAAGGTAAAGAGGGAATGATGGCGTACTTCCTCATTATAATGGGCCATGACAGCCTCCTAGAGAATATGTTTATTTTCTGAGCAAAAAAGTCCGTTGTAACAAAACAGTGTTGTTTTTTTTACTGCTGTTATCGATGCTGTTAAACCATACAAAAACTTGTTCAACTCCAAAATGGTGTGCATCTGATGTGCCTTGCAAACCTGCACTTGGCCCGATACTCTACTTATTGTTATAGTATTAAATTTACAATAATGTTTAAGCAGAGCTGTTACGTTGTTCGGTAGTAGCAAATCTCTGCCTCTACTTGAGTTGATGTTAAATTCTCATGAATGAATATGTTGTTGTTGTTGCTGTTGTGGCTGGTGTTGCTGTTGTTGTTGTTGCTGTTGTTGCTGTTGTTGTTGCTGTGGTTGCTGTTGTTGTTGTTGTCGTTTGCCATTGGCCGCTGTGGCGTGTAGAGGTGGAATGGGTCAACTGAACGATTTTGGCTGAACAAATCTCTGCATCGAAAATTAATGTTTTCTATGCATAGAAATTTTCAATAATGTTGGTAGTAAACATCCTGTTCCCAGGAGGAGTTCCTCGACGGTACCGATCCCTTTTCACAATCGACAATAAGAGCAACACTGAATTCGATACAAACAGCAGTCCTCGTTGATTGGGGACATACAGCGACGTTATGTAATCCTGCGGAATGCTCTGCTATAAATACTACTGAAAGCAAAGCGGTGTCTCAACATGGCTTGTCGCCCTGTTACTCGATTCAGCTGGCGAAATCCTGGCCTAATCCGAGCACGGCCGGTGTCTGCTACGTCTTTTCTGATGGTTTTTCCGGTAATTCATAAATTGAGACTGAGATTGAGACCGCAACATATGCGTCTTATACTTAAAGTAACGACATTTTTATTAGTGTGTTTGAATTTAACCATGTTTTATTGTGGTATCCTTTAGTTGATTTAGGCGTTGTCTCAAGTGATAATTTATTACGATCTTCTAAAGAAAACTAGCGTTACTCCTGCTGGCAAACGTCCGTCTTCCTTAAAAAAAAAGCTTCAGTAGGTTTCTAAATGCATGGTACCCCGCTGAGCATAAAAACTTTGCAAAAGGTACATCAACGGATAAAGTATGTCTTGACCCAGGACACGCGCTTTGCGTCTACTTCGTTTAGGTCACCTACTAGCTCACCGCAGTAATTGTGTTATGTAGCTACAGAGCAAGTACCGTACATTCCGCTGAATCGTAAAAAGCGAAGCAAAGCCCAGTTTTGGATAATGGTATCATGACTTAACGTTTGCTGTTGTATGTAAGCTTTAAGTCAGCAGTCACCAACATCGGATATCTGTCGTTGATTTGCCCTAACACTAGCTGCTTATCCGTTAGGTCACACTCTTTCAGAATGTGGGTATTCAACTAGACTGACAGGCATAGGCGGGGTAGGTAATAAAAGGGCCTAATAGACGGGCCTAATAGACGGCGCAACCAGGGACACAACAAACTCTGTAAAGATCGTTAATTGGGCTTCATCCGAGCGAGGTGGATACCTAGATATTTGGATATTCCGAAAGTAACACTAGAAGAGAGCAGATGGGCCGGCGAATGACTGGCGCCTGGAAAGGCCCCTGGCCCGGACGGCGTGGCTAAGCTATTTGTTGAGTGGTGGCCAAAGGTCTTCCAAACTTCGATCAATAAACTGCTTAAAAAATGAAAGGTTTCTCAGGCTATGGAAAAAGGCAAGCCTTGTACTAGTTCCTAATCCCCGAGACAAGACGGGCCCCTTGCCCTATAGGTTCATCTGCCTCCTCGACACCTTGGGGAAGATCCTGCAAATCGTTCTGGCCAATATGTTAAGCGAGGCAATCGAAACCCGAGAAGCTTTATCAGATGCGCAGTATGGTTTCCGGAAAGGAAAACCCACCATTGAAGCCCTTTATGGGGTTCTAAAACGAGCAATGAGACCGCAAAAACTCCCAAAACGAGAAAATTCGTGCTTCCAGCCCTCTTGGATGTTGAAAGTGCTTTCAGCACGATAAACAACACTGTCATTTGGGACTTGGCCTACGACGGGGTGCTGGACATCAACAACTACCTAGAAGGGGCTGTTGGTCTATGTGGATGACTTGGCCCTGATGGCCACGGCGCGGACACTGCAAGTCTCTTTGAGAAGCAAGGTGCACGGGCTCCACGTCTGTGAGGGGGGTCGAGACAAGGAGCGGAGGGAGGCGTGAGGGGGAAGTTCAGCGAGGCCCCAAGCTCTTGACGCACTCTTTCAGGACGGTGTACAGGTAGCTCAAAAAGTTCTCAGAATGAAAACTAAGAATTTTCCAAATCTTGTTTTAATGTTTAATAAAAAAAATACTTCTTATTCGATATACTCTCCGAGAGGCTTAATACACTTTTCTCACCGAGATTTCAGAGCATTTATACCTCTTGAGTAGAATTCCGCGTCTTTAGACTGAAAATAGGCATTGACAGCAGCCTTAACCTCTTCATTGCTGGAAAAAATGCTTTCCACCGAGACTATTCTTCAAATGTCCGAAGAGGAAGTAATCAGAGGGGGCCAGGTCTGGAGAATAGGAAGGTTGTTCAATAAGTTTTAAACGCAGTTAGGCCAGTTTTGTCGATGCTTGCCGCGACTTGTGTGCAGGAACATTGTCCTGGTGAAGCAGAACAACCTGCTTCTGCAAAGCGGGCCGTCACGATGAGCTCTTGCTTCAGGCAGTCCAACAGTCTTGCATAATATTCTCCCGTGATCGTTTTACCGCTCTCAACGTAGTCGACCAGAATTATTTCACGTTGGTCCCAAAAACCGTAGCCATAATCTTTCCGGCCGATGCCGTTGTCCGCACCCCCTTCGAAGGCCCTTCACCAGATGCACACCATTGGCGAGATGCTTCTTGGATCTCAGGAGTGTAGTGATGGACCCAGCTTTCATCGACGGTCACGAATCAGCGCCAAAATCGACATCTTGGCCAAAAAACACGCGCGTCTTTTTGGCCTTGGTTGAGCAAATGCGGCACCCATTTTGCTCTGAGCCTATTCATCTTCAAGTTTTCGTGCAGGATGAAATGCACGCTACCCAAACTGATCCCCAAGGCCTCCGCTATCTCCTTAATGTCCACTCGCTTATCTGTGGTAACGTTTTTCCGCACTTTTTCCACGTTTTCCTCATCAGTTACCGTTTTTGGGCGTCCTGAACGTAGTTCATCCTCGGTGCTCCTGCGACCTCTTTTTAACTCATTAATCCAGTTGGAAACAGTGGCAAAACATGGCGCAGAGTCACCGTACACCTCGTCTAACTCAGTTTTCACTTGGGTCGCATTCCAACCTTTGTAATAAAAATGCTTGATAATCACTCAAAACTCTTTTTTTCCAATTTTTAAAATCACGCCGATACGTTGCACAGGAAAGGTGATCAAACGAAATCGCAACGGCCAGTCACCATAATATTTTGACTGCTAGCAGTCCAAAAGTTGCAGTTTCCAATAGCGGTGAAAGCGCGCCAAAATTCGATTTCTGAAGAGCTCATTTTAAGAACCTGTTGAACTACCTGTATATTTGGATCTGGACCCACGTGAGTACGCAGAAAGATAGACGAATCCATGGCTGAATTAAGGTGAAATAGCAGGGAAATAGCGCCTTGCCCATGGCTTCGAAGACATGCCAAGTATTACGAAGCCTGGGAAAGTGGGGATGATTTCGGGTTTAGTGGGTTTGTGAGCGCCACACTAGTCACACAGGCTGCTAGTGACGCTTATGCATTTTTGAAACCTTCCAGCAAAAAAGAATACCTAGCTATAAAAGCTTTGCATATACCTAGGTTCATCGCTAAACCACTAACCGTTCAGCAACTGACACTTTAGTTTAAACTTTGCAGTGATAGTTGCGGGTGTTGTCGTTGTTGTTGTTATCTTCGTGTTTTGCCTACTAAAGTTCCACTCTGACACCTCCGCTTGCTTGCAAGTGTGAGCGCCAGCATTCCGTCGAACGTCTCCATAGATACTTCCGAAGAAACTGCCTATATCAACTGAAATCTGCCAGAGCAGCCGTTTAAATTCGATTGACCACTATAGGCCGCTAATCGCTTCCGGATTGTCATGCAGGTGATATCGTATGTACCCTGTATCCCGTGTGCCACTCTCTGGCTTAGAGCTTTTACACTCGCTGGGCCAGCAGGGTACTCCTTCGGTGCTCAGTGGACCCACGTCTGCACTTCTTGGCGCCAATGACAATACCTTCCTAGTATACGTGTACGTAAACCTTTTCTCCTTGTCGCAACTTGTCGACCCCTCCCGGCTTCCTTTAAATATCATTCTCTCTCACTCTCCTCTATATATATATATATATATATATATATTTATATATATATATATATATATATATATATATATATATATATATATATATATATATATTTATATATATATATATATATATATATATATATATATATATATATATATTTATATATATATATATACCAAATTGTATTTTTGTGAAAAAACTAAAGGGAAACCACTGCCAATGTGTGGTGTGAGTTACGCAGGCGCAGGTGCCTATGTATGCGCGCGAATATTTATGCACCTGCATGCATTTACAAAAGCAAATATTCTATCAAACATTATTCCCACTTTTCTCCAAATTCTCCCGCTCTACTTGGATAACGAGAAAGAGTAAGGACTCTCTTTAGACAAAACGCTAATGTCTACTTAGGCTTTTGGAAGACAAATAAAAAGAAACATGGTTGATTCGCCAGGCAGAACCGCCGCCCTGGTTACGTTGCTCTTAGGCTGCCCGAGACTAGGCAGCACTTGGAGACTAAACTCGATATCCCACCCGTGTGTACACACTCATCACCTCATCTGGTAACCGGAACGGACGATTAGTGTGTATACAGGTACGTATGTATGTAGCCTAGTAGCATATCATTAGAAACACGCCTAAACATACAAAACGTAGTTCATTTCAAATTGTATACAGCATTGTGTAGAGAAGAGCACAAGCTTCGTTCGACAATTCGAAATAGAGCAGAGATTATCATAGCAAACAAATCTACATAGCCTTCCATATCATAGCATAAGACGCCCACAAAGCAGCATTTGATGGCAGGTTTATCAGCACCTCTTGGACAGAACTCCAAAGCCTCGACACAAGGAATGATGCCGTCCTTTATGCATCTTCCAGTGCATGCTCCGACAGGTTTTGCTCACGCCAGCCAGCTCAGGTATGCGAAATGTCGACACGTCGCCTTTAAACCTTCTTTGTTTTTCTTTTGTGCGAATATATACTGTTCCCTGTATCGTGTCTCCGCTTCTCCGGGAAACCACCACGATGCTGCATTACAAGGCGTAGAACGCGGCTGTTAGCTAGATAACAAGGATTCTCTCGCAGGCCGCTACAAACAACGGAAGCGCTTACACCCTTACATGCCTGCAAACAGATGTTGGAAATTTTTAAGCAAACAGAGGTCTGCTGCGACAACTCGTCGTCGTCATGTTATTTGCCACTTTGAGCAAATTGTTATTTGTCGCCTCACATGCAAATGCCGTTCGTACCGAGGGTGAACCTGCTCTCGACAAAGCAACCCAAGCGAAAAATATGTTCGTAAATATTGCGATTGTCCTTGAACAGAATATATATATGCTCTTCTTATTCAGGTACTATATATAGTAATAGTGTTAAGGTTGATGCAAAAGCTCTGGCGAAAACTCGACATTACAAAAACATGCCGGCATATAGTATTAAAAGTTCGCCTTCTGTTAATGAAACGTCTTGTTTCCTGCAAGTAAAGAAGCCTTGCATTTTGTACGTCCTAGAAATTTTATTTATGTTAGTCAATACGGTTTCGAGAGACCGGAATAAGTAAAAGTCTTAATGTGCAAGGCCTGGAGACCATGGTGGGTGCGCAATAGGTTCCCAGGCCAGGTCGTACAATCCTTTTTTAGTGGATACTGTTACTGGGATCACGCATTATCTTGGTGAATAAAGGAACTTTTTGTTCTGAGTTATGGTCACTTCTGCGTAATTATTTTTGGAACTCGTTGGAGTTGTTGGCAGTAAAGGTTCGTTTCTTGTTTATCGTTATCCTCAGAAGTTCAAAGTAAATATTGCCTCTGATATACCACCAACAACACGGAATGACCGTATTTGAGTTGACAAGCCAAGAGGTTTGACAGTAACAACTGAAAAGAGAAGTGCCGACGCGCATACACGTCAATTTTTGACGCATTTTTTGTTAGGAACCCACTTACAGAGCTGAATGGTTATTTTAAGTATTTTTGAGCGTTTTGACAATGGTTTCTTAGTCGACTTTAACTTCTTCTGCAAGTTTTCGTGTGATAACCGTTAAATTTAATTGTACCTTTAAGCGCAAGCCGTGTTCTTCCAGCAAATAGGGTCGAACGGACTTTGAATCATCGTCCAGGTTAAACTCCAAGTAAAAAATGGTAAATAACACCACGCGAATATTACAGTTCGGTAAGTCCGACGTTAACTGAGTCGTCCCCGAAGGTGGTAGAGATGTTGGACAGTACTGAATTTTCTTTTCTGAACTCGTACAGCGAAACGCAGTACTGACCTATATATAGAGCAATCATTTGTCAGTGCCCAAAGCTACTTATATTATACTACTTTCCGTAAAAATAAAAGTATTTTGAGAGAGAGGTCCGTTATTAAAACCCCACTCTTTACGGCAGAAGAACTTTGCAAACTGCCGGGGCAAGCGGATACGCATTTAATCACATGAATAGAGCGGGTGTTTAATCAGTTTTTTGTTAATGTCGCCTCAGTAACGAACGCTACGCGACCTTATTAGAGCGCGCTAGATCGCGTGCCGATGGGATAACTAAAAACAACTTGCTCGTTATAGAACTTGCTGCTACTGTCAATAAATATTACGCTAAAACGTAGCCTAATCGTCATAGGGCAAACTATGTAAGGCGGGGCTAAAAACAAACATTTCCGGAAGGGCAGCAGGAGGTGATCCAACTTACCGGCAAATTTTTTGACTGCAAGTTTTTGTGTCGTTTAGGTTTGACCAAATACATATTATTTGCATAACATAGATAACTCACTTTGGCATGCCCTCTTAACGAGGCACATGTTTTACATGATGAATAGAAGGTATACGTAATTCTGGTAAATTAGGTCAGCAATGTGTTTCGTAGTTGTAGGCAACGACAACACGATTACATTAAAGAAAAATTAATTAAACGTGAGTACGTTTAAAATGTTCCATTTCGTCTTTACATCATAACGCTAATGAATCTGTTAATAGCAGCAATAGCAGCAAAGTAGCAATTCTGGGATTATAGGTGTGTGTGTGTGTCATAACGTTTGACAAACCTCGCGGGCGACTTGCAGTCTGCGATTTTCCTGCTTCCATGATAGGGCGGTGAAGTTCTCGAAAAATCCTCCATCGGACTCCTGGACCCTGTAAACGAAGTGCACAAAGGGGCATATTTTGGATTAGTGAGGTGCTACCTTACCTTTATATATATATATATATATATATATATATATATATATATATATATATATATATATATATATATATAGAGAGAGAGAGTAATAAATACAAATAAATATATATAGAGTGACTAGACAGAAACACAAAAGCTTCACACACGTTTTTTTTCGTGCTAGAAGGCACGAAATCTCTACACAGGCTTTCTATCGCGTTATTATGGGTAATCAAAGTTAAGGCAATATAGATAAGCAAAGACAAACAAGAACCGTTGAAGCGAGTTTTGTTTTTACTTTCAAACGTGCACGTGCAAGCGAATTATCCTCTTGTAGATATTGGTATACTTCCACCGACATTCGTAGTGAATGCCCTGTTAGGCAACTCGGGCAACTAGCCGTTAGAAAGCTTGCAATTGTAGAGCATGTTCTGCTGTAAAACGAATAAACTATTAATGAATTATTAAATATTCAATTCGGAATGGCTTGTGAGCGGTTTGCATTTAGTTTACTTTCAGCCATCAACATATTAAATTCTTGTATCAGGTCGTTGCGTTGTAATATTTACTGTTTTGACTCTACATACTTTATAAGAGTTTGACGATTTGGTTATATATTATAATTATAGTACACATCAACCTATCGGAGGGTTGGTTATATAGTGTACATAACATTGTTTCTTAATTCGCCGACGCCAACCTATCGGAGCAAAGGCGTCAGGTGAAAAGACGTCAAGACGTTTCGCGAAGGCGTCAGGCGTGAAGACCGCAAACAGGCAGTCTCAGGAATAACAAGTCGCACGACAAAAACGCCCGACGATGAATACACCGACAAATTTCGCAGTGTTTACGACTCAACTCATCAAACCGGAGCACAAATTGAAGCTAAGTCTTTTGTTAGCTGTAGGATGCCTGCTAGTTCTACAGCCGCAGCAGAGAGAGGAGAACATGATCACCGTGCAAACACCTCTTACACTTCTTCGTAATAGATCGCTCTTTTGCCTGTGCTTGACCCTCGCTACGGCTCGTAGCGATACGAGGACTGTCGCTCGACAAAGCGGTACGGTGGTACAAGCTCTTTATATTTTTGTCCAGACACACGCTTGCATATAGAAATGTATATAGAAATGTATATATATATATATATATATATATATATATATATATATATATATATATATATATATATATATATATACATTTATATATGCAAGCGTGCCGTACAGCTAACGCAATACTTTGTAGGAATCCCACTTGCGTTTCACGTGTGCAGTCGGTATAGGGTAAAAAGAAAATACAGTAAAGAAATAGAGAAAATTGCCTAAATAGGTAACACATATCTAGAGACGAACAAAACAAAACAGAGAATGAACACGAATAAGAGAAACAGGGCCTAATGATTTTGTGCCTGTACGTAGAACCATTTTTGCAAGTGAATTTTAATTTTGACTGGGCTAGACTTCCAATTATAATTGGCATAGGCTATATTTTTTAAAAAACGTTACTCAAGATTAGACAGAAGCGCAAATAGATGTACAACTGTAGCCTGACCGGTGTAGGGTAAAGTTACGGGCCTTTGCAGGCCGACTTGCAAGCCACTCCTTCTTAAATGACACCTTTAGACGCGCACTGAGATCTGCCGGCTTTCCGTGTGTGCTGGAACTCCCCGGTCTATCCTTGTATACCTCTCGAGCTGACCCCCAGCCAAGATTTAACGTCCACGGGATTGCTTTTCGCATTGCTTTATAGACGGACCTCTTTAAAAACACAAATGTGCAACGGTGAAGCTCGAACCCGCGCACCTATGTGTCTCCTCCGGTCGCGAGGCGCCGGCGAATGCACCCACCACACCAGCGGGCTCGACCTCAAGTGTATCCAGGGACGATGGAAAAGACTCGACAGACTCGCTCTGACCCCTTTGAGCACGGCCGCATACTTGCTTAGGACGCAACTGTAACCGACTAATTAGTTTCTTCGATGGTCGGTGCAGGTGCAGACTGAGCAGAGCATGCCTCCGGGTCATCGAGGTCAGCAGATGCTAACAACTGCCAAGAATACTTTAGTGCCCGTTGGCGTTCCAAACTATGGGAGGTGCACAACCTTGCACTCAAGCTGATTCACATAATAGCTTTATTAACCGATGGTTGGTTTACAATAGTGCGCGTACAGAGAAAAGAGTGTGCTTTTTCTGTACTCAAGCTGATTCAGCACGTGGGTAAAAGCCGTAACATTTCGACGGGAGACTCGAAAGCATCCGACTTTTTACCTCGACATTGCACAAGGCAACGCAGCATCTGTAAGAAGCGCATTGTTAAACAGGGCTAATCCTGGGTTAAAGGACCCGTGACCACACGTTCGCGCCGAGACAGTTGTTCACTTTAAAATGCTACCATAAAAAATGCATGCAAATAAAAACTTAAGGCTGTGTTGACAAAAATGAAGGAGTTGGCTGTCCTTATTCCTTCTCTTATATGCGCGTTTCTCTTTACTACTACGTTATTATAAATACTAAGAGCAGCTATTTTGAGGCCAAAGCGGAGCCAAGATCAACCGCGTTCTATCGAGGGTGTCTTTGGAACTACGGAGAGGCAAAGCCAAGATGATATCGAATGTTCACTAACATTCAGGCAATAATAATAATAAAAATACAAACAATATTGTATTAGGTTGGTCCATTCGGATCAGCCGGATTTTTCACCCATTTTTGAAGACACATGTCGTTACAACGGAAAGCTTTTATTGAATGCTGAATTGCCCATCTTATTTTACTACCTTAGCCCAATGTTCAGGCAATCTCATGAATTCCATTCCTCCAGAAGGTGGCGTTCTGGCTGCCAAAGAAATGGTCTATATACGTTTATAAGAACAAACTGGCTCTAAAAACGAGTTACTTCTAAGAACGAGCCGGTCCTAAGAACAAGTCGGGGTTAGGAACGAGCTGGTTTTAAGAACAAGCTGTTCTTATCAACGAGCCGGTTCTAAAAACGAGCCGGTTCTGAGAACAAGACGGTTACTGGTTTTCAGAACAAGACGGTTTTAAGAATGAGCCGGTTGCTGGTTCTAAAGACAAGACGGTTCTAAGAACGAGCCGGTTCTAAAAACGAGCTGGTTATAAAACTAGCTGGTTCTAAAAATGAGCTGCTTCTAAGAACGAGCTGGTTCTAGGAACGAGCTGGTGCTAAGAACAAGCTGGTTCTAAGAACGAGCCAGTTCTAAGATCAAGACGATTCTAAAAACAAGACGGTTCTAAGAACAAGCTGGTTTTAAGAACAAGATTTTTGTAAGAACACGCTGGTTCTAAGAACGAGCTGGTTTTTATAACGAGCCGGTTGTAAGAACAAGACGGTTTTAAGAACAGGCTGATTCTAAGAACAAGACGGTTGTTAAAACGATCTAGTTCTAAGAACGAACCGGTTCTAAAAACGAGCCGGTTCTAAGGACAAGCTGGCTTTAAGAACAAGACGGTTCTAAGAAAAGAACGGTTCTCTAAACGAGCGGGTTCTAAAAACAAACTGGTTCTATAAACAAGCCGGTTGCAAGAACGAGCTGGTTCTAAGAGCAAGACGGCTTTAAGAACGACCAGCCCGTTCTTGCAACCAGCTGGTTGCAAGAACGAGCTGGTTCTAAGAACAAGACGGCTTTAAGAACGAGCCGATTGTAAGAACAAGACGGCTCTAAGAACAGGCCGATTCTAAGAACAAGACGATTCTAAAAACGATATGGTTTTAAGAACAAGTCGGTTCTTAGAACATGCCGGTTCTAAGACTGGGCCAGTTCTCAGAACAAGCCGGTTCTAAAAACAAGTTGGTTCAGTAAACGAGCCGGTTGTAAGAACGAGGCAGTTCAAAGAACGATTCGGTTCTAAGAACAGGCTGGTTCTAAAAACAAAACGGTTCTAAGAATTACCTAGTTTTAAGAATGAGCCGGTTCTAAGAACACGACAGTTCTAAAAAACAAGCTGGTTCTAAGAACAAGCTGATTCTAAGAACAAGCTGGTTCTATAAACGAGTCGGTTCTAAGAACGAGCTTCTTCTAAGAACGAGCTTGTTCTAAGAACGAGCTTGTTCTAAGAACGAGCTTGTTCTAAGAACGAGCTGGTTCTAAGCACGAGCTGGTTGTAAGAACGAGCCTGTTCTAAGAACAATACGGTTGCTTGTCCATAGAACAAAACATTTCTAAGAATTAGCTGGTTCTAAGAGCGAGCTGGTTCTATAAACGAGCCGGTTCTAAGAACGAGCCGGTTCTAGGAACGAGCCGGTTCTAGGAACGATCCGGTTCTAAAAACAAGCTGGTTTTAAGAACGATCCGGTGCTAAGAATATGCTGGTTCTAAGAACGACCCGGTCCTAAGAATATGCTGGTTCTAAGAACGAGCCGATTCTAAAAACGAGCTGGTTCTAAGAACAAGGCGGTTGCTGGTCCTTAGAACAAGACGGTTCTAAGTACAAGACGGTTCTAAAAACAAGACGGTTCTAAGAACAAGACGGTTCTAAAAATAAGACGGTTCTAAGAACAAGACGGTTTTAAGAACAGGCTGGTTCTAAGAGCGAGCCGGTTTTAAGGACAGGCTGGTTTTAAGAACAAGCTGGTTCTATAAAGGAGCCGGTCTAAGAACAAGCTGGTTCTATAAAGGAGCCGGTTCTAAGAACAAGCTGGTGTTATAAACGAGCCGGTTCTAAGAACCAGCTGGTTCTATAAACGAGCCGGTTCTAAGAACGATCCGGTTCTTAAATAAGCTAGTTCTAAGAACGAGCCGGTTCTAAGAACAAGCTGGTTTTTAGAACGAGCCAGTTCTAAGAACAAGACGGTTGCTGGTGCTTAGAACAAGACGGTTGCTGGTCCTTAGAACAAGACGGTTGCTGGTCCTAAGAACAAGACGGTTGCTGGTCCTTAGAACAAGACGGTTGCTGGTCCTTAGAACAAGACGGTGTTAAGAACGAGCTGGTTCTAAGAGCGAGCTGGTTCTAAGAACAAGCTGGTTCTTGAAACGATCCGGTTCTAAGAACAAGCTGGTTCTAAGAACGAGCCGGTTCTAAGAACAAGCCGGTTCTAAGAACAAACCGGTTGTAAGAACAAGCCGGCTCTAAGAGCAAGCTGTTTCTATAAACCACTTGGTTCTAAGAACGAGTCAGTTCTAAGAATGAGCCGGTTCTAAGAACAAGACGGTTCTAAAAACAAGATGGTTCTAAGAGCAAGGCGGTTCTAAGAACAAGACGGTTCTAAGAACAAGACGGTTCTAAGAACAAGACGGTTCTAAGAACATGACGGTTCTAAGAACAAGACTGTTTTAAGAACAGGCTGGTTTTAAAAAAGGCTGGTTTTAAAAACAGGCTGGTTCTAAGAATAAGTTGGTTCTAAAACAAGACGGTTCTAAGATCAAGCTGGTTATAAGAACAAGCAGGTTCTAACAACATGACGGTTCTAAGAACGAGCCGGTTGTAAGAACAGGACGGTTCTAAGGACAAGCTGGTTCTAAGAACAAGACGGTTCTAAAAACAAACGGGTTCTAAAATAAGCTAGTTTTAAGAACGGGCTGGTTCTAAAAACGAGCCAGTTCTAAGAACGAACCAGTTCTAAAAAGAAGACGGTTGCTGGTTTTTAGGACAAGACGGTTTTAAGAACGAGCCGGTTCTAAGAGCGAGCCGGTTCTAAGGACAAGCTGGTTCTTGGAACGAGCCGATTCTAAGAACGAGCTGGTTCTAAGAACGAGCCGGTTCTAAAAACGAGCTGGTTCTAAAAACGAGCCGGTTCTAAAAACGAGCCGGTTCTAAGACCAAGCCGAGTTTAAGAAACAAGCCGGTTGCTGGTTCCAAGAGTTAACGCTCAATACCTCAGAATCATAATCCTACGACCGCACAGCGTGTAAAACTGACATATTCAATTTCAAAATTCAAATGTGCATTTCATGAATATAATTCATGGAACTAAACCTATAGCGATCGGATCCGTGATTGCCAAGCAATTAAGTTTTTTAGCGGGCATTTTGAGGTTGAATGCATGCATAAGTGACTCAGATAAATCACTCATTATAGCTCTAGAAGGACAATTACTTATTAAATTACAGTAATTGCTAAGGATGCCTCCGCGAACCAGTCGGCAGAATCAGTAGCGTTCACAGAGATTTTGTTGCATTGTTGAAATATGCCAGTCGAAGGCTCTATGCGTTTTCTAATTAGACGCTACCTTGTGCCGACACATTTGTGAAAATACATCGTCACATGCGTGAAGAGGCCTGAAACGTTGGTGCGGGTCGCACTACCGTCGAGAATCGGATTAGCCGAGGCGAACTTAGACACCGCGATCGCCGGATTTGGCGAGTCCTTTCCTTTGGGGTCACCTAAAGGTTCTCGTCTACGAGACTCTGGTCCAGTCCCGTGAAGACTTAGTTGCCAGGTTAACCTCCGCTGCTGGAGCCCTTCGGGCAATGCCTAGCATATTTAAAGATGTGCAACGAAAGTTTTGCAGGCGCTGCCAAATGTCTATAACGTTTCGCGAAGGCGCCTTCGAGTAGTCACTTAAAGGTATTGTTGGTCTAAAAATTATGATATTTTTTTTCCACTCCGGCATTTACTCAGTGCATGCACTCAATCTCGACATGCCCTCCAGAATGCCTTAATTACTCCGCAACCACGGATCGAATCACACACTCTTTTATGTGATAATAATGGTGATTTTATGTTAAACTGTAGCAGCTAAGTCTCCTCTACAGCGTACTCAAATGATACAGTATATATATATATATATATATATATATATATATATATATATATATATATATATATATATATATATATATTCCCAACGAAATGCCATGTATATCCATCCAAGAAATATATAAATATATATTCCCAACGAAATGCCGTGTGTATACAAGAAATAAAATCAACGTTAGATGAATATGTAGTTAGACACATGTCGTTAGAACGGAAAGCTTTTATTAAATGCTGCATTGCCTATTTTTTCAACTCCCTCTGCTTAACATTCCGGCGAGCTCATGATTCCATTCCTCCAGAAGGTAGCGTCCTAGCTTTCGAAGTAATGGTCTATATACGTTTTAACACCTTCCAAAAAGTGGAATTCTTTGCTATTAAGGGAATTTTGAAGGGACCAAAACAAATGCTAATCCGATGAAGCAAGGTTAGAACTATACGCAGGATGTGGCAAGGTATCCCATCCAAATTCCATTAACTTTTTGATGGTGAGCGAAAATGGTTGCGGCCTTGCGTTGTCGTGGTGGAAAGTCACTCTTCGTCTGTTCGCCAATTCCGGCCGCTTCTGGTCGATTGCCCTCTTAAAATTGTCCAGTTGTTGACAGTCTTTTATCGTATTGTTCGTTTTGTTTGATTGCAACAGCTCATAATAGATCACTCCTTCTGCATGCCACCAAAAACTAAACATCACTTTCCTTGCATGGGGTCTGGGCTTGGCAGTTGCTTGAAGCTCACTCCCCTTTTTAAGCCGCGCCTTTCTGCGGACGGCGTCTCATAGAGTATCGACGTCTCATCCTTTGTTACCATGGTGCAGAGAAAGGGGCAATTTTTGTTCTTGTTTAGGAGCTGATCGCATCGTAGCACACGCTTCTCCAGTTGATGATTGCTGAGCGCATGCGGCCCCATACATCCAACTTGCTGTCGAATCCCTCGGCATGGAGATGCCTTTGAACAGATGTCTGTGGCACGTCGACAATAGCCACGATCTCGCGCAGAGATGTGGGTTTCGTTGGACTACTGGAAAGGGGCCGTACCCACTGTCACAGGGCGTCCCGGCCGGTCTCAGTCGTTAACATGGACCAACCAATAGCTAGGAAATAATTCATATGTTAGTAGTCGTGATATCTGTACAATATATTAATAAACCATTGTTAACAGAGTATTAATAATATTAATGTTATTTCATATTGGTCAACACCAGCAACAGCAGCAGTATCAGCAAAGGCGGCTACATTTCGCTGATCTATGCCGTGCTCTGTTGAGACGTCGGCCAGCTAGAGTTGACCGAAATGGTGACTACGGTGACTCACATTCCAGTGGTGCCAGAGGGGTAGAGACACTCAAAAGAAAACATTTCGAGCGCGCGCATATTCTGCCCAGCAGAGCCCAGCAGAGCACGCCATAGCGGTTCGTCTGCCGCCAGGTGTTCAGCTAACTAATTAACTCTAACAGGTTAGAACGACCAAACGCGAACAGCGAATAGGCGACACCTTTCTTACGCCGTTGAGTTTCTCGACTAGCACCATGAGTAGCAATCGTCGTCGTTGTCATCGTCGTCGTCGTCATCGTCGTCGTTGTTGTAGTCTAGGGCTGGAACAGCACTAGTTTATAGTACTAGGAGCAGGAGGTATAGTCGGTGGCAGAAAAATATCGGCAAAAGGGGAAGAAGAGGGTCGGGTTGTTTGGTGTGTTTTCGAAGGGCACAATGAAAGGTAACGAAGGGTTAGTCGTGGCGGTTAGGGTGGTTAGTGTCGCCGTCACGCATTGCCGCACGGCACCCCATCCCCCTCCCTCCTCTCTCGCTGCGTTAATGAGACTCGTGCTCGCCGACCAGCCGCCATCGGTTTATGCCGTTGGTCGCTCTTAGTTCCTCGACTACAAGCAGCAACCTCCGCCGACACGACAATGGTGGTGCTAGTGGTGGTGGTGGCGGTGGTGGTGAAGCGCTGGAAAATCAGTCATGCCCCACCCGACATGCAAATTAGTCCGAAGGAATAGAACAGATGACGACGACGATGCTGCTACCACCGTCGCCGCCGTGATATGCGGCCCAGCTTCCCATCACTCCCGTGATTTGTCTGCGTAGTTCGCCTTTCCTTACGCGTGAACCGTCTTAATAACGTACACTTCCTTGAAAAACGCTTGTGTCGCATAGATAACATTTTCATATATATATATATAATCGCGACCTAATCACGCTGTAGGGTAACCTGCGTATCCTGCCGAGCCCGGTGGCATGGTGAGCGAACGAACACAAAGGTGCGCGGGTTCGAGCCCCACCGTTGCACATTTGTATTTATGGGGGTCCGTCTATGAAGCAATGCGAAAAGCAGTTCCATAGACGTTAAATCTTGGCTGAGAGTCAGCCCCGAAAGAATTTTTTTAACCTGCGTATCCTACTAGTGAACAGGGTGTTCTATATTAAAAACAAAAGAACAGATCTACGGTATTTTATTGCTGCTACCGTTACTCGACACCTGATGCACTGATTATGCATTCTCCAGGCATTATCTAGGCATTAACATTTCTGAATAATCATCCTGTCAATCATTGCTGAACAATGAAGTTTTACTTTTTCCCGCCATCACGGACTTCACGAGGTAGTTGTCTGACTCCGCATTAATGCACAATCGTCGTTCTGTGAGGCACCTTGTACAGCACCTAGACAACTGTTTTGACTATATATTGGCGCTTCTCCAGCAATTAAATGTAGAATCCGGACAATGCTCAACCATCTCTTACAAAACCATATAAGAAGAACGAAATCTGTTGCCCGAGCAGTATTCTATCATACGTATGGCTAGATCCCGTTTTCGTATGGTATGTTGGTAGCCTGGTCTGAACTGGATTGCACTTAGCAGATCATTTATTAGCTACTTCAGCAAGAATTCTTACTAATACAATTTTTCATTGCTTTACTATTATTATGTATCCCAATATTTAACGTACCGTTATCTAAACAGCTAGCCATCTATCTAAACATATATCTAAACATCTACCAAAGCTTATTTAATGCTCGCCTGCATGAAAGTTTTCATGCGAACAAGATAAGATACTGCTAAATAATGTACCAGGGTGGTTCCTCTGCAAGCAACGGTAAAGACGCGGAATTAACGACATTACTGACTCAACTCAGGAAATCACCATGCACCTTGCAAACGGCGTACAGCCTCTTCTCTAAACGAGTCCTATATGTCCATGTTAATGTCTAAAGTAGTGTATCTAATTACATGCCGTTCCTGAAGACAGTGTACTAGACCACAATGCGGATACTTAGATAGAATTGACGTGCACGCGTCGCAACCTTATTTCATTCCTAAAATCAAGGCGTTTTCCATTTATTATCTATCTATCTATAGTTGTCCAATACGTGTACCATATATTCTCCATAGGGTAGGCGGCCTTTGTCGGCCGTAGGCTGCATTATGCACGACCCCCGGGATACGATTCGTTGTATGCCTTGCGTCAAGCCCAGCCTTAGGGGTCTGTGCTGTGTTTGCCAGGGGGGGGGGAAGAGGGCGACTGTAAATGGAGGATCAGCGTGCCTTGTGAACCGGGAATTGTGTTTATCCATGTGATTCCTTGTGAATTGTGTTTATCCACGTTATTCGATTGGGAGACGGTCAACACCGTTCCCGCGAAAACAACCGACTCGGCTACATATTGAAATACTAGTCCGGGATATTGATCATATGCCTTAAGGTGAGTTTCAGGCTCGTAGGCGGAGGATGATGGTCTGGGTATAAAAAAGTATCTCCCTAAAAGTGTTTCAAAGTCTAGCCCGGATAAGGTGGCGGTATGGATTTTGCGAATAGTCTGCGTCAATCACAACGATTGTCCGTTTAACATAATAATTTGTTGCGAACATACCTCTTCTAGACACAAACCGATTTGAAGGATCCAGCTATTACCTACCTCAGTATTCAATCTAAGAACACGATGATTTTGCTGTGCTGATCGGCAAGAATGCTTGAAAGAATGAGTACATTGCAAAGTGAATACATTACAAGGAAATGTTTTGTTGTTTTCAGCGGCATCTTGCACTAGCTTTGTTCAAGTTTGAGCTGGACCTGCAGAGATGGCAAGCGTGGAGCCCATTGTATCTCTACCAGAATACAATCCTTTCTGGTTTTACCTGTTTAACGCCGACATTTGTTATTGCTGATGGTACTTCTACTAGCTAGACTAAGCTAAAATAGTAGCCGTACTAGTCGAAGCAACAAAAATATTCATTTATTATCGGGAGACGTGGTTTACACCGTTTTCCACTATACAGATAAGATTACACTGTCTTGCGTATTTAATTACTAGCGCTGTCACTGCTACCTAATTATTTTACCTAATTATTCCGGTCGACGACAACGGGTCACCGGTGTGTGTGTGTGTGTGTGCGTCTTTCTATCGTGCTCCTGTTGGGTCTCCGCCATCACCGTGATTAAAATCATCCGAGCTAGAAGCACAAGTCGATATGATGAAGACAATGACAGATAACGTAGCTTCGAATATCGGTCACTGGCTTCTATGCCCCGGGCGCGTTCGACAGCCTTGGCTCGGTTCGCTATGGTGGGTTCAGCGAACGACCGGTATGCTTCCAGCAGAGTAGCGTACCAAATAAACGTAGGACGAAGGTTTTTCGTGAAATGTCAATTGTTGTCTAAGGGTTCAGCTGCCAGCGTCATACCCAGGTACGCAGTTTCGTTCTTAACGTTATCCACGAAACGTCTTGCACACCCATCCGATAATTGTTTCTCCGTACCCTTTTCTCTCTATCTTTATATATATATATATATATATATATATATATATATATATATGTAAATCTCTCTGGTATATCCATGCATATACACAGAGATGCTTACTTTTGCGTTTTAAATCCTAACCGCCGTCAATTAGCGATCTTCAGTTCATGGCTGTGGCCGCCGGCACTGAAACTCCTATATCGAATTATAATTCCTGTATTTTCCGATAGATATGCTGCTCAACGTGTGGATTTTATTTAAATGTTCTCTTAGAGCAATACAAACTTTGATCATAGAACTGTAGTGCCCGACCATGTTACTGTCTTATTACGATTATTATTGCTGACGTCGCATTGGCCACAGTTCGATCAACTGCAGTCATCACGGGCAGAGACAGATGCATGGACAGCGGTTCACCACGTATGACAATAGCTGCTACTGCTGTTTATTGTTTAGAAATAAAAGTATGATTTATTTCTAAGAAAGCGGGAGGAATTCTAAGGGAAATGAGTCTGTGCCCTACCGTAGAAGAGAAAGTCGATGCTCTAGCAGACGTCAATTTGTTCGCCTAGACTTTCTTTGTCAGGTGCTTGTTCATGTACTGGTCTGGTGATAAGGTCGCAATCGACTCCGTTAGTCTTCAAATCGCTTAGTGTTATAGTTCTTTAGAACATCTATGCGGTAACTCTGAAGGTCTGGAACCAGCTGTGTGCTGATTCCATCGGCTGATTTTAGAGTCGCCTGTCTTCGCCCAAGTTCGTTGCCACGTGTCAAAAGCCCACCCGACGACCACATTGTCGATTTAATCGGCATTTTTCAGGTTGTTCTGGTTATTCTATTGCTACCGGCATCTGACTCGATGTGCGAAGGCGTTGCTTGCGCACCGCCCATGATACTGGGCGTACTCTGCCGTCTATAGCTTCGGCGCCAACAGGTCATATGTTTAGCTTTTCTGATGTGGCTATGGTTTCGTTTCGTTGCCTTTCGTCAGCCTACTGCTAGCCTCTAGACCCCAAAAGGTATTTGCATCTGCTTCGGAAAGCTGTAGTCCTTCATAAGAGCTCTCTAGCTTCGTCTTTGTCCCCGGCTTAGTATTGGCCGTATCCAGCGTCAACCTTTTGATTGAACTCGGACTTAATCACCCGAACCTCGAAGCTTTGCTCCGAGGTTCTCTCTTTGCAGTCGTTATTGGCGACTTACAGCGGCTTGCCCATTTTGAATGCCCTGCCATGACAACGCGAATAGCCTATGGAAAACAATTTTGTTTGCTCCTCAGCTGCCCTAATAATCACGCATTTCTCACTTGCTGAATGCGTCGTTTGAACTGTGACGGCGGTCGGCCGTCAGCGCATAGCGTTCGACACATAATAGGTAACGTGCCGAAATGTTCACTGTTTACTTGCACGCTTTCTTCCAGTGTACATATGTGGTGGTCTGAGTTTTCCAACGTTCTGTACGTTCGATGAATAGGACTTCCCGAACTCCCGTTTCGTACAGACACTACACTTTTGCCCACGTCGACGTTAAGCAACCAACTGCTACTACGATTATTGCTACCCATCCTCCCCTTCCTCCTACAAACACTAGTCCCACAGCGGGAGTTCGTACCACAAGCCCTACAATTACAGTTGCTTGCTTGCTTGCTATTTTTTTTCCTTCTACTGGCCGAACGGAACGTTCAGGTGAACAGCACACATAGATAGGTTCGTTTTTGGGGCATTCCAGGCTGCGGAATGTAGCGCTGTATGTGAGCGGTATATGAATGGGTGATGTAAGTGGAGATGTGTGTCTGTTCAGCCCGCTCCGATGTGGTCCCGTACTCGAGTGCAGGTGCAGCAGCAGCCGCAGCCGAAGCACCAGCAACGTTGGAGCTGGAAACGATTTCAATGGCGACGACTTACCATTTTTACCACTAGACCCGGCCCGACACTAGACTGGCTACGTTCTATGCCTGCTTTTCTGCTTCGCACGCTCTCACTTACACTCATGTCTCTTCTTCAGCAGTTCTTCTTCTTCTTCTTGTTTTTCTTCTTTTCGTCTGCTATTTTGGATTTGTTGCAAGTCTTCTCGCCAAAAGCGCTCGATTCTATTGAAATGCACCCAATCACTATACACAACAATTATTTGCAGATCTGCTTGTTGAAATATATGGACGCTGGCTCTGGGTCGACACTACATATATATATATATATATATATATATATATATATATATATATATATATATATATATACAGGCAATAATATGCATGTATGCTACGCCATCATGCATTTATTTCTAGCGTCTCTGTGTCGTGGAGGCCAATAGGTGTCCCGCTGACGGCTTAATTCTAGTTTATATATGCGTACATGCGTTAAAAGACATGTTTGCCAGCCAGACGATATAGAGACAGTGAGCAGTCTGTACGTGGCTACTAGCAAGCTTCTTTTTCCAGATTGACTCGCCTCACATGCTTTTGGTTGCAATCCCAGCTTTAAACATTACTCGTGAGAGAACTCCCATTGACACTCCCTTTCCCCTTGTCCCTAGGTGTCATCAAATGCCGCGTCGTGTCACAACGGCAAAAGTGCCTCGAGTTTCTAAAAAGCCTAAGGATTATACTCTGGCGCCTTACTGACCACAGGGGCAAGCGTTCCTTAAGAAATTCGTGAGATTACGTCCCTGAAGCTTTCAGGAACGTTGTAAAGTGCAGATTCCCTAATAAAGCACGTTTTCAATTATGAATATATATATATATATATATACAACTGTAAGCTCTCGTCTATGTCGCTGTTGCCCAATATTGCCGTACTTTATACACCAAGAGAAAAACACACAAACACTTTGCCTTACTTAGTTTGCTACCGTCTCTTGTAGAATACTTTCCAGTCTCGACCGAGTACTCTCTCTATTGCTGCGATGACGTTTGAGAAGTGGCGTTCGTACAACTGAGCTCGTTCAGTGGCGTTTGTTGGGTTTAACCTCTCAACTTGAATGCGGCGCCCGTTGGTTGCCCGCGCATATGAAAGTATTTCTTCAAATAAAGGTACTCAACAAAGGCGGCAGATGCGGCTAGGTACGGCTCTCACTGTAGAAATGTAACACTTCACGGGAAAACGGTCTTCGTTTGATGTACCTATAGCCGTTTTCGACACAAAAAAAATTGGTTGCGGTCAGCTCGGCACGATGCTTGTAAAGATGATCGGTGACGGTTGCAGGGGTTCGTCTTCCACTTTGCTAAATTCTAGCATGGCCCGGTGCAAGTCGTGAACGCTTGACGAATACCCCCGAAAGGAGCAGCACTTCCTCTTCTCGGTAAAAAAATAACCCTTAAAAACCGAACCAGGCAAACGAGTATGCAGAGTGGTCCGGAGTCAGGCTCGAGCAGGCAGCGATCAGCAAATTGGTGGTCCTTACCGACGGCAATCAGAGCCCCGCGCAGCGCATCAGGCGACGGAATTCGAGGGAGGAAATCATATCACAAGACGTATGTTAGCAGGCATATTAGTTGTTAGGTCTGTTGGCGAAGCGTCGGACCGGCGAGCAATCCTGTTTTCAAATTGGCTACATGAACAACTGATACTTTAATACATTGCCACCAAAGGTCTCAGGCGTTAGGGCTAAAAAGCAACCCGAACTGGTGATGGCAACAACGTAGAAGTCACTGCTGTGCTGCTGCTGCAGCCACCAACCAGCCGAATCAAGAAGGCGAGTAGTGTCGCCATCGCCTTGTCACTATACTCGGCACAGTTAGCTTCCTCTTTCACTACCATTACCTCAGATAGCAACTTGTTTGCCAACACCTGTAGATCCGCACAACGACTTTGTCTTAACCGGTGACCTGTGACGGTGTAGTCTTTATTGCTGCGATGACGTTAGAGAAGAGGTGTTCTGAGGTCGTTCAGTGGCGTCTGTTATATATATATATATATATTGCTGCTGATTCTAACACTCCGAGCAGCTACACAGGGAGGCTTTAAAGGAAAGAATCCGAAAACATACGCACGGGTACCAAATGGAAAGGTAGGGAAACCTATCTGCAAAGGGCGAACCACATGTCATCTTCATTTTACGGTGGACTAAGATGACGCAGAGCATAAACGTGTGATGATTCTAGACGTATTTGTTCGCATAGTTTCCACTAGCTTTTATTTTGCTCCCTAAATTTGCCAGGTAGAAAGGAAGGATAGGATTATTGCTAATATGGTAAATCAACATAATTCGTGGTTGCCTATTAGTGCCACTAGACGGCTCTCAGCCATAAAGGTGTCTTAACGTGACAGATTGCAAGCTGTATCGGCGAACCTTATTCATTGTCGAATACGTGTTAAGAAATCAGGGAGGAACACTTTTGTTAACGTGTCATTTATTCATCACACATAACTCGGAATGAATTTATGCGCGAAGAATTTTTGTATAAATATACAGGGTGTCCTAGAATTCGTCCAACGAACTTTGGGGTTTAGTACAACTCGGCGAAAGAATTTTTTTTTCAAAGGAACAAGAAGCTGAAATGTCTTCTTTTAGAGTGAAAGCGAAATTACCAAACGTAGTTGTATCAAGCCTTTTGTTCTGACATATTTTCACTGCATCTGCGGTTGCGAAAGCTTCAGAAAACCTATCGACAAAACAATCATACCTGCGTGTTTGGAAGAAATGTTTGCATCTGTTGAATTGCATTCCACGTTAGCTCAAAGAAGAATTAATGTTGTATTGAATATGATTCTTAACACAAAAATGATTTACAAATCTTATATATATATATATATATATATATATATATATATACATACATATATATTTATCACGCGATAAAAGAGCGAACCCGGCGCGCCAAATAGCACTGTTAGAGACTAAACACACTAACCACAGCTTGATAACTACCAATATATCTTCTAGTTTTATGTACTGTCCACTAACAAAACCATATGTACAAGCAAATCTACAATCTCTAAGCAGCCTATAAATTCAAATAACGGTAACCAACGTAGCGAACCTCAGACGACGTCTGCTGCCAAGCTGCCGTGTTTCTACTGTATGCACATTATGGCCGGCACATTCTCTCCATGTCATTTTCTTTCCTGTCTTTCCTTTACTTGCATTATGTTTCCGCGTTATTTCTGTCCTCAGTTTGATCACTTTTGATCACGCTTAATGCTGCGTTTTCTCTCTTGGTGCCGTTTTAACCCGTTCCGCCTTACTTGTTTTGCCCCTGTGCAAAATAAGTGAGACGGAACGTAAGACTAAGGTAAGGCTGCGTCTTCCCTGTGCGATTTGTCCCTCGACCACTTTCCCTGGTGAGTCTGCTCATTGCCGCCTCTATTCTCTCTCTCTCCCTCCCTTAGTATCTCATTCTTCTCAGATCGCCCTCTACATCTACATCATACGTAGAAGTTGATTCGGGCGCCGTTTCCCAAGGTGCTATTTTTGTTTGTTAAGCCCACGTATCCCGTCTACGTTCCCGCTTCTCCTCACATTTTCTTCCCCCCCCTCCTTCTCTATCTCTGCTCGAGCGACCGACTCTCCGGTCTCGTCCTCGGGTTTCTGTTAGCTTCTGTTGCGAGGAGAGTTTTTGCGTGTGTTTACGTCGTGTCTGCACTACGACGCAGCCGAGCGTGTTGTCTGTATTTGTGCTTCCGAATAAGCTAATGTGAATAACGGGTGCGCGCGTCCGTTCATCCGTTCGTACGTGTCTCTGTCTGCCTATCCGAGTTTTTGTAGAGGACAGACGGACGGGCGGGCGGGCCAAACCTACCAAGTTGTCTGTATCAGTATTTACCATTAGCTCTACTCAAGCGGCACTCGCAAAGCGCTGCCGCTTGTTCGCGGGCGGCGGTGTGCCACTCTCCCGGCGCGACTACTTTTGTTTTTGCTCTCCTACCACTACTACTACTATTACTACTAACTACTATTACTACTACTAACTACTACTGCTACTACCACCACGGTCTAACAATACCAACAACATCACTTTTACTGCCACACTAACAACAGTAAAGAAGGACGCGACCAACAACAACAACAATAACAACAGCAAAAACAACAACAATAACAACAACAGCAGCAAAAACAACAACAACAACAACAGTATGAATGTCAACAATAGCAGTACATAGCTACTAAAAAATACTTTCTGCTGACTCTCAGCCAAAATTTAACGTCCATAGCACTGCTTTTCGCATTGCTCCATAGACGGGCCGCCCTCATAAATACAAATCGGTGCAACGGTGGGGCTCGAACCCGCGCTCCTCTCCCGTCTCCTTCGGTCGCGAGGCGCAGGCGGAATGCACCACCCACCACGCCACCGGGCTCCGACAGTGTATTGCTATACTGCTGCCACCAACACGATACACCGGGCTGGTGTCAATGTCGGCACTGATATGCAGGAGCCAGCAAGGCTTCGGCGTCTGCAATTGTCTTCTCACCTAGTATGGTCCATACAGGTATGTAGCCTGTATGTATGGCTATATAAGCTACTGTGTGTGTGTGTGTGCGTTTGAGTGTGCCTTTCTTTGTGTGCGCCTGTGAATCAATGTGTGCATTAAGCGAATGTGAAAGGGTGTGGTGTGCATTCTGTGAATGTGAAAGGGCTTCGTCGGCGAACGTGGTATAGGAACGGCGGTGGGGTGGTGGTGTCGGAGTAGGCAAGCAGGCATCAGCAGCAGCTAGGTATTAGGGCAAGCACAGTCAGTTGGCTGCTTCTGCTGGCTTTGCTAAGCCAGTGTGATGTAACGGCTCGGCCTCAGTATTCTCTCTCTCTCTCTCTCTCTCTCTATATATATATATATAGAGAGAGAGAGAGAGAGGATACTGAGGCCCGCAGTATTATTTCTTTCTCTCTATCTATATCTATCTATATATATATATATATATATATATATATATAATGCTCTCTCATCTCTCTCTATGTCTGCCTATCTATCTAACTATCTGTGTTTCCATCCACCCATCCTCTCTGTCTGTGTTCTGCTGCTTTAGTCGATGTATGTCTGCCTCCTTGTATGTCTACACGCAGTAACACGAGCAACAACACGGCACTACAACGTCAGGCCGGCCGGCCGCAACCAGCCAGCCAGCCAGCCAACCAACCAACGAGCGAACCACAACGACCGTAGCACGACAGCGACAACGCCTAACGAGCAGGCGGGCGGGCGGCCAGGCGGCCAGTGCACTGTGGTTGCTGGTTTGGGCTAACCTACACAGTAGGGCGGACGGGCCAGGGCCAAGTAGGCGCCCGCGCGGTGGTAGGAAAGCGGGCGTGGGAAAAAGGGCGGAAGAAAACGAGGAACGCGCAGGACTACAAGAACAAGATAAGGCAGAACAAGAAAAAGAAGGAGATAAAACAGGAGAAGAAGAAGGAGAAGAAGAAGGAAAGGAGGGAAAAAAAGAAGAAGAAGAAGAAGAGGAAAAGATGAAGAGAATGAAAGGCAAGGCGAAACAAGGAGGACGAACGTACTGAATTATTCAGCGTTATTCAACGGCTTCGTTTTCCTAATCCATTTTGTCCACCGCCGCAGCTACTGCTACGCTGCTACTACTGGTCTTGCTGCTACGGGTCTTGCTGCGGTCGTCGCCGTTCTAGCCCCTGCCCAAGTCTCCGCATTTACCCCCGGGTCTAACCTCCGCCGAAGCCCCGGTCCTAGTCCCCGGCCCTTGGCCCCGCTTTCCTTCCCTCTGTGTTTGCCCCTCGCCGCTCGCCGTGCTCGTTCCGAGGTGACTCGACGACACGATGCGCCGATCTTACGCGGCAATCGCGACGCTACAGCATACGTATTCTCTAACGAAAGCATCGCTCTACCTGTGTCCGTCACTATGCGCTGTTTGTCTCTCTCCTTTCTTTCGCCTTTTCTGTTCCCGCTGTTTCTGTCTCTCCCTCCCCGCTCTGTACCTGCTGTTTCTCTCTGCCGTCGCAACCCCCCCCCTACGAAATGTACTATACCTCTTCGATGCCTTTCGTCCTAAACCCGTCCGCCCTCTCGTTCAGTTCTCACCGGCATTCCTACAGGAATTGCCGACGACGGTGGTAACGGTGGTGATGGTAGGCGAAAACCTTCACAGACCTTGCTGGAGAAGGGATCTACGTTCATGGGCGGGTTCTGCGTCCCGCTGCCCCACTGCCGTATGCAAGGGTTATCGACGCTCGCCGATCTCGTCGTAGAAGCAGCAGCAACAGCAGTCGTGGTCGATGCGTCGACCGTCATCTTATTCGTAATCATAGTCGTTTTTGTGGTAGTAGTGGTAGTAATGTAGGGGTGGTGGCAGAAGTCTTGGTCAGCGTCGACTGATAGCACTGAAAGCACACGTCGTAATAGTAATTGTAGGACGACAAGTAGCAACTGCGAAGCTCCATCACAGGTAGGTAACGAGAGTCGGTAGGTACAGGGAGCTGAACAAATGGGGGCGGGGGGGGGGGTGGAGGGATACGCAACATCCTGCATGGCAGGTAAAGAGAATGGCTGATCAAGCAGCAAACATGCGGAAACGCCGTTCAACGTTGTTGGGCTTTCGAGGTGCGCTATGCGCCGGCCCACTAGCTGACCGGAAATTTGGTCATTTGCCACAGAATGTGGGGTCTGAAGTAGTTTGACTCACTGCGGAGTTTGTTGTTCTGCTTGTACTGTTGGCTGCAATGGCACAGTTGCTGTTGTCGTTGGTGATGTTGGTATCGCTGCTATTACTGTTGTCGTTGTTATTGTCGTGGTTCTTGCTGTAGCTTTACCTTTGCCTTTAAATCGAAAACTAAAAAGTACTAGACAAATGGACAGCTTTTGTTGTTTTGTTCGGTATTTAAATAGTCCATTATTTGATGTAAGTTTGTTAGCCGAAATCTGCATACTCTGCGGCCGCTTGAAAAACGCGTTGCTGTTCCCCCTCCCCTGAACAGATGTGAATAATTTTTCTATAAATTGATTTGCTATGCTAATGATTTTCTTCCTCTAAGTGTATTGTTGTCTCGATGAGCAACGATGGGTCCGCTTCGAAGTCGTGGCGGCTTCTAGTATATACGTAAGTGCTGCGTTTCAAATATTGTGTATGCATATTTCCCCTTCAATTAGCAGAAGAAACTATCTATTGATTCTACATACAATAGAGGTGAGCACCGTCAGCAATTAGCCGAGTTACACGAAGCATAACACGACAAGCGCAACCTGCTCTACTGTAGCCAGATGGTTCCGCGTTTGCTTGCTTCGCTTAACCTGGCGGCGTTTGCCCATAGCCGCTGTGTCAATTGCAGCAAAATTGCCTAATCGAGTACATCTGGTGGTTTAAACATCGGCGCTTCCATCGCGGTGGAGGACCGTTTAGGAGTTCGTGTAGTGCATTGGTGCTAACGTACCAAGCTTTTCAGACACTTCTTTACGAAGCAGCCTACAGCTGGCGATGGGACCGCCTTTTCCGCCGTCAGTTCCTTTTCGTATTTCCTTCTTCGTGTTTTCCCGCTGCTTTTTAAAAACTGAATTGGTTTCTTCTTCCGGAAACGGGCGGTTTGCAATATATGTTAGCAAGTAGGTCATAAGAAAAACCTGGTTCTCTCAAATGCGGCTCTATTTACGGAAAGTTGCATTGTATACTGCGCTGGGGTTATGGAGACCGTTGCTTACTGATACTCTCTGATTAGGTTGAACAACGATTAGAACAATAAAGCTGGGAACATTAGAAGTAGAGGTAGGCTGGCCGTATCCAAACTACGCTCATTTACGCACGTGCGGTGGATGCCATCGTCCGACGACAAATGAATGCTTGTTTGTAGGCATCAACAGGTAGGACGTTTTTGACTGCCCTAGACTCAATATCAGCAGGGCGAAGTCCAAGTTTGAAAAAAATTGTGTACCTTTTCGAATTTAAATAGTTAGTATTGCGCCTAAACATAATACCATTAGCTCATGTGCGATGCAGAAGCCAGCCTCATCGTCGTACCTAGCAACTAATCTGCAAGCAGCTATCAGAAGCGCAGTTTTGCCATTTCGACCGGCTTAAGCCAGCAGTCGGCTTCATACAGTCGGCGTATTATCTCTCCACCAAATAGCTAGCAGCACGCAGCTTCATTGGTGTGCATTTGTTGCACCACAGCGCTGTTTGTCGAGAATTCAAACTAGCGCTACAAATTGCATCATAAATCGGCGGATTTAAAATCGTTCCGGGAGTACGGAAACAGCGCGGCGCGGATAAACCCTGATGTTTAGGGCACAAGAGTCATGATGACAACTAAGCGTAAAAATAGCCCCATATTGCCAACTAACATGTGGTGGGACTCTGTGCTGTGCGCAGATCCTTCTACATATACGCTTTACAGGGCCACTAGGAGGTATACGAGAACAAACCAAAGCATGTCAAGCGTTGAATTATGTGCCAAGTCCTACTTCCTGTACGGAATGCAGCCAACACATAGAAATTGTGGCATCGGTTGTGGCGTGGTTGCCATCTCGCCGTTATCTGTCAAGTAATTCATGCAAATTTAGTTAAGACCTTTATGGACAAGGAACGGCTACACAAACGCATGCAAATGAAACCAAGAGATTCTAGGGCCGGTTATCTGTATACCGTCTATTTAGACGATGTGTCGATATGCTGAACGATATTATAACGCAGCCATAACTAGTACAACCAGCATTGCAAGCGCCGTTGAATAACAGCCTATTTGCGGTTTCTCTGTCTAATGGCCTATTCGCAGACGACCTCGCTTAGAGTAGACAACGTCTTTATCAATGTTTTTCTCTACTAAGTGTAAGTCATTCCTATTATTAACGGGAGTGAGAAAACGCACACAAGTGCAATCACAAGAGAGTTCTATGTCAGCAGTTGTCTCTTGCCGAGAGCAGAGGTAACCCAGCTCCCATTGTCGACTCCATGAAATAATGTAGGTTTGATGCACAAATGCAGCAACCGTTGCTGTAGTGAGGTAATGTATATGTGTATATATATATATATATATATATATATATATATATATATATATATATATATATATATTGTATTTTTTCTGAAAATGCAAGTGCTCTTAGTGGTTATGAAAGGTATGATTCTACAGATTATCTTTATTACATTATTCTCATTATCGTCATGATTATAATTATTTTTTCAGGTTTTAGAGCTTGGCTTGTGCGATTGTGACAGCTCCCTACCACATCTGATGGTTAGTTACGGAGCCTGTAAAGTAATGTAAAAGGTAGGTGTCAAAAATATCTGGGACCCTAATCAGTTGGGCTCCTCCGCATCTAGAGATCTAGTTAAGTCGTACGTTAGGGAGTGCGCATTTGTAAAGGCCTAAATAAAAGTTTAACTGTGTTTATAAATTAAAAATAACTTGGCTGTCTGCATACATATGAGGTTCGATCTTGGTTTATTAACGCCTTTAGTGCGAGAGACTCAGCTAGGGGAGTTGTTTGCCGTCTGATCACTCTATCCCCCTTTACTAGTTGTGCTTATCATTTATTTATCATCTCCTTATTCTGTTGCGGGGCACGTACGTATTTAAGTGACTTCGTCACGTACAGCCCCTGTCTTCGCAGAGGGGCTTCTTTCTCTTGTTGTTTTGATGCTCAGTGTAGTGCTGAAGGTGCTACGGTAACTGATGCTACCTAAGTATTTCGCGGTATGGTATCCATTCAGGTTTAAGAAAGATCTGCGGAAGTTGACGAAGCTGGAGAAGGCGTTTCTTTGTAGAACTTTAGTTTTAAGTGAGAACGACTCTCCTCGTCGGGTCACATCGGCATCTATCCTTATCAGGAATCTCCGTTCAGGCCCAGGCCAGCATTGTTCAACGCCTGTTGGGGCGTGGCGATCTATCGTACTAACCAATCGCGCTAGAGGCTGTGTGAACCACCTGTCCACAGAAACCGCTAATTAGGTCGTGTTTTTTTATTGCGCTAATTATGTTTTAAGTTAAATTACATTTAGAGGCCAAACAGCAGGCGTTTCTGCCGGCTCTTCTCGGCGGGCTTGTGGATCCAGATGCGTTAGCGATGGCTGGCCCGGCATCGGCCGCTTCCATGCACTATATATAATAAACAAAGGCAATATCCGCCAGTTCCTCGACGACGACGTTTGGGACCATTTTTTGTTGTTCCGCAGGGAAAAACAACCGCCACCGTATCGGCAATCGGATCGGTACGCAAAAAACTCCGGAACAAACACCGTATAAGGGACGAGTTAACGAGCAACATGCTGGACAGCGTCTCGGGGATTCTCCCACTTCGACCGAATTAGCCTGAACTCCGACAAGGGGTGTGGTGTCATGCTCTTATTGCAGGCAACCTGAGCGCCCTAGGACGGGCCGGCCTCTCGTAAGCGCGGCGCAGTCCGCGACATGTTGCATTTAACGATACATTTACCGCAGAGTTCCGAGTCGCGGGGCTTCCCTGCATCCGGGACCCCACCGTCCAGGTCACTGGCCGCCAACTCCCACCCTATTGAATAGGAAAGGCCAGGCGTTGGTCTGGAGTCTGCGATGGGCCACACAACAGCGTCTTGGCTTAGGCTTGGTGGACCAACACTGAATCAACCCACTTGTTTGATCGAATGGTCTACGAAATCGCCTCTTGGTAACGCCCATAGCCGTCACGCATACAGAGCAAATGAACAACTGTTACACATTGTGTTAGCATTTGGCCATGTGCATGCATTGTATTGTACATGGTCAAATACCCCAAAAAAAAGGTGTTTTCTGATAACCTTCGGATACTAAGAAGAGGTGTGTCATTGGGAAGAGCATGCCAATTTAGAGACTAACTACCGACGTTCAAACCGTGCACCAGTTTCGTCGTCGCGTCGCGACCGATAGACGGAGCCACTTCCACCGTCGCAGATTGGGCACATAAGTCTCGTACACGAGTGGTGCTTAATAAAGCGTCAGAGCAACGACTGCTTTAGGATCACCGACAGCCTTGCATAGCCCTCGAGTAATTAGGTAAACAACTTGACCACGACGGCAATTCAGTTATATTCTCGTATTGCCGATTGCATCCCTGTTCGGCCTTGGTCATGTGTCGGTTTTAGCCTATGGAGAGCAAGATGGTTTCGTGGCAAAGCCTTTGTCTTGCATTCTGGAGGTTCGATACGCAGACCGGCCACTCTTAAATTGGTTTGCATGGTTTCCAATTTAGACAAGGTAAATGCCGAAGTGGATTAAATATCAGCCATGACATGAAAAAAACCGTCAACGGGCATAAGCCTTACGGAAAAACGTAAAAAAAAGAGATTTTGCGCAAATTTACCTTTTTGCATATATATATATATATATATATATATATATATATATATATATATATATAAAGTGCGTTGCAAAAAAATTAGCAACTCATGTTTTTTGTTGATAATTTTGGCTTGCTTTATTTGAATGGCTTGAAATTTTAAGAACATGGTGTACATGACGAACCACGAGCATGGTGTTAATCTCACAATCGGTTCATACAAAAAATAAAAAAGTGTGAAAAAACAGTGTTGCAAAATATTAGCAACAATAACATGCTAACATCACAGCTCTTGTTTGTAAAGGATAGTCGATACTACAGCTGATATACGATCCCGATTGTGGGCCGAAACAAGTCCAACAAGTACCAGCGTATCGTCGGTTCCCAGTTAGAAGCCCATTTCAGATGAATTGTGGGACCTGACGCAGTTTTTCAACTAGACAATACCACGTTTCATATCTGGGCTAGCACTATAGTAATTTTCAACAACGAGGAGTGCCACTTTTTGACAGACCGGCATTGAATCCAGACCTGAATCCCATCGAAAATCTTTGAGGACATTTGATGAAGCAGATTTACGCAAATGGTCGACAATATGATAATTTGTCGGACCTCAAAAAAGTTGTCCAGCAAGCATAAACTGATATTCCACTTTCATACTTATAACAACTCATTAACTCGATGAAAGACCGAGTTTACTTTTCAGATATTCAGAAGAAAGGACGAAAAACCTGTTTCTAGAATAGAATACGTAGTATCAAATAAGTCATACAGCCCTGCTAAGCACCGAATATATATATATATATATATATATAACTAGTTAACAACGAAATATATTCTGAAATATGCGCGTATATAATCAGAAATAAACGTTTGTATTTATGTCTACGAGGTGTGTTCAAAAAGTATCGCGACTTTGGGTTTTTTCAAAAATTCTTCATTTATTCATGAATATCTATTTTGTCCCCTTCAAAGTGAGATATTATACACTTGTGCCAACGGTTTGCCAATCTTCGAAGCACTTCAAAAAACCATTTTTTTTATCTTGTTCAGCTCCTCCTTCGATGCCGTCTTTATCTCGTCAAGCGTAGCGTAACGTCGTCCTTTCATGGGCCTCTTCAGTTTAGGGAACAAGAAAAAGTCACAGGGGGCCAGATCTGGGGAATACGGTGGCTGCGGCATCATTAGTGTGTTGTTTTAGGCCAAAAACTCGCGCACAAGCAACGATGTGTGAGCAGGGGCGTTATCGTGGTGCAAAAGCCAATTTTTGTTCTTCCACAAATCCGGGCGTTTCTGGCGGATTGCTTCGCGCAAATTGCGCATAACTTGCAGGTAATATTCCTTATTGACCGTTCTACCCTGTGGCAAGAACTCATGATGCACCACGCCCCTGCAATCGAAGAAAACTGTCAGCAAAACTTTCACATTCGACCAAACTTGGCGCGCTTTTTTCGGTCTTGGTTCGTGCGGCAGCTTCCATTGAGATGATTGAGTTTTGGTTTCCACGTCATAACCATAAACCCACGATTCGTAACCAGTTATGACCCTCTGGAGCAAATTTGGGTCGTCGCGGACAGAGTCCAACATCTCATTAGCAATGTTCATGCGATGCTGTTTTTGGTCGCAATTGAGCAATTTTGGTACGAATTTCGCGGCGACCCGTCTCATGCCCAAATCATTGATAAAAATCGAATGGCACGAGCCAATCGATATGTTTAGGTCCTCAGCAACTTCTCTAACGGTGATTCGACGATTGGCCAATACCATTTTCTCCACTTCATTAATTTTTTCGTCTGTTGTTGAAGTGCTCGGGCGTCCGGCACGCTCTTCGTCGTTCACATCTTCTCGGCCTTCTGAGAACATTTTGTACCACCGATAAACGTTGCTTCGATCCAAGGTAGCTTCTCCGTATGCCACAGTCAACATTCGGAATGCATGCGCGCACTTAATTTCGTTTTTCACA
The DNA here is from genome assembly GCA_003439945.1 of Dermanyssus gallinae. Classification (NCBI taxonomy): domain Eukaryota; kingdom Metazoa; phylum Arthropoda; class Arachnida; order Mesostigmata; family Dermanyssidae; genus Dermanyssus; species Dermanyssus gallinae. The sequence goes on from QVRM01006922.1 coordinate 61,313, forward strand.
CAAAATTTGATACAGGTTCTTTGATCAATTTTTTTGAATAGGTAAAAATCGAAGACGATCCAAAACACGTGCAAGCAAAGCAGCTGTCAACAATTAAGTGAACATTCAAAATGGCCGAGCTTGTCGGCATAAGTGAGAGACATGAGTACCAACATAACGCCACAAAAAATCGAAATTCGAATATACGTAACCCGCGAAAATTCAAAAGTCGCGATACTTTTTGAACACACCTCGTATACGGTTTCGCATACGTTGTAATCGAGAGCGTAAACTAACACCTTAAGGCTTCACGTGGAGTAGATTGGCTCGAATGCGATTAGATCAAGGTGGATGCTCATTTGGATTACCTGCCCGAAGTCTACTTCTGTGCACGACCGGCGGGACTATTTACTTTAATCTGGCAGCCGCAAAGCCTGCTCAGCAGCATCGCGTTGTGAAAAAAGACCACTGGCTCATAGCGTTTTAGTAACGGCGTCAGCGTTTCTTGTCTGTCCAGTCAGCTGATGGACGGTGGCAGACTGATTGTCTATAGCTGACATTACAAGCACCTTATGTTTATAGCCTTAGTAATGCGTTGCACGAAGAGTATGGTATCGGGGAAGCACAGCGGTGGAAACGTCGTATTAGTTGAACGGGCGTGACTGTGGCTTACGTAGGCATAATACTTGCGTATATGCATCAATAATGGGGCGCCCCTCTTTGCCAGGTTTGCTCGCTTGGTGCATAGTTGCAATACGTTTCCGAACCCTATGAGAATAATGGCATAACACAATAATGTAAATAGCCTTTATATCTTTTTGGTGGGTACTTTCATCCTTGTTTTCAGTAAATCGCAGCATAACTTTATATGTTTAAACGTGTAGCGCATATATTTATATATATATATATATATATATATATATATATATATATATATATATATCGGGAGTTCCGCAGGGATCGATCATTGGCCCGTTACTATGGAACATTGCCTATGACGATGTACTAAGGCTGCCAGGACTCCCAGGAGGGGTCCACCTGCAGGCCTATGCGGATGACCTAGCAATTATGGTCAAGGCCCGAACAGCAGAGGAATTAGAGCTAGCCGCTAACAAATCGCTCAAGGCAGTCGAAAGATGGATGGAGAAAGCTGGACTGGAACTAGCTCCTGAGAAGTCAGAGGCAGTGCTGCTCATAGGAAGAAAGCACTGCAGAGAGATTAACCTACGACTGCAGGGAACAAGTATAATATTCAGCAAGGAGGTAAGATACCTAGGCGTCCAACTAGACCGGGGACTCACAGGAGTGCCTCACCTAAAGAAGGCAATCAAAAAGGCAAGCAAAGCGGCAAACGATATCGCCAAAATCCTGCCAAATATCTACGGACCTAGCAGAATCTCAAGGAGAAGGCTGGTCATGTCAGTGGCGGAATCCATCGTCCTGTACGGTGCACCGGTATGGTTCAAAAAGAAGTGCGGAGAAATACATCGAAAAGGCCTACTCAGAAGAGCCCAACGGGTACCGGCTCTTCGCATCACACAGGCCTACAGGACCGTGAGCACGGCGGCAGCTTTGGTTCTGGCAGGGACTCCGCCCTGGGACCTCAAAGCAGATGAAAGACGAAGACTGTGGGAGCGTGGTCCAGATAGAACTACAAAGGAAGCAAAGGAAGAGGAAGCGAAAGTAACACTTCTGCGATGGCAGGCGGAATGGGAGAGCATCAGGAAGAACGAGGCGGGAGCCAAGGTCCGTGATCTGATACCGAACATCGAGAAATGGCTGAATAGGCCCGGAGGTGACATGGACTTTTTCCTAACGCAAATAGTCACCGGTCACGGAGAATTCCAGTCCTATTTATACAGGATTGGTAAGGCGCCTTCGGACACGTGCATGTTCTGCACGCTGGGCGTTGAAGATGACGCGGCACATACTCTCTTAGAATGCCCGTGCTGGGAAGAGGCTAGACGTAAGGCAAGCAACAGGGTGAGAGATAGTTGGACGAACGCGGGTGCCCAGAGACCTAAACACCCTCTCGTGCTCCCGAGAGATGGGCTAGCCCAATTCATGGATTTCATTTGCTCGGAACCAGCAGCATGGACCCTTGGAGCAGCGGTTGCGCGAGAGGTGCTGACGGAGAAGAAACTATGCGAGACGCAGAGAAGAGCGAGTTACGACAGGATTAGCGCAAGAAGAGGAAATTCTCTCTCCTCACAAGGCACGCCAGCCGGAGAGCAGACTTCGCCAAACAAGCAGGCGAACGTGGTTAGATAGTCCGGATGTCACCCTCACGGCCCATAGTACTATTAAACGAAGATCTGGGCTGTGTCAAGGGCGTTATGAGAGGCAGGTTTTAGTGGGTAGGGGCGCGGACCATCGCGCCGAGTCCCACACACCAGACTGGAGACTCCGGTCTGACGGTGCGTAAATTAGCATTTCCTCCTCTCTTAAAAAAAAAAAAAAATATATATATATATATATATATATATATATATATATTGAAGCTCTGTTTGGCCAAACTTTGCCATACATTTTCTCTGGTGCGTCGCAGTAGTCCAATTGCCATATTATTTTTGGCTATCTGAAATCTTAGGTTATTAGACAGCGGCAACCAGTGCGGTAGCAGTTACGGATTCAGGCCAAGAGTTTTTACTCAGCGAGTTTTAAATGACATACGGTGGGCTTCACATCTGGCCTTTTCGGGCCCTATCGTCTTATTCTTAGGCTTGACAAACGTTGGCTACCCCACAGGACAGGCCACAGGCCTTTATAATACACAACCTTCGGATTTCAAACTAACGGAGCATCTCATTCCGTTACGATATGCATCGGTAAGACGATTTTTCGGGCTGCTCTCAGCCGATATTTAACGTACACAGGGTTACATTGCTTCGTAAAACGGACGCCATAAATACAAATGTGCAACGGTGGGAATCGAACCCGTGCATCTATGTGTCTCCTCCGGTCGCGACGCGCACGTGAATGCACCACGCCACCGGACTCGACGCGCACGTGAATGCACCACGCCACCGGACTCGACGACCAAGGTAGGGTCAAGCGGCATTAAGCCGGTCCGCTTGCCAGTGCCACAGAAGTGCCTTTTTTTAATGCTGAAACCTCTCAGCATTATATATATGGGAGATTACGGGAATCGTGATGTACATACATGCGTCACCACAGCCAGTGACTAGTGTGGGACTCACAAACCCACTAACACCCGCCTCCCTCCCACCCCCAGGGAGCGGTAACTGCTTGGCATCGATTCGTATCTATGGGAGTGGCTAGTTTGCCTCTCCTCCCTTCTACTCCAGCCTTCCTACAGTCGCCGTAGTCCGCTTTAGTGCGGGGCGGCGACTTCAAGAAGGCCGTTGACACCTTCCGCAGCCCGTCCGCCTGTGAGTGCGTCGAGAGTCATCATCTGGGGAATCCTTTGCTGTATGTGCCTAGCCTGGTCCGCCTGCCTATCACCCACTCGCCTCCCCTACAGAAATGCCTAAGATGCCTCTAAAACCCCCTCACTGCAGTGACTACCTTGCGCCTCTAGTGTACACTGTGACAACTGTGCCCTCGACATAAAAATGCCCACAACACAAAAAAGTTCAATACTGACGATACATAGTGACTTTCGATGGAGCTTTATGATGTATATAGCCCTAATAGTCGTTCGAAGCTCTCCTCGAAAGACGCGTCTACTTAATATTTGCGCTTTTAGATCCGCTAGGATTTCTGCTGAATCCAATGCATATATGCATTCGACGAACCTAAATTAACTCTGCAATTTATATCAGTACACCTGCTTTAGATTTTATTGCTGTGCTACATTGTAGTACATTAATAGCACGTTGTTGAAAGAAGGTGATAACCATTTTATGAGCTGACGTCAAGCACGCCCCTTAGTACCGTGATAAAGGAGTTCTGTGGCGCGTTCACTGTGCGATGCGCATTTCACTGTGTTAGTTACCTCGAATGGCTTGAACTGTTGCTACGTGCCGAGTAGTGCAAATGGCATACCATTTGTCATTGTTGTTTCAGAGATCATTTTACTCTTTGCTGAATCCTACTACTCAGCATACTACGACAAGATACAGGCAGTGGGTAAATAATGCAACATTCTCGTGTTCTGCCGGGAGAGAAGAGGATATTACTTCTAAAACACGTTTATATATACACATGTGAATGTGAGTGTATATATATATATATATATATATATATATATATATATATATATATATATAGTTATATGCCTTTCAGTATCTAGACTAAAAAAGGAACGTCTAGAAGTAATTCGTACTAGCTCTTCGAGATCACGCATACGTCGTGTCGCTGAACAATTCTGGAGCGCCGCCGCTGTTTGCGATACGGGAGGCGCGCGAAGCTGGGTCGGTGTGGTTTGGGTGACGTCCGTGAGGCGGCATGTAGCAATCTTCTGCAGCAGCCTGCAAAAAGCCGCAGACTCTTCTCTTTGCTAGGAATAGTAGGCGCGATGTGCGCGTGGTGGCGGGTGAGTGAGGAGCAGCCAACCAGAAGAGGAAGGGAATCCCTGTTGCCCAGACCTTTGTTGCCCGGTCAGAGAGGTTGAGGAGGCTTTTGTGGGATCCTCGTGCGTCGGGGGTCTCCGTCATGCATTCATTCATTCGCTAGTTCGTTCGTTCAATCATTCATGTAGTAATCATTCCTTTATCCGTACGCCCAGCCCACCCGTCTTCTTCTACTCGCCCATTATAGTAGAGCCAACTCTAATCGTATATTGCCGACCTTGCCGGTAAAAGCAGCAGGTACACGTTAGAGTAAACAGCTGCACCAACTGCCCCGCGCCATGCATGACATAGGGCAGTCATCAATGCAGAGCTTCGACAAGCTCGACAACAATGCACAATGCTTTGAATTTGAAAACCAGCTTCAATCTCTGACTGACAGTGAGTGAGTACAGGATCAACAGTTGCAAGCACTCGGCTGAAAAAGCAAAGTACAACAGGAGAAAGACATTTTGCGCCATCTTCCACTTAGAGCCAAAATGACAGGGGAGCATTTTGATGGTTTCACTTCGCTACACAGAAACATCATACATTTCTGATTTGCCCTGTGTGCGCGAATCTGACTGCGCGAAGTCACCGAGAAGAACACCCACTTTGCGGTCGTTTGATCCGATGTCGAAAAGAAGGGGGTGCCCTATGAGTGCTGGATGGAATGGATGTTGGCCTATGAATATACTTTTGGTTACGATTTCTACCACCACCAACTCTAATGACTTGTACTGGGGCCACTCAGATAGGCTATTATAAACATTCCCACTACTAATAATACTAATAATACCACTAGTTGTACTACTACTACTGTTACGATAACTAAGTGAAATTTTTGGGCTGACCCTCAGCCACGATTTAACGTCCACGGAACTGTTTTTCACATTGCTTCATAGACGGATCCCCATAAATACAAATCGGTGCAACGGTGGAGCTCGAACCCGCGCACCTATCTCGTGTCTCCTCCGGTTGCGAGACGCAGACTTAAGCCACCACGCCACCGGGCTGGACCTGTTACGATAACTACTACCACAACTGCTAACTACTACTACTACTACTATTACTACTACTACCAATAGCAACGGTAACTTGCCAGAGGGTTATTAGTGCGAAGCCACGAGAAAAGAAAAGCCAAAGGCTAGACCAAGGCTAACTCGCTTGGCGAGAGTTGGCCAACGGGAATTGGCAACCGCGAAGGAGGCAGCATGAGACGGTTGACAGTTGACGGTTGACGTCGTTCGCAGCTTTGGCTGCTTGCTTTAAGACGGCGGCCGGCTGTTTGATGAGGTGGGATGTAGCGGGGTAGATGTTTGCCTTGTGCACGCTGTGTGCAGCGCGGGCCTGCTGCATGTTGGAACTGGTGCGTAATCGTACGCGCTACGACTCATCTCGTATCCGAAACCTCTACCAACCTGCCGACCTCTCGTAGAAGTTGTCCTGTTCTGCGTCGAGACAGAGACCGAGAGATAGGGAGAGGAAGAGAGAGAGAGAGAGAGAGAGAGAGACGAACGAGAATAAAGCCGAGTAGCGTCAAACGGCGCCCAGCCCTTTACCAGCATTACCACATGGTACATAGCACGCAATCAAGTAGACGACTGTAGTGTAATTGGTTGCAAGTTGCAAGACAACAACAGCAGCTGCAGAGGCAACAGCAGCAGCAGTTGCAGCTGCAGCAGCAGCAGCAAAAGTAGCAGGAAAAGGAACAGGACCTGTATTACCACCGTTTTCTCCGTATACGAGCCACAGTGTGCACCGCGCAGTGCAGGGCAGAAGGAAGAAAGGAAGGAAGGGCAGTTGGCGTTGTGCACTCGCGAGCAGGTGCGGTCGCTTTTGTGCCTGTGTGTTCGCGAGGTGGTGCAGTTGTTGTTGTTGTTGTTGTTGATGTTGTTGTGGCCTTCGGGCCCTTGTGAGAAGACCCTTCGGTCGACGCAGCCAGCCGACGGTGGATGGGCGTGCGATGCCAACGCAAGCATAGGTCTATCCGCCTGGCCATGACAGCTGCCTGTCATCGTCGAGGTCAGCGTCAACATGAACAACAACAACGACGACAACATCAACAACAATAACAACAACAACAACAACAATAACAACAACAATAACGACAACAACAACAATAACGACAACAACAACAATAACGTCGTCTTCATTGCTAGCGTCGTAGTGTTGTTGTTGTTGTCGTTGTGGTCGTCGTGGCCGCGGCTTAGTACGTAAGCAGTGCCGTACCGTGCTATCTGGCCAGCCAGCACAGAAAGGACGAGATAGACGGTCTACGACGGCTACGATAGGTAGACGTGAACCCGCACGGGGGTAGAGGTGCAGGGGTTGCGAGGGTCGCCGGGGCAACGTTGGCTGTGAAGGCAGAGGACGAACAAGGGAGTGAGTAGCGAGGAAGCGCTGTGTAGCCAGCTGTCTGGCTGGGAACAGCCGGGAACCTGCAGGCAGGGGAAAATAGTGTCGCCGCCACAGCCGAGAGTTCGAACGACGACAACAAGACAACTGCCGAGACTTCTGCTGCTGCTGCTGCTGTTGCAGGAAGGGTTCATGCGCGAAAGCTTGCACTGCAAGAAGCGAGGGGTATCATATATATATATATATATATATATATATATATATACATATAAATGTATATATATGCATATATATATAATGAAGCAACATTGGTGCGCGTTTACGACGGCGGCGGCAGCGACAATAACACAACGACGGATACGCCAACGGTGCAGGCGGTGGTCATATTGTGTCACCGCCTCAGCAGCAGCAGCAGGCATGCCGAGTCAGCTTGCACTGTAGAGGTCCCGCCCGGTTGAAGAGGTCGACGGAGAAGCCAATGTGCGAAGATTCGCGACGCCAAGGCCTTAGGCGACATTACTGGCTAGGCGTGGTGAAGCTGCTGAAGAGCTGAAGCGTGCAACTAAGCGTGCTGCCCCGAGCGTCTGATGCTGATGAAAAAGCTGTCGCTCGACCTCAGCATAAATAGCACGACGAAGAGGCATCAACCGTCAACCGTCGCTCAAGTAGAAGACCTTTCTATTGCTGCTGCTGCTGCTGTTGCTGCGGTCGTCGTAGGTAACATTGTCGAAGCTATTTACTCTGCTGATGTATCTTTCCCATCTCATGATAATAATGACGATTATTATGAGTACAATTTGTATTGCAATTTGTAAAACTATCAAGTACATTTTTTCTGGCGGTGTGAGCTCGCAAATAAATTTACAATCTAATGCCACGCGTCATTCTGTGAGCTAGAGTTGTTTTGTATTAGACTGTTAAGAAAGACGTGTTGTATTGAATTTGTCATAAAACATTTTGTTACACTCATCAGCTAATTCACCTAAATGTACATTAAAACCTTTCTACAACAAAATTGGGGTCCGTTGCTTCTGCGGCGAGTTCTTGTTCGACGTACAGCGTTTTTCACTTTGTAGTGGATGTCTCTGATGACTACTTACCCTTCGTACAATATTCTTTCACCTTCGTGTGGCTTTTTTTTTGCTGGGTTTTCCGTCAACTCTCTGGGTCGGTCTCTAGGTTCTCCATGGCAGCGTGGGTTTTAAAATGAGTGCCACCAGAAGATTGCTCAGCAGCCGACCGCCTGATATGTCAGTCTCTGTCAGTGTCTCTAACGTGATGTGGCCCAGCCCATCGGCTACTATGGCTGTCGGTGACATCCGGTGCCATACGCCAACTAGCACAGAGCCTCCTGCGCTGAGACTCAAAGCGGTTTTTTTGCTCTCCGCTTGCCCTCTGACTGTCTCTCTCTCTGTCTTCCTCGCTATATATATATATATATATAATTTGTGTGTATATATATATATATATAATTTGTGTATATATATATATATATATATATATATATATATGCACACGTAAAACACCGCTACGTCTTCTTCTGTCGAGAGGGCTCAACGACGTTTATTTGACCAATTGTGCTGTTACTTCTCCCCGTTGGCAGGACCCGTCATCGGACATACAGCGCAGTGCTCAGAGACAGCCTCCAACCGCTGAAGGGTGCAGCTGGGTAACGATTAAACGTGCATTTTAAGAATCGTTATGATATCAACCGTGCCGCCTGGCCTGATTAGATTGTGTCCAGGCCTGACGTGTGAGTTAGACTGACAAAAACGCCTACAAAATGTAACGGTTATAGCCCAGGAGATTTTGGAGGTTCCTCTTTGAATACGCGTAACAGCGCAACTATTTTAAGACCTGGAGCCTCTGCTGGTCTACAGGCTAGGGCATGCAGGTCATTAAGTTTTCTCTCTCTCTATATATATACATATACTTTTTAATTTATTTTTATTTAAATTAAATTCAAATAAGGACGTTGTATGTGTATGACATAACAGTAATATTCTTATAGACGCACACATCGGATCAAATAAATTAAATCGTCACACAAAACTTCCAGATTCGCCCGTGTCCAGTTTAACAGAGTTCCACGCGCATAGGCGGCGTTACTCCGCTGAATGTCCAGCGAAAAACCCTGGTGTAGGTACTTCGCTGAATGTCCAGCGAAAAACTCTGGTGTAGGTACCCGACAGCTCTAGTGTTTCCTGCGAAATGGATGAGCATCTTGCCGACTCGCGACGAACGCTGGACAGTATGTTCAGTTTCTCAATCGAACACCTTAATCTCTTGCAATCGCACACTTTATGACGTAGTGCCCGACCAGCCACATCAGTATAACAGAAAATAGTCATGTCGCTATCACTTTAACACAAACATTTTCTGCCAGTACAGTATCTGTGTATAAATTTAATGAATAAATAAATATACTGTATAGTAGAAACAAAATCAATGAGTTGATCACTGCTCCCTTTACAATCCGACCGGCCTGTTTTGCACAGAGAGTCTCCTTGACAAGGCGTAGATGCTCCAGGTAATGAAGAGTTGTAGGACTTGTAAAAGACAAATCAATAGTGGACTTTTATTATTTCTGATAGAAGAAAGGGATAAAACGAAAACGTTTCGCTACCGGAGTCATCGTGCGGAACTGTTTTCCCCTTAGAACAAGTAAAACAAGTACTACCATACATTTAGATGTTTTCCTATCCGATGTGAGGTTTCTTATTTCATTAACGGAAGGTTGCTAGACGATTCCGTTCTAATCTTTATATGAGTCGCCGACGGCGCCCACCCTGTTAATCGATCGTTGGCAAAGATTTGCGGGCGGGGATTTGCTTTCTGCACATGGATAGTTGACCTCCTGCACAGACACACATATATATATATATATATATATATGTATGTACCACTAGTGCAATCTAGTGGGGCGCTGGCAAAGCATGTGACATCGGACACTCTTGGCCTGGAGATGGAAATCGTCTAGTGCTATATCCAATCACGTTCCTCGGTCCCGCCCAGTGCAACACTTGTAACTGGTCAGCCAAGCTGTTACCTCTGAGTGAGGTCTTGCCGACGCTGTCAACAGATCATCATTGTCGGCCGTGAGGTGCGAAGTAGATCAGTGATTGCCCTTGCTCGGGCTAAAAGCCTACCGCCAAACTAACTACGTAGTTCTCCACTACCAAGAAGAAATCTTTGCTACAGTCGTAGCCACGTTCAGATGCAATATGACCCTGGACAGGTAGACCATGCATGCTTAGATATGTACATGCAATACGTTTCCGCATATATATATATATATATATTATATATATATATACATATATATATATATATATATATATATATATATATATATATATATATATATATATATAATATATATATATATATATATATATATGTGGGTGACAAGTACAGTAAACATGCTTTCTTATGCTGGTCTTTAATTGGCCAATAGCTAATAAGTCAGACTGCTTAGTGAGGATATCCTCAAGTGCTTGCCAGCACATTTTTTGCTCGGTTTCCCACATTTGTCAGATGTAGCGCTTATTCGGATCATAAAAGCCCACTGCTTTGCACACTACATGATGAAAGCCATGTACCGCGTAATGAACTACAATGTAACGGTTCGTGCGATTTAGGCCTTTTTAAGCTTAATGTGTCATAACCCCGGTCAAGAAAAGCTCTCATGATATTACACAAAGAGAATCTCTGCAGAGGGACGTTTGAAACAAATTGCATTGACGTTGTAGATCCTCGAGGAATAGCGGTAGTTCAGTAAGCAAGTAGATAAAGCGGTTTGGGCGGTCGTGTGTAGGCCCAGGGCTTTCTTCGGGAATACAGAGCTTTTTGCACTTGGATTGCACTGAGCTTATCCCAGATCAGTTGGATGTCAAATGAGGCCACTGGTACAATGTTCAAGGCTATCATTTAGAGAGTTGTGCCTAAGGAAAGAAGTGCTAGCCTCTCAAGATCTAAAAGGGCTTTACGCTCCCATTGACGATTATAAACAATAAATGATTGGCTTCCTTTTCCTTGAAATGCCTACGCAAAAACTCTGACCGGTATCTGCTAGTGCCCAGCCACGCGCGCACTACGCATGATAACTCGAACAAGCATGCCTCTAGAAAGCTGAGCTGGTGTTTCCTTAAACGCGAATCTATGCAGATAGGGCAGCCGATTGACATAGAACAGAGGGAAATTAAGAGCTACTGTAAATGCAGACGATAGACAAACGGAGATCTCAACGGAAGCGGGCGAGTCCGTGGCTCACGCAGGTCTGCTACCTAAAACGTTGCATGGTTTTGAAGCTTCTGGGCTTAGCAAGGGCCGCTCAGTCAGACAGTTCCATTGGAAGTATTTGAGTACAAGCAGCTGCTGTCAGCGAGCAAACGCCGGTTAAGTGGTGAGGAGGAGAAGGCTCGACTTTGTGGAAGGGTGGAAGTTGAACCTCATATCTACATTGTATGTCGACGGAACATGCACAACATTTTCCAGGAGTTAATTATTCAGCGATTGGCTTTACGCCTGTTCGACTTAATTGCCCCCACAATGAACCAGCGGTTGAGCAATTCGGGTTTAGGAAAGAGCGAGGTACTCCCTGCCGTCTATTAGTCGACTCATTTCGGCACGCTGGGGCTCGGTTACTCCATCTCGGGCCGACTGGGTTCTCCCGCAAAACCGCGCAGAGAATCCTGATATATATATATATATATATATATATATATATTCTTAGGGTTTTACAATGTCGTGGTACAAGGTAGTGGTAACGCTCCTAACATTCCCTTGTGTAATGATTTAATCATATATCCCTGTAACCCTTTATTCAAACGTTTTTTGCCGGTTTTAGTAACAGTGGCTTACTTAATCTAATATGGATCTAACGACGCCTCCTAAGAAAACGGCAATAGTTATTTCCAATAATCTTCTTCGTGCTGGTCCCCCGTCACTGCCTCCATTCTATTGTAGTTGTCAGGTCTCGTAGGAACCCTATCGTTCCACTACCAATATACCCTATTGTTCCCGTAGCTAATGGCACGAAATTCTGGTTGTTTGCGAAATCTGTGCATTTTCGTTTTTCTCTCTCAGCTTCAGCTCAATCCGCTACTCATCCCGTGTTTATAATTCTGTGAGCTAGACAAAAGTACACCACAGTGCAGGTCAACGTTGTATCCAATGTTAAGTGCTTTTTACGGGCTCGTTTTGTAATGTCCATCAAATTGACTCTGTTTGCCTTGAATGTCGACCAGAGCTTCTCGGGCGGCTAAGGGAGGCAGGCCGTTGGTATCAACTTTATCCTTGCATGTCCCAAAAGGGAAGGTTTTCCATATTGAGCATGCCTGCGGTGCCTAGTTGCGACGATGAAAGAGCTTTAGGCCACCCATAGAACCTACTGAAGGTGCTTCCAGCAAACCAAAAAAAATATTTCTTGCTGCTGTCATTCGTATTCACTCGTACAGTTGTTATTCCAAAGAACCTGAGCCTGCACGCTCCCTCTTATTTTCTGTTTCTATGGATTATATTTTGTATGTCATGGTTGACCAGTGATTATGACCAAGGGCAGAAGTGGTTTAGAGGGGCTGCACAGCAAACTGGTCTCCCATTCCTTCTAGTACAAGACACCTTTCTCTTATAGGTAAGCTCGCCCTCTCTCATGTTTCATCGCATAGCTTTACGTTCACAACTTCATGATTTCTTTGGTAGAAGTGGCATGTGCCTGCAATTTAGCCGTTTATAAATTGGCACACTGCAAAATATAGAGTCAAATCGTCGCGACCTCGGACCTAGTCTCTAAAGACCACGGTGTTACCTCTGGATACATCACTTTGAGATATGGTCTCATATTTTCTAGGACATTTGGCCAATCAACTGGAGACTGAGAAGGTTAAGCCCCGTCGACCTATTTGGGCCGCCAGGAGCTGCATGTGCTCTTTGTCCAGCTGCCTTGGTGTAGGAAGAGTCTCTCGGATAACGTCCACTGCATATATTTTTTTGTTGCTTGTGGGACGTATCGACAGCAAATATTTTGCATTTGTCTGTGTTTAGGGATAGACATATTTGCAGAAGTGAGAATGCCTTAATTTGGCCAGCACCTCTACATCGGCTGGTTCATTGGGTTCACGTTGCTCAGGTGTCAGACGTTGGACGGACTATGCATCCGTGAGGCAAGATCAGAAAATCTGCGGGGCCTTCCCGTTAAACCCAGATTTCGGAGTGAATAGGTACCATCGTGTCCGAAGATAAAAGTGAGGGCTCTATGTAACACTGCCAGACTAATGGTGATAAAGCGGGGACTATCTGCTTTAACTTCTGCAAAAGCTTGTCCCTCTACGAATCTGTTGAATCTACTGCGAAAGTCAAATTGTATTATCATGCGCGTTGGTCTTTCCGTCTCGACGAATTCTCGAGCTGCGTAGACTGTCGCCTGTGCTTCATATTTTACTGCTATACCGACTTGGCGTGCCCTTATTGTGGCTTTCTTAATGAACACTAAGGCCATCCAGCCGCCATATTATAAGCCCGTTACTTCCAGTCCAAGTAAAAAGAGGAAACCAAAAATGGAGACTCAGAAAGCTTTTCCAGCTCTTTTTCTACTTATCCTTCCGACTATTGAGTTCTTTTTTGGCTATTTAGAGGGTCTAAACAATTCTAGTATTTTAAAGAGATCGTTAATCACCTGTCCATCGCTTCATATAAATGACATCTTTCAGCGACTGGCAACAGGGCCCATATTTCCTTACTTGTTTTTAAGCAAACATAAATTTAGATATAAGCGTGTATTATTGTCTGCAGATTAGCGTTTGATGGGTGGCGGAAAGTAGCAAACTACCGTTATTCCATCTCTACCTATAACGATTATATGTGATTTGCGTGTGTCAGGTTCGGCGGAAAGCGTTCTAAAGGGATTGCAGAAAAATGTGGATAATTTGTCACAAAGTTCAGAGGGTTTTTGAACATTAGTTTTTGAACTGAACGTATGTTCTAGACCCTGACCGACAAAATGGCCACCCCTGCAATTAGCGCATTGAGCCTTGCCTTGGCACTGCCACATTTGATTGCCCCGTTTTGCGCACATCCTACAGATCGGATCAGTTTCAATAGCATAATGCACAAACTTGTGGCATGATAAAAACGGCAGAGAAGATTCTGCCCACAGTGCCACCTAAAAGCGTAATGTCGCTAATAACACTTCCGGTATTGGGGTTCTACTGAATCTCAGTCGTACTATACTCGAGTGCTTCCACACCTTGACGATGTTATTTTGATCATGTCCACTAGCGGTGGCATATTTTCCCTTTTCGCTAAATATACACTTTGGTCCTTTAAACATTTAGGAAGATCCTCGTCCAAGAATTGTATTCAACTAATGGGGCTCTAAAACTGACACTCTGGGTATGTTTTTCAGCTTCCTCCTTCCCAGACTGCCAGCTAGATAGCCTGAAACGAGACGCATGTTCATGCTAAAACCACGATCTTGTTTGGGTCTGTATGTGGAACCAAGATGCAAATTACCACCGAGATTGGCTTCTTTTGTGCACATGACCTTGGTCTGAGCGGAATTGAGTTCGGAGTCGATGTAACAAAGTCGATTTTTGACGAAGTTGTGTCACGGCAGAGTTAAGTGGCAATCCCCTAAACAAATAAACACTGGATGAGGAAAAGAAAAGCAGCTATTTCTCTCTCTATTGCCCTCATGCAGAGAGGGTATAATAGGAAACACGGCCGTGAAATTGGCAGCACAATATCCGATCTAAACATCCGTGCTCTTCTCTAAAGTGGAGGATTGATTGCAAGGTCAGTACAAATAAACAACCATACGCCCCATGATGTTCAGCAGAGTTGCATTTTCCGGCACATATTCTCCAAACCCGTACTCTAAGTTATCAGTGTGGTTAACACATTATGATAGTAATAGGACTGTGAAGGTATAAAAATGATATGAACATAGGTAGTGCATAATTACGAATCAAGTAGAGCTTAGGCTCCATGGTGCTTTAAAATTTAATTATTATTTATTAAATAATAATATAATAATAATAATAATAATAATAATAATAATAATAATAATAATAATAATAATAATAATAATAATAATAATAATAATAATAATAATAATAATAGCCGGTTCGCTTCGACGGATATCTTCTGGATAAACAAGTCTGCGTACCGTCCCCAATGAGTTGAGTATGCAAGTGAGCCGAACGCAATTCTATGTACGACTTTGATTGCGGATTCATGTCGCACTTCCTGAACAAAAATGTTCGTCTTCTTGTGTGCTCCTATTTATTAGTTGCTGGACCGTTTACTACGGCATATTCGACGCGCAGCTCCCACGGGAATAGCTGCTTTCATCGGTCTGGCTATAAGCACGTTTCTTGGCTTAAGAGGCTCTGCTAGCTGCGTTTAGTTGACATGTTGGTACGAAGAGTTGTCAGGTTAGGTCTAGTTAGGTTTCAACAGTGTCTCTTTAATCGACCATCGATAACTTCGTGCACGCCTCTAATCTCATTTACTTTGGAGAGACTCACACTCCTGTGCACATATATATACAAACGATTTTAAATCTACGCAAATGATTTAAAGTTAGGCTTAGAGTATTATCGACGTCACGACACATGATCACATACGCCTTGCTGTCCTAATGCCTATGATCGATTCTGATCTTTTAGGCGCAGGTACAATTTTCGTATTATGGCGCTTTTCCTGTTCTTCCTCTTACTAGAGTTTGCACTTATTTTCTCTTTTACAAAAACAGTCCACCACGTATTAGAAAAATCGCCGTTGCTATATACATGCGTACATACATTTCGATGTTAGCTGTAAGGTAGTTTTCATTTATTACGGGTTTCGTGTTTGCGTAGAATACATACGTTTGAATACTACTACCTTCCGCGTGTGAGCGCCTGAGTATCGTGCAAATATTGTTTCAGTGCACCACCAAATTTTTGTGTGTAGCTGCGTATATTTAGCCGTTCAATTCCGTGCATCCGTGTACAGTACACAGCAACATTGGGGACATCGAGCTACTAGAGCGACCACGTTATATTTCGTTTTGTTTATATTTGTTGTTGTTGTTGTTAATAAGACGTTTCGGGAATGCCTGCATCACTGCACTAGCTAGCAGTGACTAATGAGAGCGTCGCAAACTCAGTCAATCCGCTTTCTCCCCCCCCCCCCGCCCCCTCCCCATCCCAAAGAGCTCGGAAATGCATGGCAGCTTCCATTGCCGGAAAACCTTTAGGAGCTCGTTAACTGGCGACGCTGTGGTTAACAGAGTGACTCGGTAACTATCACAATGCCGGCAGCAACAGTTATGCTCGCATGCTGCAGGATCTGTCCACACAAATCGTCCAAACGAACCAATCGAATACTCAGCAACCTCCGGCCGACCCGCCTAGCGACCGTCTGCTCGCAACGAATCGATTGGAGCCATCGACGAGCAATGCGACAATGCCAAGTGCCCGGACAATGAAAAACGATGAAAGGGGCGGTTGGACAAACGGTCAGACGGACAGACCCTGGCGGGGCAATCGGTGGGGTGCGGTGACGGGGAGAAGCCACAATCGACTAGAAGGCCACAGGAGCCCGTGCGGCTAGCCCGTGCGCGCTTAACGGCGACTTCTCACGCGACCATCCCCCCCCCCCGCTCGGCCGAGAACTGCCGGCGGATTACGCGGCGTAATGTCGGTCGAATAGAAGCGATTTTGACGGTAGAATCACGCAGGTTCACGACCAACAGGCCAAAGCCAGCGTCCCCATCAACAACCCTCATCCGCCCAAAACCACGAAAGCACTCTCAGATGTAGAACACATCGTTCTCAAGCGTACGAGATTCCTCTTGACCGAACACACGTGTACATGCGACGGGCGGTCGATATAAAGCGAGCTCACATTGACTCTACCCTACTGCTGCTGCTGTTGCAATTTCAAGCCTGAGGACGACGGCTCTGTGGCGTAGAGCGTCGACATTTTGGCGCTATATAACCAAAGTAAGTTTCGCATTTATCGATACTAGTTCATTATTTAGTCGCTTGTCACTTACTACATGCGATGATACAATAGTGACGACCCTATAAATCTAGATTTAAACAGCTTGAACTAATCTATTAACCTTGCTTTCGTCTCCTCTCTGTGTCTGCTTTTGAGCTTTCGGATCGCTGCGGTAAAAACATTTATTTGTCCTTGAACTAAGACAACTATTTTTTTGTAACTATATATAAAGCCCTGCCATAGCTACTATCTCTTAGAGCTTACAAATAAATCTCTTTCTACGTATATATATAAAATAGCAGAAATGGGCAATGTTGAAATGTATATATATATATATATATAACCTACTTACACACTAATAACTGGTAGCTATGGGGGTTGTTCAACTGGTACTTTGCTGAACCAGTTGAGAGGCAAAAAAAGCTGTCATTATCGAGCCCTACGGGTAAAAAATATACATTAAACGCGTTGGCATCTCGCGTGTGTTCACTTCGTTAACTGAGTGGCGATGAGTCAACAGTAATATGCGCGATACAGTCGGCTGCTACATTTGCATGTGCGTCCGGATTTGTGAAATTTCGTCCACCACGATTAACCTATAATGGAATCTTTATGAACGATGTCTCCTGACGACGTGGCTTATACTCTGTGGAGCAATTTTACACAGGGCTCGTATAAATTCCTAACCAGTGCAGAAAGCTTCAGGAGTTAGCCCGACGATGTAAGCATCCCCAGCATCTTTCGTATTGCATTTGTTGGGAAGTCACACAGCGAGAAATACTTGCGCAAGGAAGATGCAAAGAATGTGAATGATGGCCGTGGCCACTTAATCCGTATGGAAGCTACCACATCTTCTGCCAACTCCAACTCTTAATCATCGTAAGACCATAATCCTTCGCCGTCCTGTCTAAATTGCATTGCGCCGGCTTTCTCTAGCTTTCGTTTGACTGGTAGCTTTTCGAGTATTGTGTGCTTCTGTGGTCTGTAAATGCTTCATTCTTGTCCTGCGCCGTGTGTCTAGAGAATGAAAACTCGCAATCAAATAACGTGATCTCTCTGACCTGCTTGGTAATTTCCCATGACCTCCTAGATCATACCGCATGCTAGTAAAACAACATCACAGTTGGGGCACATCAACGCGACGCGCGGTTTAAGCCTATGATGCTTACGTATATATCTTGTGCAGCTTTTTATTCTGTTGCAATCGCATACCAGTGGCATGTATACATGTGCGAGAGACTTTCTTATATGTAGCGTTTGTACCGCACAGCCGCGCTACTAAAATCCCTGCTTAAATAACTACACCTGGCTGCCAATTTATCAATGTTTAGATGCACTGATCCTTTACATAATCACTGTATTATGTTTAGCACTATTAACACATTTGAATTACGCCAAAGCATCAATAGGCCAGGGGTTGTTTTTTCCTATATTGTCACGCATCTTGCTGTATATTGTTACGCATGTTTTCGTTGATATGTCTGGTCCAAAGGCTAACTCAAAGCAATACGTTTGCATGAAGGATGCATAAATCCTAGCTTATATATATATATATATATATATATATATATATATATAGATATATATATATATATAAATATATATATATATATATATATATATATATATAAATATATATCACTTATGAATGTGTCTATTTTGTGATATCTAAGCAGCATACTCATACTGTGCGTAGTGGAGTAAAGGATAAAATCCAATCCACTGGCGGATTGCGCCATCATTGTTGATGTTCGGGTAGAAAATGTAGTCCATTATTCCACAGATAATGGTGTGAGAAAATAGCAAACACGAGCGTATAAGTGACACTGTACACCTGTAGTCTACATTGGACTGCGAACAGTTATTCTGACAGAAACATCAACGGATGAGGAAGCTGTAATTTGATGGCTGCAATTGACAAAAACTCAAAAGCATAACACACAGCTCGAGGAGATTGACGGCGTTTTCAGCTCGCGAATTGCTGATAAAATTCGACAAGGGTCAGCACTGATTTGTTCGAGGCTTGTCACTGGTGGGGAGGCTTAGATAGACATTTTGAGCACCCTCTACGCAAGCCCTAGATCTCGCAGTTGTTATGCAGTGGCAGTGCATCTTTCACCCCCAAAAGAGAAGCGCCATGGTTACACTACAATGCACCGGGCCACATGGTTGAAAATTCGAACACCTTTGTCGCTGTATTTAGAGTCAAGCTGGTAAAGCAACCCAAACTCGTTCCGCGTGGTGTCAGCCCTCAGGATAGGCGCCCCCGTCTGTCAGCCATTCTCATGCCTGTCATGCGGCCAACCTGTTGACTCTGAGTCCTGGCGCAGACTCACAAGGCACGCTAAACTCAACGCCATCTTAGTAAGAAGAGCTCTTAGAAGGGCAGGGATACCATCTACACTCGAGCCGAAGGGTCTTAATAAATTAGTAAATGGTGTCTTTGGCCTGATGTCTTTGGCCGTTTGTTGGGGGAACGTGGCTTCCATCATAAGCGCCATGAATTAACAAGCGATCAAAGCAGCATGAACCTGGCCTAAACGTTCAGACCTCACATTTATAATAATAATAATAATAATATAATAATAATAATAATAATAATAATAATAATAATAATAATAATAATAATAATAATAATAATAATAATAATAATAATAATAATAATAATAATAATAATAATAATAATAATAATAATAATAATAATAATGATAATAATAAGCAGCAGCTGCAGCAGCAGTACTAGCAGAAAGACGTCAATGATTCCGTCAGTCTCTTGCATTCACGATTCGGGGAAGTTGAAAGAGGGTAAGCGGGGTTTCAACCGACGAACATGGGTACATCAGCATTATTCTCATCATTATCGTCATCATCAAGATAAGTATCTCGTCGTTGCCACATCCCTCTCATTGTCTAGCTGTGTTCTGAGAATTACGTTGCTGACGATGTATGCCAGACAGTGGTATTGCACACCACTAAAAAGCTTTTGTTCGCCGTTGTAGTCGATGCGGTAAAGCACCTAACAAGCACACTAAGTGGGACAGAATCAAGCAGGGTTCATTTAATGACTCAAAGGTACCATATATATATATATATATATATATATATATATATATGCACGCAAACATACATTTGTGCAATTTAATTGAAACAAGCAATTAGGTCTATTTTTATCCAGCATTTGGATACGGTTTGGCAGGCTGTTTATGAGTTTCGATAAACAGCGTTGATTGCAATCGTCGTATAGCGGACAGACATGACATTTATATATATAGCGTATAGATTATAACTGGGATCTTTGACCAATAAAGCGCCCGTATTTGCTACTCTGTCATGCATTTCTTCACCGCTTTTGATGTATGATAGGGATAAGATTCCGCTGAAATGTCATCGTTCCGTCAGGATCCCTCCGTTCTAGGTCTGGAATAACTTACTAGGAGTAGAACCTGAATATACATATTGAAGTGAGCACATCATTGTTGGCATTGACTGCTGCCACCACAACAGCTGATGTATACCATCATAATAACTACCCATTATAACCTCAAAACATCTTTTCTACGAGAAACCAAACCGGTTTCCTGCTCCAACTTGATGAACAGCTGACATTTGCGAAAGTCACACCTTCCACCGATATTTTTTAGGGTACGATTAAGTTGTGTGTTCGTGCAACTAAACAAATAAACAAATAAAAAGGGCGCAGGTACTGATGCAGTAAGTGCATTTTCATTAATGATGATTTTGTGTCAGTAACAGGGCACAGGGGTGCGTATATACCTTTTTTGTTATTTGTGTGTATATATATATATATATATATATATATATATATATATATATATATATGTATGCCTTTGGGTGGGCAGCTGAACGCTCGTGTTGTGGCTCATTTGCCGTTTGTTTTGTAAACATGAAAACGAAATCACTCGTATCGAGTTTGACAACAGACTGTCTATGTTTATTGCGTGATGGAGCACTGTAAAACAACGTGTTTTTTTATAAAACGTATTTATGAAAATATGCTTTTTACGACAAAAACATTTTTTTTCCGTTGAAGCAAACTTGCACCTTAATGCGAAACGCCAAGAATAATTCTCGAACAAGCACATGATCCACAGAAACTTGATGCTTGGTGCGGATTTTGGAGCGATGATGTTAACGACCCTTATTTCTTTGAAAACGATCGTGAAGAGGCTGCAACCATAAACAGCGAATGATACCGGGTCATAACAAAGAACTTATTGTGGCCGGAATTGGACAGATTGGATGTGGACGACATGTGGTTTTAACAAGATGGGTACACAGATAACATAGCGGGTGCAATAATTGAGCCTCCGCACAACATTTCCAAGTCGTGTTATCTTCTCAAAAGGAACCATTGACTTAGCGGCATGATTCCTGGATTTAAACACTTTAAACCTCTTTTTATAGGGTTTAGTAAAAGACCGCATTTACAGGGATGCTCTCGAACCAAACTCTATCTGAAGGATCATATTCGCGAACTCATTGCGGAAAAAGACCACAAAAATACCAGGTCAGCTAATGGCTTCCAACGAATAGTTTCACATGTAGGGTTAGCTCTAAACATTCTAATGTAATATATAGTTACCAAGGCTACGGTTGTTACATTAGTTCCATAGTTAGATTAAGGAACAGCTAATTCAATAACAATTATAACTTGGACAATCAAACAAGCATGACGGCCAGTGATATAGGCGCTGGATTGCGTCAAACGGCCCATGACTATTGGGCCACAATAATCATGGCCTCACTCAAGGTTTTCCTTTGCGTGTTTGTTAAGACAATTCGCTCGATTTGGTGTGCACCTATGCCTGTATCTTGCAACTAGTAGATATATATTATATACCCGCCGGTGAGACGGTGTCACAAAACAACGGTTTGATGACTCGCCAACTCGATCCCACAAGGGCGATACTTGCACGACCTCTGTGATCTAGCGCACTCTCACTATAAAGCTCGATGGCATACACTATACCAGAGGTCGAAATTACGCCTTTCTAGATATAGCGAGGCGAACCGAATTGCTGCTGCATATCAAAGGGATTTTCTCTGTGGTTTTTGTAACGCCAGCTAAATGCCGAAAACCGTCTTCCCTACAATTCAAATATATTTTAGCAACTATATATATACATATATATATATATATATATATATATAGGGTGACTGTCCACACAATGTATATATATATAGGGTGACTGTCCACACAATGCCGCGCGGTCATTCACAGCGGGAGGAGACAAAGGCAGGGCAGGACAAGGCTGGACGATGGATTCGGTTGCCTGTTGCTCGTTTTCAGGTTCGCTCGAGAGTGCTGTTGCGTGCAAACAGCATTGGGCAATGACGACGACAACACGAACGGGTGGGGTCGGCCACTTAATGTTTGCTGACCGTTAGCGGCTCTTCCCAACGTTGTCATTGCCGGCTGTCCTGGCCAATGCGCCGCCAACATTGTGGCCAAGATCGGCCGGCTCCCAGGTTTGCCATGTGGCAGACTCGCTAGCTTACGTATTATGCAACCATACGGCCCCACACAGACACACACACACACGAAGAGACACTTTATCACATGCAGAGACTCTTCATCAC
Source organism: Dermanyssus gallinae (assembly GCA_003439945.1). Lineage (NCBI taxonomy): Eukaryota > Metazoa > Arthropoda > Arachnida > Mesostigmata > Dermanyssidae > Dermanyssus > Dermanyssus gallinae. Next base: position 83,752 of record QVRM01006922.1, read on the forward strand.
ATGTGCAGACGCATACAAACGTAACGTAGTACAGTACAATATATACGTTGCTCTTATTCATCTATTTGATCACTCGTATGACCTACATCGTCTGTCCCACCTAACACCTAATTGGATCTACACGCTAACGCTTGAGTACATAGTTTAAAGCACGACTCGTTATACTAATAACATAATGATGTCCGCAGCGGTGGAGGGCGTTGGTAAGGTTTATTCGGGGCCTGGCGAGTAAATTCAAGGCAGTAATGATGGGGGACCAGCGCGAAGGCTGTCCCATCCATAGTTCACATCATAGGTAGATGAGTAAATGAAATCGAATTTGAGAAAAAAAACTTGGATGTTGCTAAAACCGTTTCAACTTCATAATTGTAATTCGATAAATAGACAACATGCGTTTCAACCTTGCAATTGTAACTTAAACTTATAATATTCATGATTTATATCATTATTCCTATTATAGAGTAAGGTGTGAGCGACATTAGACTAAAAGCGGTCTCATCCGACGCTGCCGGAACGCGCTTCAACGTGTTTTCGTCCGAGTTCGTCAGCTGCAAGCTGGCCGACGTCAAAGGTCCATACCGTCAGTAGCCATAGATTTGGCATTCCCGTGTTTGAGAGGGAGAGCGAGAGAGGAATGTCCATAAAGTGGAACGGTGGATAAACGCGTTTTAGCGGCTTAGCTAGCTGCACGAAGCTGGCTCACGCAGAGCCGCCAGGACGCCATCAATGGAATCCTCGGGCGCGCTTTCAGACAAGCCGGCTATCGCGTTACACTAGGTGGCCTGGTGAGCTGCAAAAGGAAGGCCGGATGGCCTTACCGGCCGGGACTAGGACCATATCCGGCCGTTGGCGTGGAACGTCACTGTCTCCGCCGCACGTACGCCCTCGACTATCGTGGACTAGCCAGCGCGAGCTTCGGCCACCACATCATTCACCGGTGGCGGATAGAGCGAAATTCGTTGCATTACTTCTCTCGCCGGAAACGTGAAGCGGATCGAGCATTATGAAGAAACCCTTACAAACTCTATAGTATACTCAGTTTGAGTAAAATAAACATAATTGAAAAGTTTGATTAGTAGTCGTAATGCCTCTGCATAATAATAATAATAATAATAATAATAATAATAATAATAATAATAATAATAATAATAATAATAATAATAATAATAAATAATAATAATAATAAGGAGGAGGAGGAGCGGGGGTGAGCCTAGGCGGGTACACGTTTAGGTCCCACACTTGTAGGAAAACACCGAAAAATTGAATAAATAATAATAATAATAATAATAAAAATAATAATAATAATAATAATAATCTTTGCTGTGTCTATCGTCTTACCATACGTATGGCAATCACAATATTAAAGTAACGTGTTGAGAGCACAAGTGCTGTTCTATGCATTGGCAGCTCTCTCGGCGAGAGTGCCCGACAGCATCAACAGCATTTCCTTGCAGTGGTAGCAGGTCAAGTGCCACTTGTTGGCGCACGGGTAATGTCGTTGTTGCTCCGGGAAAAAGGCGCTGCGAGGTCTTAGAGCGTCTTCTTCCCGGACCCGTTGTCACTTTCAGGGCCTCTTGTCCGCAAATGTCTGAGATGATTCGAGGCCTACAGCCACAAAGATAAACTCATGGACAGGCTGTGCATGTCTCGTTGATGGATAGCATAACCGACTCATTTGCCCGTCCTGCGGTATTCCAGACATTTCATACAAGTGGTTTATTGCGTTCTCAGGTTCGACATGTTCATGACCACTGGGGGTACCCCAGTTGATCGTTAGCCTGCTTAGGCCGCTAGGCTTAAGCGCAATACTGTGTGCAGCTTGCCCAATGCCACGACTTCATCAGTGTCCTCGGTCGAGGACACTGCTGGCGTCGTGGCGATCATCGTCAGTCATTTCTTTTGGTTGGTACAGCTCACCGTATACATGCCTACTGGTCCATGACCACCACATGAACACACTTCGTATTCGAACTTGGCAATGCAATTCAGACAGCTCAGTCCACTAGGTAATTGCAAATGATCGTTCTTGAGCTGACTGCGGCTGACTTCAAAACGAAATGTGGCAAGCTATGCACCTGCACATTTAAAGAGAGAAACAGAGAGAGAGAGACAGCTATCAGCTATCGGATCTCGTCTAGATCTGACTCGCAGGCCGGCAGAAGAGTTTCATGGGTAGACGAAGCGCCGACTCAGTCTATTCCTGTCGCTGAACCTGCGGAGCCGCTGACTTCGTTAGCGTGACGTATTTATTAGACAGGAGACTAAAGCCGCCAGAGGCGTTGTTGATGCTACATTACTCTGTTGGTACCCTGCACTGAAAGAAGCTCCACTTCACCAACAATGAGTGGCGTGAATCGTAAGTAGGCTCGACGTAGCATCGGGCAAATTGGAGGAGCATGTTTGTCTACCACCTTCAGTAGAAGACTACGCCTATAGGGGTTGAATGAATTTTAAATTTCAGCTGTTTCCACGCAGCATTCCTTCTTATTTTGGAGAAGAAAAACAGGTTGGGCGAACGATGGCTTTGGCTCCCTGAGTTGTGCAATACCCCATGTGTCGAGGTTGGAGATTACTCCTTTTCTTTTCAATTTTAAGTAGCAAGGGTTTTCTCACCTGTCCAGTCTCGCAGACGTTGAAGTTAGCTTTACGGAATGGTTAACATGTTCTTCCAAACTAAACTCATCTTACACATGTTCCCATAGAATCTATGTGAAGTGAGCTAAAATAATGAGTTCTAGCCACAACTCCAGCTGAATTCCATGCGCGCGAGAGCGAATATCCCAAAACAATTTGTAATTGGTAATAATTGTTGCAATGCCAGGAGCGGCCGTTATTGGGACACCCGCAGCTAAACAAATAATTTAAAATAAAATTTTATAATTATAAAAATAGACATCTATAATTAATAAACAATTAAGGCATAAACACAGTAAATACAAATACAAAATTGTGATATAGCTATCGCCATATTTATCTCTCTCTCTCCATATATATATATATATATATATATATCCTGCGACCGAATAAATCATTAACGTAGTTTTATACACGTATGCACATAGACGAGAGCCGCCACCAAGGACAACCCCGGTGAGGCTACCGTTTGACGGAAGAAACCGAGTCGATTCTCTGGTACTTGGGCCCAGGCCAAGTCCACACACGTCCTACATGTCTATGAGCAACAGCACGTCGCTGCAGTTGTCGGGACTATTGAGGATCAACTGATTATCATCCATAGAGCACTCAATCGGCTCAACTTGCGGATAACTGAAGGCCAGACCGAAAACAATTAATGATGAAGTCAGGCTATTACGGGTGACGTTACGCGGCGTTTGCAATCAGCGCTCGTCCAGGACGCCCGTGTAGCCTCAACGCCATGAGCGCGGCAGCGACCAAGGCAAGAACATCTGTTCTTCAAACCTCAAGCAGTAACTTAAAGTCACGTACTAATTTGGCAAACGCGTATTGTGTAAAGTATTTCCCAGGACACCTATATATATAATATATATATATATATATATATATAATATATATTATATAGAAGAGTAAGACCGTATATGCTACCGACATAATTGATTTGTCCTACTTACAATTTACCCTTACCGCGATGACTAAAACTATGTTTGAATACATATACACACAAACTTAGTCGTAAAATTATAATACCATGCATAAAATAGCATAATGATTTTGTATTTCTATGTACAGTATGAAGAAACGTAAATAAGATATATTTTTAAAATGTCAACACACGCGCACTTCTTCTTCTTCTTCTTTCTTCACTTGTTTACTAGTAATAGTAGTATTAGTAACTTAGTTAGTTAGACAAAACGCGGCGGGCGCTTCATCGGCAATAGTAGTCTTCGTAAGTTAGTTAGAAAAAACGTGGGCGTTTAATGACGCCTTCTCTCTGGAGACTCGTATCGCGGCGGTATTGCACTTGAAAATACGGACTAGAAAAACACTGCTTCTCTTCTACCCTCATCGACCCGTGGAACAAGCGGACAAAGCACACCAGAAATACTGCGTGCGCGGCCCCGAAGAAAGGGGAGATAGAGAGAGAGAGATAGCGCCTACAAAGGATAAGACGAACGTGTCTGATAATTTAACACAAGCCCACCACCTGAAAATTGTTCCTGCTTGCGACAACAACTCGCAAAGCATTGCCTCGCCGCGTCACACCACCCGTAGGGTACGAAGTTTCCAGGGCACGCAAGATCAGCTCATCGACCCTACCCGACCAAAAGCCCCCGACGGCAGCCGACCACCACCACTACCACAGAGCTCGATGACCAGACCAGTCATCCCGTTTCGTCAATTCAATCACAGCCCAAGCGATGCTTGAGGTTGAACCGGGTGGAAAGCCTGCCTTTCTTAGAGAAGCAGCATAAGCGAGGGTATCGTATTTACGTCCTATAGTCAATCGTCTTCTTCGCCTCTGCCTTCGTGGTGATCTACAGTGCTGCTGCTGCTGTTGCTGCTGCTTGTTGTAGACTGTAGACTAGAAATAGATGCAATAGACACAATTTTTACAAATTCTAGGTAGGCAGTTTGTGGTTACTTGTGCACAAGTAAAGCCCCTGCCCAGACTTTGCTTGCCATATGTTTAATACGTTTATCCCATTTGATGTTATTTTGGAAAGTTAGACCACAGTATTTATAGTTGCCCACCTCACTAACTATGAAGAACCGACGATTAAAGTGAAAAATAGCCTGACGTCAATACAGATGTGCGATAGTATGTTTTAGAATTTCGTATCAACACAATAATCTAAAGATTGTTGTTAATGACTCTGCAACGCTACCTAGAAGTGCCAAAGGTAGCTCCAAGCTGTAATCATCTGTCGTAGGTGTATATATATATATATATATCCAAGACAAATTGGATTAACCTTGTATTACTAAGAGTGTCACTTCGTGCTGACGAAAAAGAGAATCAGATATTTAGTTGACTGGAGAGTCTAAAGCCGTATTAAAGTCGTCCGAGTCTCCTACGAGCACATAGGGGTTAGTTTCTTTTAATGTTGGTTCTCGACAGTACGAATTCGTAACGGCTAAACAATCGCACAATGGGATCCGTGTTCTCCTTGCTTACGTTAAATCTGTCAGAGGTGGCTTGGAAGCAAGCCGTCCTACCCTGGCAAAAAGGCCTAGGCAGTTTCGGTCGCTGGGCTCGCGTTAGTCGCTTCAATGTCCTGCCTATAGAAAATAGCGTCTAGTGTTCTAGATTCCCAATCGGCTGTAGAGCGATTACGTAGTGAACAAGAAGATTCTAAATAACCCCTCTTAGCGTACCTCACCTAGGTCGTAGGACGAGACGGGCTAAATGATGTCCTAGACCGTGTGTCTAGGATGCTGCCGTGAGTGACTCTATAGCATATTCAATGATCAGTCAACTGTTTACACCTCTTTATGATTTAAATAACTTCAGCGTTTTCTCCTCCCTTTTCTCTTCTGCTCTTTCTCTCTCTATCTTTATCTCTCTCTCTCTCTATATATATATATATATATATATATATATATATATACATAACAGAACGCCGATGCCGGCAGTGGTGTTATAGGTGTTGTGGTCGCAGCATTCGTTAGTTCAACCATTTCAATATTTCTGCAGTCATCGTAACATGTGCTTTATTATAGTTAGTTACGTAGCAGCAATAAGTAGACCGACAGCTGAACCGAATTTAGTCCAATAGGCCACATTGAAAGATAATCTACATATGATTCCCTGACCTCAGGGTGTATCTACTTGTGAGAACGCTCGTGAGGCGCTAACTGCACCAGAGCCCAAAGCGATATAAGAAAGACAACTCTGGCGAGTCTAACAGGCTGTCCTTCACTCGGCTGCATCTGCTGATGCCATGTTGCTTCTGTTGTTCATACCAATGTGATGAATACGAGCACTTTACCATCGTGTCCGTAGGACGCACAATGATAACCCACAAAAGTTTTGAAATGACACCCCGCGTCAAGGCTGGCAAGCACGCCGCTGGTAAACGGCCTGGGCATTCATTTATACCTGCATAAACTGTGTATGCATGTGTGCACAACTCTATTCACCGCATTAATTACAAGTTCCCTGAATAAATTGGCAACGCGAGTAGCATCGTGCGATGTTGCGATTGTAATAACGAACATTATCATAAGAATCAACAGCAATAACAACGACAAATGCAGATAAACTGTGACGTCACAAGTAAGAGTTACACTACCGGACAAAAACAGAAATTTAAATTACTTTTGAAGACAAAAAATGACAGTTATTATGTGATGACAAAACATCAGATATTATGTGATGTTATTTAGTAATCTTTAATCATTTTGTAGTCTACCATAGCTGATTTTGAGGTTGGTCCAAGCTGTACTTAACGGCAGGACATGAGCATATTGGACTTAGATGATATCGTCATGTAATGAGAATGAGTTTGGTTGTACCTGGTTATAATAACTCCTAATAATAATTCCCTAGCTCCACCTAATCGCTCCCTAACTAAATTATCTACCGATTCCTCTCCTTTCCCGCTCATCAGACAAACCGCTGTTTCCAGCTCCTCATAACCCACTGCACCCTTGTATCTAACAAACCTCCCTTGAATCCGCTAACAGCCCGCTTTCCCTTGTATTATCGTATAACCATTCTACCCCACCCTTTCTGAATTTATTTACCTTAGATTTGCCCAGCGGATACACTAGTGTCTGTCTCTTATTGACTGCTGAGTTCTATCTGTCTGGCCAAAAATTCCCGAATGAAAATCAAATTTCTTTCCTCTGGATTCCTTCTAATTTTCCCTGTAAGTCCGAGCTATGTAGTAGAAGAACAACTGCAAATGTCAGCCCTGGCACATAAATTGCATTCCACCTTACGTGTATTCCTTTTCCCTTTGATATCTTAACTCACTCCCCTACAACAATAGCTTTTGTTCCAATGGTACCCCCGAATGTAGCGCATTTATCTCATTAAACACCTATCTATGTATATCTAAGTATTGAATTTAAAAAACAACGCAACCCTGGCATCGCATTCTAGATATCTCAACTATTTTATTTAAAACAATTATGGTTGCCTAGCATGTACCTTTTCCAAAGCTCGCATGGGAATTCTCCAATTTTACCATTCGATTCTAACATAATCTGTTATCGGCCTGGTAGCATGCAAGTACGATACGTAATTGGCATAATATTTATCGGCCGTCTTTTTTTTAAATCCTCGTGTTCCTCGTTATCGACGCCGTTTAGCAGCGCAAATACCCTCCACTTACGCCAGTGTCCTGGTCAAGCGCTCCTGGCATGAAGGTTATTAAAACCTACACGCCTTCTTCCTCTTTATTCTTTTACCAGCCTGCTCTATTTTCTCTACCCCTATGATTATGCCTGTATTCCTTTCCGTTGCTAACTCCATCACTCGTACAAAAGTAACTCTTCTACACCGCATTCATATTTTCTTTCGAGTATACTTTTTGTGCTCAAAGTTCGCCATGCTTCTTCCCTCGTTAGCTATGTTCACAATGGTCCACTTTTGTTCTTCTAATAAATTGCCAAGTTCCTAAACATTCTGCCGTTTTGTTCGTTTTTGTACCAAAGGTGACCTTTACCCTGTATATATATATATATATATATATATATATATATATATATATATATATATATATATATATATATATATATATATTACTAATTAGCCAACGCGTAGACTCTGGCAGTTGGATTGATTGTTTGGTAGACGTTATTGCCGTATTGCTGTCTAGCCACGATCGAGATGTAAAAACGATAACAACAAGAGCAATAAAAACACCATGCAGCTTACGATAAGAGTGACAATTCACAATTGTGACAACAACAACAACAACAACAACAACAACAACAACAACAGCAACAACAATATCAACAACAACAACATTAACACAACAACAATATCAACAACAACAACACCAACAATAACACCACCACTAACAACACCAACAACAACAATGACTCTCATGCTGTTAATGGTAATGATGACGACAAGTTCCGTCTGTCGATTCTACTCGGTTGTCTATTCCCGCCGCACCAGCCGCTGCGCTGCCGAAACAACACGGCACCCCCCCCCCCCCGCAACGAGTCAGACAGCCGTCGTCTCGTGTACTCTTTTGCTCGATATAGGAAAACAACGGAAAGTTGAGGAGAAACAGAAAACTCCAGAGAGAGAGGGAGAACGAGAGCGCGAGATCGAAGGTCGCGCGCACGCCGGCGGGATTTGGGGGCATTGCTGAAACATTGTCTAATGAAGTTACCCGTGTAGGCAGTTTGCTGCTGCTGTTGTTGTTGTTGCTGCTGCTGCTCTGGCGAAAGACAGCGTCGGCGAACTACGAGAAGGACGAAGCTCACTGACTGCTTACTCGCTAGCTCGTCCCATCCAGCGAGTATCCGTCCCTCCTCTAGGTCTGTCGATCGGGCAGCAGAGGATCGCTCGCGCCCTTACCGTCTATGTCGGTTGGCTGGTAAGTCGGTCTTCTGTCGTTACCGCGAGCTGCGCCTTGACGGTCAAGGACCTCCTCTCGGCAGCAGCGGCGGCGGCGGCGAGGAGGGCAGGCGTAGCGGTGAACTGATCGTTACAGCCAGCCGCCGGCATTCCCGGCTTGCCTGCGGACAAGGCAAGCCTCCTTGCTTGCCTCCCTCGAGTCACTACTGTCTCCCCTTTGGCCAAAACTTCTGCCGCTGCCGACTTGTTAGTTTGGCCTTTTCTGCTGCTGCTTCTGCAGCTGCTGCCGCCGCTGCTGCGTCGTTGTTTCTGTTGCGGTGGTTGCTACTAGGATTTCGACTGCCAGTACTGCAGCGCCTACGTCGACTACTCCTCTATAACAGGTCTACGGTACTACGACATTTACTACTGTTTGTACTATTCGTGTGATTACTATTGACGGCCCGCTACAGTCGATGTCGATGTTGTTGTTTATTGTTGTTGTTGTTGTTGCTGTTGCTCCTATCACCACCGCCGCTCTTAATCCGGCAATCCCAATCGGGTAAGGTTGCGCGTTTGTACTGCTAGACTGAAAGCAGTAGAGCGCGGAGGAAAGGTAGGCCGTCAGTTCCCATCCCCCGTTGATCTCTCGGTACGTGTGGGCAGCCGTCCTCACTCAGCTATACATGTGTAGTAGTGTGTGCACGCGTGCGGCTGTGTGCACACGCACATTGTACATTTTAACTAGCGGTACCTTGTAACTGGAATAGGTTGCCGTTAGAATTAGAGACATGCTTTAAGGAGACTGCGACATTAACGATAGACCATCATCCGTCCCCCAGGGGCTTGGACTTGCCTTTAAGTATGCCTTCACAGACGAGCACCAGCATGCTTCGTAGCCGCAATGCCGCTGACTCTCGGCGGTTCCGTGAGGTTCAATGAGCATCGCGTAAAACAATGTCGATCAACAACACAGGGATTGACCCGGCGACACTCCGGTAGATCGTAACCGCACTGATTACCGCACTAGCCCCCCCATTGACCATGCCGCCGCACGAATGAGTAACGTGACTAGTTTATCGCTCGAGTTCGAGGAAATGTGCGAGCATGCAGGGTTTTGGGGTGGAAGCCCCCCCATAACCCTCTATGTGATGGCTAACAGCTGTAGTTGCTGTTGCTCGGGCGGTTCTTTCCACTAGTCGGATGACGTCGGTGAATGGCGCCGATGGGAGCAAGTCAGGTGCAGGCCGGCTGTCCACGAATATGCGCAGCCGTAGCGGAAGAAAAAAAACAAACCAAAAAATGCAAACTACGAGGGAAAGAAAACGATGAAGAAAAAAGAAAAACTGAAAGGGAAAAATTGCGTCACGAACACACACGCCGCACACTGGGGGCGGCAAAACGTGATATTGAGACATCAATTTTCCTGCAAGTTATCTGCTTCAATACTTTGATGTTATCGTTATGGAGTTGGGCGCCAACGTTGCCGCCTGAGTTGATGTCGACCGTAAACGAACGTGCTACAGATCACTACCCAGCCGGAATGGGTTGGTGTTACTATATATAGACATAAATATGTAGGCATATATATATATATATATATATATATATATATATATATATATATATATATATATATATATATATATATGTACAACTATGTTTTTGTCTTTGGAAAAAGTTATGTTTCTATTTGAAAAGTTAGTATACGGAGTTCCTTTTGCGTTGCCCTTTTGTTTTGCGGTTGGAGAAGTCCGCTTCTCAACGCTGTTCTCCTGTTTCACCTTCTTGTCTTCTTCACCAGCCGGCGGGTGTAGTGCATCCAGTGTGCCAGTTTGCTACTACCATGCATAGTAGTTAAACCGCCTTCGACAGGTGCAACTTTTCCGGCCGATTCGTTTGAAAAGACGATTTGCGGGACGCTTAGAGCTGAACCATGATACAACGCTATCCGGCGGCGTCTCTGTGCAGAACCCGTGTTCCCCACAAGAAGCAACTATCCTTGCAAACGAGGCTACCTCTCCATGCAGAAGACAGCCTTCCGTAAACAATTCTTGATATCTACTTCCGTTTAGTTCTTATTCTCTCTATTTTTTTCTTTATATATATATACACATATATGTACTATAATGTTATGCATATAACAATTGAAAATATGTTTTGATCGCGTTTGCGCTGTATACTTTTCTGATACATACACAATATCAAATAGATCACGAGGTGCCATTATGTAAAACAAAAGATTAGCTGCGTTCGACAAGGACCAAGCCATGCAGTCGCGTATAGAATAAATCGTTGAGCATAAGGAATTCTACGGAAACACAAGCGTTTATATCCAGCGGTTTAACACTGCAGTTCAACATCGTTTTTATGTTAGGGAGCTACCAAGCGGAATGTCTCTTGTGTTGCCCTGTATTTATTATTAACAAATGTACGTTTCAGTAATCGAAAAAGTTCCGTAAATGTAAAATAAAATGATGGCGGGTTGGGGCAAGATCTAAAAAGTGAAGGAGGTTGACACGCAGTTTACAATTGCGTAGTCCTTGTGCAGCTACTTGTGTTTACGCATACATAATGCGTAATTACATACCCAAACAGGGAGCATTTTAAATAAATGAAATAATGCGTGTCTGCCGTTATAGTTATGTTGGCTTCCATGAAATTATGACATATAACACCCAAGCTTCACCACCAAACAGCTGACAGTTTACACATTTTATTTACTTTAACAATAACTTAAATTCGCAAATCCTAATAATTGACAGTTTGGAAGTGGTAGTGCCGCGCCGATATTAAATGTGGCGGAGTGGTCTAGGGGGCTATTTATGATAGTTGTCATCCGGTTTGATCCCCGTTGTTGATCGAACTTTTTTGAGCGATGCTTACTCAAAATAGTTGATAAGTATTAAGAGTCAGCGACCATGATGAAGCCTTAGATTTCTCAACATGTCAGTTTATGCAGCGGTTCTAAACGTCCTTTGTATAGGGGGTAACGTGTATATCTAGGTTTAAATTTCATGCAAATAATAAATACATTCGTCCAATAAACCAGATAGCACATAAAAGGCGCAATATCGAATCGCTAGCAACGCTCCCGCACAGAATTGATGTTTCATCCTAGACAACATTTTGATGCGATTCAAAGGGATTCTTTACCTTTCACAGAACATACATGCTAATTTATGTATGCTGTTTTTCCATTATGGAAATTGTTACGTCGTTGATCCAATATATGCCAATTCGAAGTATCGCTATATATTTTGTACATAAAGGCCTAATATAAATGTTCATTGGGATTTCTAGGCCCGCAAAACCAATGAGACGGAAAAACAGGAACAATTATTCAGCAAATCAACTGAGTACCTTAGCAGATTTGTTAAAGGATTTTTTTTCTGAATTCGCGTCCACCATTCTGCAAGCTGTAATAAAACAAAAGCAGCGTAACTCATAATATTCTTTTATATTATATCGGAGCTTACTAGATCATTCTGTAGGTCCTCATGTGCAACCTCTAAGGTCTAACCGTTCCGTAAACGGACAAATATTTGCCAGTAGAAAATACCACGATAGTTCAAGTTCTGGAATAATGCTAAAGCTGCTGAGCCTTTTAAGATATCGTCACCATCTTTGAAAATGACTCTGTAAAGCAGTGTACTTACAAAGCAATGCATCTTTATTGAAAAAAAGGTTATATAAGGCGACCGTAGTAATCACGTCTACTTGCTCTTTTAGTAGAGACAACAAAGCCTCTTCTCCAAAGACTATTACTTTTAAATGAATCACACTGGAATAGTCATTGTTTATCGTTTGTTATATCGTATACGATTTTCTATTCGAATTCGAAAATCAACTTTCTGCTGAATCGTGGAAACAGCTGGAAGTACACCTGGCATCTAGATGTATTGCAGCGACTAGCAGTCTGCTTTATGAAACGATCATTGCACATAATCAAAGTTCGAATTATAGTCTTGCAAGTTTTAACTATACGCGTCCGAAAATCCAAGAGTCGGGGTCGAACGTAGCACGTAATCATTGCCTATTACTAAACAGCTGTTCCAACTTTGGCAACTCTTTTAGCTAGATATTAATGGCGAATTATTATTATTATTATTATTATTATTATTATCATCATCATATGAAGGGGCATGCCTCAGAATTTTTCATAATGGTATATGTAATATTAATAGTGTACGTACTACTGCAAGGAGAACGTGACTAAGCACCAAACAGGTAGGCCCAATTTAAATCTACATGCGCTCATTTGGCCGTTCACTAAGCATACAAGCCGTTTACGAACATGAATGGGGCCGCGGCCTAACGGGTGATAGATTGCTGGCTCCCTAGGTTTTGGACGTGCCTCAAAAAAAGTGTCCCAGCAATTCGATAGTTGACGGAGAGCGTTGTTCGGATAGTGAGTCTATACCAGAAATAACGTCACCCGTCAAGCTTTGAGTGTACCTGAAGACGCAGGCGCCTCAGAAACGTGCCTCGGTTGTCTTCCACTAATTTTCTAAATATAGCCAGATGGGGCTCCTAGATAGGAGAGTAATATGCGACTTTGGGAAGAAAACATCTAGAAAGGTAAGCAAACGTGTCAGATGTTGTTAGAATGAAGCAACGGAGATTGCATAGGCAAGGCGCAATTTTGCCTTCACAACCGTGGTATTGTACTGGCTGAAATCAAATTCAGAGAAGCATGCCATTTTAGGAATGGCACCATCGAGCAATGCCATCGACAGCCGATTACAGAACAGCATCAGAGTCACTCGAGCAAACGGGATAATGAAGTTTAATTTCATCTGCACACTCAAGCTATATTACATTGTGTGGCAGGTAATTCGTTATGTCCAAAGCAAAAATGGAAAAATATAAAAAAGGATAAACATCCCCCCTGAAAAACTCTCTACGGATGTGGATACCTAGGCGTTCCAATTTGATGGGCGGAATATACTGATCTACTCTCTCAAATGCGCTCCCTTGATTAAAATAAGCGCAACAAAAGGATTTTCCAGGAATTATGAAATAAAGTATGATCTAGTCCCGTGCCATCTCCGAAGCTGCGTACGTACGCGTTGTAAATCCGTGCTGGGCAGGTGAAGAAAGCAGTGTAAACTTAATAATTCCTTGAGTGGTTAACTAATGTTTTCGCACGTATCACGGTATATATGATTACAAACGGTAGTTCTCAGCATGATAGCCATATATATATATATATATATATATATATATATATATATATACAGGTAGTTCAACAAGTTCTTAAAATGAGCTTTTCAGAATTCGAATTTTGGCGCGCTTTTACTGCTATAGGAAACGGCAACTTTTCGAATACTAGCAGTCAAAATATTATGGTGATTGGCCGTTGCGATTTCGTTTGATCGCTTTTCCCGTGCAACGTATCGGCGTGATTTTGAAAAATGGAGAAAAAAGAGTTTCGAGTGGTTATCAAGCATTTTTATTTCAAAGGTTGGAATGCGACCCAAGTGAAAACTGAGTTAGACGAGGTGTACGGTGACTCTGCGCCATGTTTTGGCACTGTTTCCAACTGGATTAATGAGTTAAAAAGAGGTCGCAGGAGCACCGAGGATGAACTACGTTCAGGACGCCCAAAAACGGCAACTGATGAGGAAAACGTGGAAAAAGTGCGGAAAATCGTTGCCGCAGATAAGCGAGTGAACATTAGGGAGATAGCGGAGGCCTTGGGGATTAGTTTGGGTAGAGTGCATTTCATCCTATACGAAAACTTGAAGATGAAAAAGCTCAGAGCAAAATGGCTGCCGCATTTGCTCAACCAAGGCCAAAGAAACGCGCGTGTTTCCGCTTCACAGCGAAATTTGGTCAAGATGTCGAAAGATCCATCGGATTTTTGGCGCAGATTCGTGACCGTTGATGAAAGCTGGGTCCATCACTACACTCCCGAGACCCAAGAAGCATCTCGCCAATGGTGTGCACCTAGTGAAGGACCTCCGAAGAGGGTGCGGACAACGGCATTGACCGGAAAGGTGATAACTACAGTTTTTTAAGACCAACGTAGAATAATGCTGGTCGACTACCTTGAGAGCGGTAAAACGATCACAGGAGAATATTATGCAAGACTGTTGGACTGCCTTTAGCAAGAACTCATCGTGAAACGGCCCGCTTTGCAGAAGAAGGTTGTCCTGTTTCACCAGGACAATGCTCCTGCACACAAGTCCCGGCAAGCATCGGCAAAACTGGCCCAACTGAGGTTCGAACTTATTGAACAACCTTCCTATTCTCCAGACCTGGGCCCCTCTGATTATTTCCTCTTCGAACATTTGAAGAATAGTCTTGGTGGAAAGCGTTTTTCCAGCAATAAAGAGGTTAAAGCTGCTGTCAATGCCTATTTTCAGTCTAAAGACGCGGAATTCTACTTAAGAGGTATAAAAGCTCTGAAATCTTGGTGGGAAAAGTGTATTGAGCATCTCGGGGAGTATATCGAATAAGATAAATTTAAAAACATGATTTGGAAAATTCTTGGTTTTCATTCAAAGAACTTATTGAACTACCTGTATATATATATATATATATATATATATAGTTCGTTGTGGTGATTCATTTCGATTCAAATATATATATATTCGGTTGGGAAGTTTGTTGCGGGGGTTCATTTCGTTTTCATGACCAGCAAGCCTGCCGCTGAAAAAGCATGCGTCTTCTGGTGTTTCTGATACTGATTTAAACGCAAGATTTTGCTTCAGCAGTGAAGCCGGTCGTTATTGCCCTGAAAAATCGTGTAATAGGACGCTACCGCTCCCAAGGAGGCAACACTCAAGGTAGTAGAACGGTAAAACTTGTGCAGTTTACGAGTTTAAAGTTCTTAACGTCCTAAAGGTATATATGAGTCGAAGTAAACGGATTGCGTGGTTTTGCGCCGGATCGCGAGTAAACGGATCGCGATTTTTTTAGCGTTAGTAATCGTCAAAGAGGCCTGCCTGGGATTTAACGGTGGTCACATTCCAGTGTACGAGCGCCGACTTGGGTTGCTCGACAATATGCAGTAAAAGCAATAGCGTTTTTTAAACTTTGCGAAAAATGTAATTTTATCGCAAACGCTCTAAACCCGTGTCCCTTCCCTCCTCTCATGTCCGAGATTGTTTAGTATTACCTCCGAACCATATATTTAGGCTAGGATACTGTTGCCTTACAATGTTTGTTTTAAGCTATGTGAAACTGGGAAACAAGATTTGTAAATGCAATATATATATATATATATATATATATATATATATATAGTGCAGGTTGAATTTAAAATAAATAGTTATGCGTCACGTTGACAGGCGACAGCGATACTGGAAAAGCAAGTTATACCTTATGACTTTGATATATCATATCAGTGATATCACTTTTAATATCACATTTGACGGACATTTGACAGTGCATCGAAAGGCTTAACAGTGAATAAAGGGCTAAAGTACAAAACAGGCCTGATCTGTTTGATTTTTATCTCTGTTTGTCAGTTTCCAGCCCTGGCAAGGCCTGCATTATTCGCGGCGCGGCAAAAGCCCTGTCAAAAAAAAAACGGCACTAACAGCAGAGACCACGACGACAGATCAAACAAGGCCAAAGACGGCCCTTGAGTCGATCGAGAACAATGGCCCCCTATAGTCTCGTGTAGCAGCTTTCAAACACCGATACCGTCGCTTCATGACGCGGTGCTTGGGACTGTACGGGAATTAGCATCATCAACTTTCCGCCATCTTCGTTGTGCCCATGGCCAGCTCGACCAGACATAACTCATAATCCATCGCATCTCGTTATCTCGTTGCTGAGCACAGGCTTTCATGGGGAAATTCTGTCACATTATGAATAAATTACGTACGAATATGTGAAAGACGTGTACACGAACCCCTTCTATCTGGATCATAAGGATGCCTTTGTGGTATCATAACTGTTTTGGGGCGAATTGCGGTGTGCACACGCAGTCGAATACAGCGGTTGCAAACAATACATGCATATATGTATATGCAAAACAAGATCGCAGGCGAAACCCAGAGACCGCGCAGTAGAACAATATGACGCTTACCAGACGTTGGTAAGTTCAGTTGGTAAGGCTCAATGTAGAATTAGGGTTTCTTCTACATATGAACTATCATAGGGATATACGTATTTTAAGTACTAATGTTTAACGACTTTCGGAAATCTAAGATATCTGACAAAATATACAAATCGTTCAACATTACAAAGCTCGGCTATGGTTTGATCATCGCGCGCATTCCACATTTTCAGTCATAAATTGGCGGTACAAGTAGTCAAAATCATATGTTAGTAACAACAACGGCAAGAACAGCAGAATCCTATAATCTTTGACAGTGACGTCAATTGTAAACAAAGAGCGATGTGTTTCGCAAATGATTAAAGCATGGTACCGATGATCCGTCCACGGATTGGGTGAGCTTACATAGTGCTGACTTAAAATGAAAACTGGGCTGAGTCGTTGATGATTCAAAATCAGTGCAGCTGCATGGGAAGCTTCAACCCCCAGATGAGGGGAGCACTTACAGGAGAACACCTGGGGGGGGGGGGGAGCTATTGCCAGTCTTCTTTTCTCTTTATTGTTTTCCGCCTCCCGTATGGCTGGCCTGTGTCGATAAAGCGGATCTTCGACTAATCTGCAGATACGATCTCCAGACACCGCCCTCGATTCAAGCCGCTGGAGATTTCTATCTGCCGACCAAGAGATTTTGCACGACAGGCACGTGGAGCACATAGGGGAGCAAGAGGATGTTGAGAGTATAAACATGCGTGTTAAGGCACACAGATACTCTCGAATTTTCCTGTTCCTGTTTCAATATTTATAGGACACCATACCCCTCTGTTACAGCTACAGCGGAATAGCGGAGCCAGAGCAGTGGTATGCGTTTCGGAGAAGAACGTAGCATTGTTAATCCATAGATATGCGCAAACAGAAAATAAAAACACCCTTTAGTTTTTACTGAATTCCCCTCGAAAACCTTAGGCAATAACGCTACAACAATTGACACTAATTGGAGGATAAACTTATTTCCAAATATGATATCATTTATTTTTTACAAGCCGGATATATATATATATATATATATATATATATATATATATATACATATATACGCAGCAGAGCAAATAGAATTGCATCTCGTTAGAACAAAAAGCACTTACTGTCTAGCAGTGAGCCATTAGCGTGATACGCCTCGGTATCCCAATTTGAGCTTAGATGTATTTGGGATTCGGAGGTTTATTACAAAGGAATGGGCGATAAAAAAAGCTCAGTCTTAGACTATGGCAAAGGTGTTCTCGTCTTTTACAAGTTATAAGCGTGAGAATCACGCGTATAACGTTCGGTGTGGTTTTAATCGACAATCCACTTATGTGTAATTGAAGTAAAAGATTCGGCAATCGTTTAAACGAGAGTTAGTCAGAGCGCCGAGCCATGATGTGGAATGCGTCCAAAAGACCTAGTAAATTTGTCGAGTTCGACCGTAAGTGATTTTAGGGCACCATCGACCACACCGATCAACCTGCAGGACGGACATGACCGCTTCGGCTGCAGCACGAGAACCGCTATGCGGCGTACGACCGTGTTGTGATGTTTTATTCACATAGTAGTGGGTGTCTACGCCGATATGGCAACGAGTGCGAGGAGCTAACCTACGTACGGCATTGCTCCTCTGTTTCACAACGGCTGTAATATATATATATATATATATATATATATATATATTACAAGCTACACCATAAAATCAACCAATTGTGACGTTGTTTACACGGTCTGTAACAGAACAAGCGGCTAAACCTGTGTATGGTGTCAACTTCACTGCGTCTCTCTACAGTGCATTTGTCAAGCGTCGAAACGTTTTTTCCCCTGAGATGGTATGCTTTAACATCTAGTTAGAGATTGTTCGACAGCAATCGCTAACTATATTTTACAATTAACCCAATTGAGTATTGTCAACATGTATAGCAAGTAGGTTTATTTTCAATTTTTTCATCGTACTGACATATGTTTCACCATGAAAAGGTATTATAGATTCGACAGGCAGAAGCAGACGCGGTGTCAACGCGGTCAGATCGGATGCACCTTAAGCGGATTTATTGTACAGTGATAGTCAATCATTTCGTTCAAATGAAATTGTCACAAGCGGAGCTTCCGGAATTTAACTGCTCCTTGTGGTGTTCGTAAGTTCTAAGTAGATAGAACCCCAAACTTTCGGCTTTTCACTTAGACGTATACGCGTAGGGCTAGACAAATAAAGGCCACTGAAGGCATTTTCGCCAGTCGCGCCGCTTCTGGCACAAGCACATTTGATCACATCGGCTAGTAATTCATAGTAGCAATGTGTGTACAGTCTGATGCGGCTTGTGAGCTCAATGTCTGTTAAAACAATTTACCTCAGCTTTATCAAAGCGCCATCCGCTCTGGCACTCGTATTTAGACAAAACGCATTTTACATTGCCCCACATACCCACATGTGTGCCGAAAGTAAACTTTTGAGCGAGTAGGTTCTACGGTTAGGCACTCACAGTTAAGTTGCCTTAGAGCCTTGTTGGCCAGCTTGCAGTCTCCATTAGCACGTATTGTGATTGCACGAGGCGAATACTTGATGGAATGTTCACATAACAGTTAAATTATTTGGCCATCTGGCGTACTTTCAATTTTTCAATTCAATTCAAACATGGTTTATTTACGGAACTGCATACATTCACATGCCTAAGTTATCGTTATGAAAAGTGGTACAAGGGTTTGGGGATAAAAAGAGAAAAGAAGATAATAAAACAGAGGTAATTACCTATACCATGTGATTGGCGAAACTGACACACAAGGTAAAGGAGCACACTGAGCTATAACTTGATAGACAATATAACTACTGTGTTCACGTCTGTTTCTTGCTGTTACTTCTCCTCCTGCTAGGTATTGCCTATTAGGCGTCGACAAAAATAATAGCTGGCATGTGGGCAAAAACGGTAGTCGCTTTGTGCCCGGCCGGGACTTTGATACAGGTCTAAGCAGTAGGGTTTGTACAAACTCTTTTGATTGCTCGTAAGAAACTTTAAAACCACCTACCTTCAATATGTAAATTTACGACGCTCCGACGGCCTGGCCAGATTATTGACACCGACTTTTTTCTTCCAATAAGCATTGCTAATCTACAACACTTCCTTCAGGTCAAGCCACAGATGGAAAATAATCATAAAGATTACACCGCGGAACCGGCGCTACAGCCCTGTGGAGTTGCTACTAAGAAGTGTATTCGTCTTTTCTGATGCTATGCGAGGAAGCACTTTCATTAAGCTACGAACGCTATGTACCGACTCTGATAGAGGCTTATTCTACACGACACCATTGATCAAGCGTGTTTCCTGACTGGCTTACCAGGGCCGAAACACACGCAGATGAAGCATTGAGCAATAAATTATTATTACGCAGATAGGACCGCATTTCGGTTGTCATAAATCGCATTAGGCTTCCACGTCGTGTTCGTCTCCACGCAACACACGTAGTCATATATTGTTGCAGAACAATAATTGCCGCTATGTGCAGCTTGTACTAGCGTTTGCAGTTTTCCTTTTACTACTAATGGTAGCGGTTTGTGCACAAAGTAAGATACCAACGCTTTCTAAAGATCATATGGAGACATCAGGCCGTTGTTGTTGTCATCGCTAACGAGAACATTTCGGAGCTAAACAAGGAATAGCACGTGAGCAGAGCGACTCACTTTTCTTTTAGCGCCCCCATAATTATATTGATTCATCTTTAATTTTCAATTAAGAATTTACCATTGCAGCGTACGCATGCGGGCGCACGATCGTCGATGTACTGCACAGACCCACAACTATCGCCGACATGGAAGCTGGTGGTAACATTGTAGAAGGCTACTACGCTAGCGTCTTAACGACGGAACTAGTATTAGATTGTCACACGAACCGGCAGCCGAGCAACAGCACGGGAATTGCGCCTTACGAATTGATTCTCACAAACGCGAGGTTTGTGAGGCCGTCATTATGATAAGATAATGCATTCAATCAGTCACTTATTGTGTTGGAAAACCCTTGCCCTTTTCTTCTTTTAGTACAGTTGTATGAGTAAGGTTGCTCGACTTAAGGCTCTTACGTAGTCTCAAGGCATGATCTATAAGTTAGTTCTCAAAAGAAAAAAGTGGTGTTGTACAATGACTTGTGATAGTCTTAGGATTGTTAATTCAGTGCTCCGTTAACCCCCCTCCCCTGCTCTGTAGGGTCAAACTGAACAATCTATGCCCTATTTCGAACGGTTCATGTGGGTCTTAGTTCGCGGCTGGCCTTTCCGTGCGTTTGCGTTGCACAGAGTACGGGGGTCTCTTTTATCACAGTGACCATCGTAAACTAAATGCGGTGCACTCAGGATGAAGAGGATAAAAAGGCTAGAGCATAGAGGTCGATACGGAGGCAGCATGAGGGCGTGTTCGCAGGCCCCTTACTGAAGGCATTTTATGAAGCCCTCCACCGTAGCGTAGATCGGCGAGCTTGACTAGCGTGATGTGACCAGGTATGTGTTTGTGTGCCCGACTTGCCTTCACTCTCCCGGCCCTCCAACGTAGCGTCGTATTCGTAGCTGGCTACCAAGGCAGCCCGGGTATATGGTAGCACGAGCTGTTGTTGGCCATAGTGCCGCGTCGTCCAGGCCGCCGAACACGGCGGCATCAAGATCAGCAGTTGCTGTCCTGCTGCCGCCACAGCCCCAAAACGACTTGTGTGTGACGGGAGTGAGGTTAATACCCTGCTACGATCCCGCTAAGAGGCAGGCGGAGCCACCTCGAGGCAGACTAGGTAAATACAACTGGGCTGGATATACAGGGTAGAACTTCGAGACTAGCACCGCTGTCCTCTGATAGTAGTCGTCGATAACAGCAGCGAAAACCACGACGATGACTGTGTCGACTGTGCTGACTGGCGGGTGCTATCGCACACGTTTTCAGATGTAGGGCAATATTGTTGTGTACAACACCCAAAGCGCACATGTGGTAACAGAGGCTGCTCCGTATGTTCGACCGTCTGTATATTGTAGGTATGTACGTATCCGACCTCTTACAGGTTGAATAAGAAGAGCTCGCGTGTGGTATGGCACTACGGTGGCAGATGCTGTAGGCGGCTATCCTAGACATTTTTTTACAAATGCTCAGTGTAAGTGATTCTTAGCTGTTTTGGCATCAACGCACTGTGCGTATGTCTGAGAAAGAACTAGGTAGGGTGGAGACAAGCAGATTTCGTATCATCATAGTCCTGACATTGTAGAGTGGCTCTCTTTCGACGCAACCTTTCCTCAATAGTATTGGCCCAGGTTGTGACGATGTTCAACTTTGCGTAAATAGCTTAACAAACTGCGGTGCCCTAGTCCCACCGTATGCTTGTCTAGATACCGAGACTGTCGGTGTTGCACTGCAAGCGAAGAATCATAACGCTACTCTGTTTAAATCTATGCTCTATGCGTCCGCGCGTTATGTATAGGGAATACGGGCGTGTTACTTATTTAAGAGTGGATCGAGTAGTCGCATTGCCTGAGAAACATCCATGGATAACCTCCCTGAGGCTTACTGGTGCGCGAACAATTTGAAATGGTTTGCTTGAAAAAGTGCTTTACGATTGCTGCCCGTTTAACTGTGTGCCCGTGAAACCTCCATTCACGCTATATCGTCTCGTGAAAGTGGGCTTTTCATTGTTTACTGTAGATTCAACAGGGTGCCAAATGCTGTTCGAAATGACTCGTTGCGTTGGTCGCGAATATTTAGTAGAGTGTTGTCGCTTTTCTGCAATTACTGCGCACGCCTAGCTCGAGCTTAGCATATATCCGACATAGGCGATTTCGCAGAGCATGGATGTTTCCATTTTCGTGCTATTTCGGTTTATGTCGGTGTTGTTATTGTCTGCAAAACCTATCGAAACGTTGACACACGTTTAGTGCACAGCACCGAGGCATGTGGTGTTTCTGTGTCTGCACGGGGTGTCGTCTGCTTGCCACGGTGTGCTAAAAAGCACTTCTCAATTGCTGTCTCATTTTGTTGTGTTTTTTTAAACCAATTAAGGACTCCAACCCACTAAAAACCTGTCGTGTTCCCATTCCCCGGTCTGACTGGGAACTGCCTGCGCATAGCATCAAACAGCCAGGAGAGGGATCTACTACTCCTGACGTGTGTGTGTAACCGATTTTTGTCTCCCCGATTGTTGTAGTTGCTTATATCCGTAACCAGTACTGTGCCTACTGCTGTTGTTCTTTAGTTTTGTAACGATTGTTGTTGTTGTTGTCCTTAATGCTAGGGCAGTTTCGCTTTTACCTAAGGCAAACATGTGTGTATTCCTAACGGCTATCATTGTTATTGCTGCTACTTTCTGCTATTTATTTTGTCGTATTCATAACCTTCACCCAAATAGGCAAATCTTAAGAAATATTGCTTCGAAAAGATTTGCGGCTTCGTTCCGGAATCGAACCTGCGATCCTCAGTGTCAGAGTCTCCGGCCATCCTCTCCGCTCTGTCCCTTCGACATCCCGTATTGCCCTTCGCGACACTGCGCGTACTGGTACTATTGTTGGTGTAGTTACTGTATATTTGCGCGTTGTCTGATATATTCCCGATAGCCATAACATTCGTAACCTTAGTCTTATTTTAACAATTAAAAGGGCGTACATAAAAGCGTCTATTGCCTGATTGTGTAGGCATACATGTGATTGGCGAACTTGTCTGGCAAGCTACCCGTTGCCAAAAATGGCATGTCCCATCTTTCCCAGTTTGGGAGAGTCGCAGGTCTCAGCCCTGCCGAAGTGCAATGGCTAACCCTACTCCTGGGGTCTCCGCGTCGTGATCACAGAGGCCCCGGCACCAGGTAAGTTTGTGCCACCGAGATCCGTATCGGGTCTTGCACGCTTATGTGCGACGTTGCGCGTAATCTAATTATTTGCCGAGATGTTCTGCCGTTTTATTCTACAGGGCTTAGCAGCCAAATATCTAAAAAAAACGATATTCTCATTTATTTAAAACGGATCGGAACTGAACTGATCGGAACTTTAACAGGATACTCCTAGAATATTTTACCCAAGCAAATATCATAATTTCCAATGTCTAAACGAGTATTAGGGCCCTCCTCTTGAACGAACGAACCCTTGGCATGTTGTCGCGGACCTATAAACGAGTTTACTCTGCTCTGTTTGAAGGCACAGAGTCTTGTTGGAAAGTTAATAGACCGTTGTTGATATTGCGCCGGAAAGCTTCACACAGCCTTGCAGTACATTAATCGGTAGTACGGGGAGGCATTCAATTTTTCAATTTCAATTTGAGGTTTATTCACGGAACCGCAATTTCACAATGCTTAAGTTCTCGTATATAAAAATATTTAAAATGTGCATTAAAAAATGTGTGTAAAAAGTGTGCATGCAAAATGTGTAACACCACTATTATCTATTTCATACTATATTATGTCTCACTCCATACGAAACTAGCAATTGAAGTTGCTAAACACTTCTCCCGTTCACACAATTTCAACATATTGACTGGGAAACTAGTTTTGACTAGAGTTTTTGCTTGTTACCCATTTTTTCACCTCGCGTTTAAATAATCCGACTGAGGTAAGTACACGAATTTCTTTGGGAAGTTCGGTCCAGATAGTCGGAAGGGTGTATGCAAGAGCATGACGAGTGGTCTGCTTTAGAGCTATTGGCCTCACAAACTTCCGTTGCACGTCGTGTTGTGCGTCTAACAGCAGCTCTTATAGGAAAACCAGCATCATCCGGAATAACTCCCCTATACATCTTAAATGCAAGCGTGGCAATTTTTACCCTGTAAATATCCCTAAGTGTTAAAAGCTTAAAGTCTTAAAAACACTTGCGAACCGAATCGATGCGGCGCAAGTTAAATACCGCCCTGAGTGCATAATTCTGAATGACTTCGACCCTATGAGTTATACCTTTATTATGAAATCCCTAAATTGAAATACCATAACAGAGAATTGGCACTACTAGCATTTTATACACCATAAGAAGACCCTCGACAGGCACTCCTAGTTCTCGTAGACGACGAATAGATGAAATTACCGCATAGCATTTAGGCGTAATAACGTCTAAGTGATCATGCCATCTAAGCGTCTCATGTAAAGTTAAGCCCAGACATTTAATAGTAGATAGTAGAGGAAAGTGTCACTTCCGTTCCATTGAGCTCTAGCGTTTGAACCTGCGTGACCTGCGTGACAAAGTTGGTTGTCTTGGAAAGAATTGGCGATCTCCTGATATAGATGAGCGAGGGCAAGCTCCGTTGAGCGTGCCTTACGAAATCCAAACGGATTCCTCGAAAAGAACCCAATTCAGTTTTAATTTATGCGAGATAAATACGAGAGACAGTTAACCAGAGGCAGTTAGCCTAGCACACACCATAACAGCCTTTGCTTCTAGCGTCTGAGTGGCATTTAATTGATCAGCGTATAACCCTGATGGTTTCTGAGCCAAACACAGTTGCTCGTGGGTGTAGCATTGTTTAGCACTCTCATCAATGAGCACATTTGCATTTATGTAGTGTCTTTTTTTTCTCCCTATTTGTAGTCGGTTTATCAACCCCTTTAGATGTGTAAGGTTACCTATTCAGACCACGTTGCCGATGCTTGTGTCCGAAGTTTGAAGATGCGCCGCCACTACCCGCGCCGACACCTCACTTGCTTCACGTTTGCTGTTGAAGTTGCTGTTCGCTTTGCAGCATGCTTGCGACGTGCAGCGGCGATGCGGTCTGTCGCTCTATACCTTCTCCGAGTACACAAAACAAATTCCGTCTTGACTTTGAAGGGTGTCAACGTTTTCGACAATGTCTCAAATTGGGCACTTACTAGCCCTACGGAGCACAGCATACGTACCGCTCTCCTGATAACGCCGAGTAACTCTTCTATCGAGGTGACACTTGGGCTGCCTCAAGCTTATTAGCAGAAGAACACACTGCGCCAGTATTTAGGCATGTATGAGTGCTACTGCACGGTCCTTATTTAATGGAGATAAAAAGCCTTTTTAACTTTCTCACTTAATGAAGAATTAGTTAGCGCAAAGCGTGCTAGTGTTTCGTTTTCTACAGCAATCCTCGTGTCGTTTTGACACAAGGTGTATGCCTTAATGGCTCTACGCTCAAACTATATATATATATATATATATATATATATATATATATTTACTTTTTTTATTGCTATATGTTTGCTGTTCACTGAGTTACCCACCATCCATTAACGGTCCCTGTAAAGTAACCGGCACATTACAAAGAGAAGAATCCAAAACCGGCCGCAGGCGGCTGCCACCAGAACGTACTGGGTGCACCATGCATTTCCGTATAAGAAACACCAACGTTCGATAGTATATATATATATATATATATATAGGTGGCACGGCGATACGAAGGTATAAATAGATGCACAAAGGCAGGTGTTTGGTGTGCCAAGTGATTGTGGTTTTGCCTCCGGTATACAGTTAGTAGGCAAGTTGAGATCAACCGTCATTCCGCCGGGCGTACCCTATAAATAGCTACGAACCACTCACAGCCGTCCTACTCGATGCGTATGTCTGTAGGAGAACAGCCTCGCGCACAGAAGCAGCGCGATAAAAGTAGCAGAATAGCCGTGCACATTTGATCTGTTCTGAGCCGACGTTGCTCAACTTTCCCGCTGTAGAGTCTTTGGCGTCCTGTCAAGCATCGAGAGGTCGGCATCCGGCTGACCCGTCTAACTGTGCTAACAGCCTGGCAATTGGTCTTGTAGGGCATGTATGTTCGTATCTTGAATGGGCCTATTCTCTACCTACAGCAAGGTTATTTCTAACTTCAAAGCCGAAGACATTGTCGTTGATGCGCGTTTTGGCAGTAGCAGTCACATTGCAGTTACATAGGTACACTTTGGTTGTGTCAATCATCCTGCAACAACGTAACTCAACTAGTACTTGAGACAAGGCCGGCCAAGCGCAGTAAATTGGTTTTACTCACCTAAGGTACTCCCCCAACAGCTGGAACTACGTTGGGAAACAACAAGAGGCAGATAACTAGAAGAAAGAGACGCCTTTTAGGCTGTTAGTCAGCTTTTTTTGTAAGTTTAAGCTCTTTTCGGATCATGTTCTCGCTGTGTGCTCTTAAAGCTACTATAGCTGTTGTGTCAGTCTCGTCAGCTGGCATTTCGCTTGCTCATTACCTTATAACTATCTAGCTCGTATAGACGTAACGCTTCTTGGTTGGGCACCCTCGGATTTAGTTCGTAGAAACTTCACCTACAGTCACCAACAATACGAACGGGCGGTAGAGCTCATTCAAAGGAAGAGATGATTGATGCATTTCTGCGATCTGTCTCCCGCTTCTCCAATACGCGCACGCTTTAGCTATTCAAAAAGAGCGAGGCAGCCTATGTGCATAGGAAAAACGTTGTCATAAACAAAGGAATGATTTATGTGGCTCTCCAAGCCCATTGAGGTTTGTGAGATGCACTTCGTCAGAGCGCTCAATTTTGCCTTCCCTTTGTATCTGACAGAATAACGTGAGTCCTCGTCCACCGTCAAAGAAACGCCTATGTCGTCAATGATAATGCGTATATATGGACCTAAAGTATGCCGTTTTATCCGCTATTCAGTATTAAATAAGGCGATCTAACAAATTGCTGTAACCAAATTTTCGGGTAATTATGATTTAGCTTCGCAAATGCTTCTGTTCGTCTGGTATCTGCTGTAGCTGGACACATACAAATGTTAGGTTTCATAAATACTCTGATGCTATTGCTCCACAGCGCTGTACTTCATTGTAAATACAAAAAAGCAGGGCATCTACTAAGACATGTCCGCGTAGGATTATGCTTTTTCACTGCCCGAAGACCTGAATACGTGTCCCCTGAATGCGCGTCCCCAGTGGAGATATTGATGTGACAAATCGACTACAGAAGCCTGTCACTGTGGAAATAAGCTCGCGTGTAGATTGGAATACACAGTTGACAGTCGACAAAGTCGCACAAAAGGTGAGATCGCACAAAGCCTACCTAGTGATGGCTACGTGAAACCTGCAGTTGAATGGATGCCGCGTAGACTCACAAGAAACGACATGATGAACCGCCTGAACGCTTGTGTTCTAGTCCTTGCAAAGAACAAAGAGCACCCTTTTCTGAGAAACTTGATTACCGGCTATGGGAATTGGATTGCTCACAATATGGTCGGAAAGAGGCACCGGGCCCAACAGTGTTGCAAAGGCAGGCTTTCACACTAAAAAGACCGCGCTGCGTGTCCGGTGGGATTAGCAAAGCTCTTCTTTGCCATAGTGCAGCATAAGCTTTTACAGAGTAACAAAACAACAATAAGTTTTCCTCTTAGCTCAACTGTTTGAGGGAAGCTATTCTTAAACAAAATACAATCTGTGGTATTCCACCATGAGAATACCAGCCCGCATACATCTGTGACGACTTGTCGCAAAGTTCGGAATCTCATATGGATTTTCTTAGTCTCATAGAGTATCATCCGTTTAGCTCACTTCAGACTTATCTCAGAGTTCGAAAGCGAAAATTTTGAAGTGTGTCAACCCAACCTTGACTGCCGTTTCAAATCGATACCTAAAAAGTCGCACTTTTCTCTCTAAGAAAGCGTTGGACAAGGTTGTAAAATAAGTGCATATCAATGACAAAAGCGATACTGCGTATATGAAATACATTTCTGAAACATTAGAAAATAGCCGGACTTTAAGGGAAATCCGGCAAAACTTACCTTATACATTCTATATTGACTCATCCAATATACAGAGCGTATTCAAATAAAAAGGTACTCAACGTGGTAACAACAAAAACGGTTGAAATTTAAACGCTTTGGGTGCCGCCTTGGGATCACCCTAGAGACGTGAGTGGAGTGCCCGGCGTAATTGTGCGCATGAGCGGGCGCCTGCGCATAATGGAGAAGAGAAGCAGACACTTGTGTGTTCCCTCCGATTGGCGCAGCGGCACGTGTGTGAAGACCTCATGGCGTTTCCATAACATTCGGCGGTTGAAGAGTAGCGGAGTGTTAGCAGATTTCTGACTGCCGAAAATGTTTAACTGGCCGATATTCATGGCCGGATGGTGGCCGTATACGGAGAAGTCTGTGTGTCCGACAAGTCAGTGAGAACGTGAGGTACTGAGGTTTTCGTGAAGGCCGGGAGTGTTTGAGTGATGTCCGATTCTTCATCATCGTATTTATTTCACTCATATTGAGTATGCATATAACATAATTAAATAGATTATACAATTATACATTCAGCTGCTCGGTGCTGATGTCCGATTCTAGACCAGGCAAAAGCGGCCAAATTTTACCGACAGGCTAATCGACCTGGTCGTCACCACCACCTAAGAGTCTAAGCTGTGCCCTCAGCAGGCAACGTAATGTTCACCGTCTATTTCAACGCCCGAGGTCCGATACTCGTCGATTTCCTTGAGCATGGAAAAACCATTAACAGTGACGTGTACACTCTGTAGGACACGCCGTAGCCTACGCCGCTCCATAAAGAGAAAATGGCCTAGGTTTCTCGGGGAGAGGGTCATTCTGCTCAACGATAATGCGCGTCCACTCATCTCTCTGGATCACACAGAGTGTACTGGCCAAATTCACGTGGGAGCAGCTTGAGCATCCTTTCTAAAACCCGGACATGTCGCCCTACGACTTGCCTCAGTTTGGCCCGCTAAAAAACATCCCAGAGGGAGGCCCTTTAATTCAGGCAACAAGCGCCTAAAGGACACGGTACAGAACTGGCCCCAGTCACAGCCGCAGGAATTCTAAGAACAGACAATCCTTGGGCTCGTGAAACAGTAGGATAAATGTGCTCAGACCCTTGGAAATTTCTTTTGAATAACTACTTCAATTATACTCACCGTGTCCTTTCGTACCCTAAACACACCTTATATACAAATGTATCTCTACGTTCTATATGTTACGCGCCCGGCTAAAACCTTTAAACCTATGTCCCTGTGTGACTTACCTTGACAAGACTGTGGCCTTATTTTTCAAGGTCCGTCAAGAAGAGGGCCTTTAGGCATTATCGAACCCACTTGTTCCTAATGTTGGCCGGTAGAAGACTACCATGAAACATGCAATTACTTCTTCGCTACCTTCACCCATATTATACCGTCAGCCTGCTGGAATAATCGAAGTGTTCGCAGCAGAGTATCGCAGCAGGACACTACTCAACCAGACAAACAATAGGAAATAATTATACTAGAGCAGGATTTGATTAGACGGGTAATAACACACCTGTTTTTAGATCGGTGCATTAGCGGCCTAATCCACTACTGCTACGTATAGAATATTTATGTATATAACTTTGCTATGTTAGCGCTTTTGAGTCGACAGTTATCTCTATGCAAACGTGTGGTCGCGGGTTCTCTGTCCCAAGGTTAGCCCAGTTTAACATTGTGCCACGAACAGACGCTGCGTAGAATGATGGCCTCTGGCGCACTGCTACATATATAATGAAAAAGTATACATAAAACATACCGTGGACACCCACATCATTTTCCAAAGATGGTCTTCGTATATGCACGTTTTGCAAGAGCACAAAGGTGTGCTACCTCTACGACGAGAACTCATACATAGCGTTTCATGTTATGAATGAAATGAAAAAAAATTATATCTACGCAATATCCTAGTGGATATCTTGCAGAATTTCAGCCAGACATTGTGATTATAAGAAATGGCAAGCTCTGAATGAAATACTCTTTCGCAATAGAACTCGGTTGATAGCAAACGGTCTCAAAAATATAAATTGCCACAGAATGAGCATGACCATAAAGGCCTGTAGTTTTATGAATTGTCTCAGTTTAAATTGTCATTCGCATTATGCCTACTAATAATAATCTCGCATGACTCGAGCTAAATCCGGGCAAACTTGCGCGCCACCAGCAGGCGACAAAATGGCGTGTTTGATGTTTCATATCACTCACTGTTTTTCAAAACATGTAGGTCACATTCAATGCAACCACAATGCATTAATTGTGATTGAATCGAATTCCAATTACGGGCTTAGAAGCACATTCTAGGCCCGGAAATAGAACAAAGAGTGGCAGTTGTGTAATATTTTCGCGCCAGGAGAAGCGTAGGACGAAATCATTTCCTTCTTTAACTATACGAGAAATACTGTGTATGACATTGCCACGGGATACAACGATGCACAAAAGTCCGAGGAAGCTTCTGGGAGTGCACTCGGCCAAGCCTGGTGAGGACTTTCGAGAGAGTAAAACCTGCCAAAAAGATGCCGATTTCTGATGATCTCGGAACGTCGCTGAGGAAAGACGCGAATCTACTAGGCGTGAGTGCCGGCACAATGAGTCGGATTGCAAAGGAGGATTTGCACTACCTTTCATATGCACGTTCTTTAAGTACTGTCTGACGCGACTAAAGCCATCAGAGCGTCTCGCTCTAAGTTACTCCCGTGTTCGCTCAAACCTAAGGATGTCGGGCGTCCTCAGTTCTTCTTAAGTAATTTTGTTTACGGTTGACGCTGGATTGAACAAGAGAGATCATTCGTGGCTCGCCCACTGCGCTGACGAGGTGCCTGTGAGAAAAGACCAAGTCTTCGGCCGGGGCGCAAGAGTTAGAGTGCAAAACTGGTTAGACGACGATTTAGACATGCTTTGGCTGAACTACTTTTGGCCGCCAAACAGTTCAGACTTATCCTAATCCTATGGATTTTTTTGTGCGGGGCGTTGTTGAGCGAGGCTCTAACGAGTATTTACATCCTAACACTTCATCACCGCGCGCTGCCAATTTTTCAGCATTTGAGAACTTGAGGACACAATGCAACGGGCCAGCGCACAGTTTAGGCCTCGGCTGGAAGCGGTTCTTGAAGCAAACGGGTACACTGATACTCGTATACAGACGCGCATAAGGTTACTGAATACAACGAGTCCAAACTCCAGGGTTCGTCCGAATTTAGCTGGCGCACTATGTGTAATTTGGGCTGCTAATGATTTTGAAGAGGAACTACACACTGGTACTTAGGTGTAAAAAACATATGCACATTACTCAAATTAAACATTAGCGACAAGTAAGTATTCATAATTTGTACTGTGTGAGTACAAATTATGAATAACACTTTAGTCGTAGACGATCAGCGGTAAAAAAATCATGTGTATATATATTTCAAATTCGAATAACACCGCTCTATTTTCTTACAGAACCACAAAAAAAAATAAAAAAAAAAAAATATATATATATATATATATATATTAAACGTTATATTGGCCCCGAAGTGACTGGACGTTATTCCGGTTTAAGATGCTACTTATCGATCATATATAAATGCTCTAGCAAATGCACTAGAAATAAGGGAAGCTTTTTTTGGCTTATTTAATCGTAGTGTACAACGAGCTGACGTTGCACTAAACAAATGTAATAGGATATAATGCTTGGCTCGAGGATATGAAGTATCATTATTTCTGGCACAACAGATATAGGAGAACTCTGGCTCCGAGTCACCAGACTCAAAGGTGACTATAAACAAGCTGGAAAAGCTGCGAAGACGTTGGCTCAATTTAACATGCACCGTATGACAAAGTTCTGGTACTGTGGCCACGACGTCGGACTAATCAGAGGCTTTTGGCATAAAAGATGGCCAAGACTACTCTATAGCGTATAGAACTCCAAATCTATATAACAAATTTCACGGTGAAGTCTTCAACCTAGTGACTCAAAGTACACTGGTGAACACATATGTTCACGGCTCAGAGAAAATTGTTATCACAACCCTTTCCTCTGAACAAAGGAGCTTCTTCTGTTATCATGCGTGCACTTGTATGGGATGTGTCCTCTTTTCCGCCCTCACCGTCCGTCCCCTCTCCCCATCTTCTGCTAACAATTAGTACTCCTACAAGCACTTGGAAATGTCGTTGTGGAGGACCAGACACCATAGCGCGCTCTGGAATTTTCGATTAACTTGCCCGGAACCCGTCACTGCTGGCGAAACATACGTGGTACGCATACTTTGGTGTTACTTCCCCGTTCGGAAGTCGCAAAATTTATAAACCATCTGAACTGCAACTCTCGTTCGAATCGACCGAGTTATGGGGAAGGGCATCCCTCTATTGAAACTACGCACCAAACACCGGATAGCTCGGACGCAGCGTTCACCAGCCATCGCCAAGCGTCCGAGGGTTTCCATACTATATTGAGCTTATATATATATATATGTATACGCTAGGTAATGGATGTAATAATATAACTACCTATACGCTATTTGGCACAGTCAAGTACATGCAAATTTAAGAACGTGCACAAGTTGAGAGAGGACCTGCATTCATGCAGCCACAAAACAACGACATGCAAATCAAGCAGTGTTCATAATTGTATTTAGCTTTAATATTTAAACTTTTGTCAAAATGTGGAAAATGATGATGTCAAAATGTGGAAAATGAAGATGTTGCACTCACCACAAAACTTACACACACAGTCGTTAATATTATTATATTCACCTTTAAGGCACATATAATGGTGATAACCATGCCATGTTACCCTGCACACTAGTGGTCGGTTATTTTGGAAGGCGCGTTTCCATTTCTCTGAGCAAAAGCAGGGGATGGGGATTATGCAAGTAACACATCCTCGTGCAGCGGCAGCCCATCTTAGCCGATTAGAAGCCTTTTAAATCACATTTTTCAACTCTTACATTACTATGCTATATATTGAATTGACTAGTCTAGTTGATAATTCAACGGATTATTACTTACTTTGTTTCGTTTATAAGAACCAACAAACGACAAACCAGAAAACGTCTCCGCTCCCTAAATGAAAAACAATCGCTCATAGATATTACGAGTTTACGTGCTCGTATTAAAATGTTTGCTGCAATGGCTCAGTGAACGGTTTCGATAGCGATTTCAATGACATTTTTAGTATTAATGCGTTTTAGTTGCATCTGCAAAATTTCGTGGATGTATGCCAATGTTAATGTACATCTGGATTAAGTACATTTGAGGACTATTGTCGTTAACTCATGTTGTCATACATAACTTTCTGGAAAACTGTCCATGTTTTTGAACGTATACGATGGCTCTGAGCTAATACACCTCACTTTCGTTTATCTATACGTTCGTGCTGCATTTTACCGCAATTTCTCCTACCCAAAGTCGGTCACATATTGCTGCCGATACCTATACTCGTCGTTCACTCTGAGAAAGAGCTCTGTTACTTAATAGACCATTTTAGATGAATTGTATAACAGACCTACGCACCTGAATGGCCGTCCTTAGATGTATTGACATGGATGGAGTAGCCAGCACTGCTTATCGATTTTCCTGGAATAACCTCCACTCCATGATCGCGTGCCTTGCAATCCTCCGCTCTATATCGCTCCCTCTAAGTCGACACTCTACTTATACTCAATAGACTTTTCCATAGACAGCGATACATACCTTTAACCTTGCCACAGGCACTGTTCTCTGATAAGGGCCGCGTTCCGTGCCAGGCAGATAGGGCAAAAAGTCAGAGAGAATGAACCTGTCCAGCCTCTCCATTTCAGCAGAGAGTGTTACTCTGACTTTCCGGTTGCAGTGCAGTGTAAATACTGCAAAATCTATTGGTTTCTGACCGCTCGTAAGTTCTGAAGCTGTGCCAAAGGTCGACATCACGAATATGGAATCGCAGCTTACAAGTTTAGTAGTACTTTGACATCTTGCTAGGTATCTGATATTGAATGTTATTGGGTCCTTATTAATCTATAAACTTAGACTTGCCCATTAATATATATATTATTATATATATATATGGAAACATTATTAATTATTATATTCGTTAACAGACCTAGTTACCTGTCACCCTTTTATAAGGGTAGGCGGATGCATACGCGGAATATGAGTTTGAGCTTGACAACCATTTTAGACGCTTGTAATGTGCTAAGTTAATAACTTTAATTATACAACTTATACAACGGTGTAGACAACCAATCAAACCTATCATCGAACCGGCGATATCCTCGTGAGTGACACCAGGTATAAGTCCTCTAAATCGGCGTAATATACAGGTCTATCTAACCGTATAACCGTATTAAGTTGGTAGAACTCAGCAAGAAATATTTTTCTATGGAGAGGGTGAAAGTGTCATCTGCTTTTCTCTCTAGAGTGTGATCTAGTTTGTTGCAGCATACGTTAAACGAGACTGAAGGATCGATAACTGGCTGCTCAGCGAAAATCGGATACTAATAAACCCGACGCAGCTGCAAAGCGATAGCGGTTAGAAAGTCATAAGAGATATGTTTTATGTCTAGTGTCACTTCCGAACGTAAACACGACCAAAACGAGTGTAAAAAAATGTCGCCTTTTTAAATTTAGGCTGGAAATGTAAGGTGAGTTATATATATATATATATATATATATATATATATATATATATATATATATATATATAACGGATTGTATACTTTAGGAATAGGGGGAGGGGACAATTCCCAGGAGCGTGTACACTTGTAACTGGTCAGTCCTTTAACCCGGGCTCAGCCCAGCTGTAGTATTCAGGTAGCTCAGGAACCTAGAACTGCCGCGGCGTTGCCCCTCTAAACGCTTGTCGTAGGAACTATCCAGATTTTTCCCACTTGCGGCTATGGTGAGTGCTCTCTTAAGATCCTTAATCAGCTTTCCAGCGATGGAAGTTCCCGAACGTTTGAAATGCAAATGGGCCGTAATCGTGCGGGTCAGCCAATGAAAGCGTATTTCCGACGCGGTTGACTACACTGAGCCATCCCTGTCTGCTTGGGTAGCGCCACGACCGACCATAGAGGGGCCAGAGAGCTACGGTTACAGTCGCATTCCAAACAAGCATCTCATTTCTTCTCTCTCGAGCAGAGTAGGGGTATAACCGCCTGGTCCTCTGCTATCCGGAGGTTCAAGTGTACAGGGGAACACGACACACCTAAGTATACGGGCCAGGATGCCGGTGAGAGCAGATGCAAACCATACACCAGCCGCTAACACCCTCTTCTGTTACAATAAATAAGAGTCTGGCTTAAGGCCATTACAAATCGAACCACCATCGATATGGTACCAAAACAATTCCTGTTAAGCGTACATTCTTATGCTTATTCTATAGATGTTAATCGAATAACTAAGTTTTTAGCTTCGGGTTTCAGTGTGACTGTTTGCCTTATGTTAGCCACATGAGTAGATGATTTCTGGTTTCTTTTTCGGACAGTTCTTTCATCCGCAATGACGCCTTTTGTGAAGTAGCGTCTGACCATCCCCATCAGTATAAAAGATGATAGTATTATTTCTCTAACTCAAAAACAAGACATTCAAGGCCACAAGACAGATATCTGCACATTGAATATAATTATTTTTCTAAACAAGTTCTACCACCGCTTGAAGTGCGTGTTATTTATAACAGAACATAAACCTAGTATATATATATATATATATATATATATATATCAAATTGCTTACATATTTATTTTCGGAAAGCCATATGCTAGCTGAAAAAAACCGGCAACATTAGGGCAGCAAGGAACGTTATTTCCGTAATAAAAACTACATGCAGGAAAAATGCACAAAGTCCAATGCCCGAAACGATAAACGTATAAAATCTAATCATTGAGAAAAACGATATATTTACAATGGCATCCGACTGTCTTGACGTCGCTTCCAGGTTATGTATTTGTAAATTATGTGGCTGGCCATCTGCAGCCATGATGTGTGCAAACATCTAGGACTTCACTATTTATGCATACATATATATATATATATATATATATATATATATATATATATATTTGTGTTGTCACCACAAGGTTGTGAGATTCGAACGTGTCGCTTCAATTTAGGCAAGTGCTATTCAGCTGCTCATCCTATGGCACCAATGGCAGAAGCAGCACTTGTCTCTACACACCGCAAACATAGAAAGGAACTACGGTGCAGAACACTGTAGCACCCTAGGCTATGCGCCTTGCTGGGAAATCACAATAGTGTGGTTACGCCATCAGGTCTCTTGTCG
Organism: Dermanyssus gallinae; assembly: GCA_003439945.1. Taxonomy (NCBI): domain Eukaryota; kingdom Metazoa; phylum Arthropoda; class Arachnida; order Mesostigmata; family Dermanyssidae; genus Dermanyssus; species Dermanyssus gallinae. The sequence continues at coordinate 120,135 of QVRM01006922.1, forward strand.
ATGTTCAGTTCGAGACACTGAGGTTCCAGTTTTGCTGGCAACCTTGCATTCTTAGGATTTGTTTAATAATTTTATTTAACTATATATGTCGTGATATTCTTCTAGAGATTCTTGGATAACTTATATATATATATATATTTATTGGGGGCAGAAAGATTTGTTAGGAGAGAGAATGAAATTACTAGCAACTGTTTTGCTGCTGTAGACGGTCGGACCCCACTTTGAAAAGGCGTCTTTGTAAACAAATTGTTCGATGGAAAAACTAGACATACTCTCGCGTTCGACAGAACATGATGCTTTGTCTGAAAAATACTCTGGCCACAAAAAGGCAAAAGTCACCTCGAAAAATAAAAAATAAATAATATATATATATATATATATATATATATATATATATATATATATATATATATATATATATATATATATATATATATATATATATATGTGCATATATCCAACGTTAACAGTGGGACATGACATTTAGGTCTCTGTAAGCGTGTGCACCGTAGGAACCGGTCATCTCTGCAGAATTCCCTGGACCGAAGCCGCATAAATAGCATCTCGAGCCCGGTGGCGTGGTGTACTCGCATCGCCCTGCGACCAGCATTGCCACTACGTTTGTAGCAGTAGTAGCCGACGAAAGTGGCAATGTTGACTTGTAGCAGCTGTTAATCTAGAGTGGGCCGACTTCAAGTGACAACGTCTGAAACTGCTGTTGTTTATGATGAGCCTTCACGCCTCGTCATCTTGAACTGGCTGCCAATCGCTTGGTCTCCATGAAGACGTCGCGATGCGACGCGAGAGGAAAAAGGCCATTGGACCACTAAAAGGCCCTCTTTCTGCATACGAAAAAGTATCACAAGCTTATCAACAAAGCTTTCCTGGAAAAATGTGCGCAGTCAGTGCCAACATCCCGCCTGGAACCGGCAATGAAAATGCCGTCGCTGCGCGCGTTTAGTGCATCTGATGCGATGACGGTGGAAAACAAAATCAGGCGCACATCAGGGATCAATCACTTGAATAGTTGGAAAAACTAACAATGATAAACAGATTAATCGGTGCGATAAGGCAAAACGTTTTTGAAAACAATTAAAGTTTACTCATACAGGTATAGGGCAGTCCGCGACTCATGGCTCCAAGGCTCGGCACGCCACTCAAGGTGATTGATGACACGTCTGTCTTGGCCACAAGCCCAACGCCGAGTTAAGGTGTTGTGTCGTTCTTTCGAGAGTGAACTCGATAACATAATCGGATGACGCATCGGCAAACGCAAATGCACATCCACTGACGAATGTTCATTTGCGTTCGACACATTCGAAAGCCACATCAAATATCGGCTTCATCAAGAGCAGGCTCAAAACAGCATACGATTGTGCCACAACAAGCGATACTATAGTATTGAACGTATCCCAGTTGTGCCCTAGATTATAGTTCTGCCGAAATACGCCATCATATATTGTTAGCGTATAGTAGTGTATAATGTACGTAGAGTAGTGACGTAGTGTAGACCAAGAATCAGCAAAAAACAAATGAGGTATGGCGGGCCGCCAGGTAACCGACCAGGCCGACACAGTTGATGCGGATCAGCGGAGGCAAAACCAAAAAAAGCTTTTTGGGGCTCACCCTCAGCCAACATTTAACGTCCACGGGTTTACTTTCGCATTGCTTCGTAAGACGCAACGGTGTGAATCGAACCCGTGCAGCACCAATGTGTCTCCTCCGCGAATGCACCCCACGACGCCACCGCACTTGACAGGCGAAACCAACAGGCCTGGCTGATCGAGTAGTGCCGGTGGTAGTAAGCTGAAGCATTGAGGCAATTGCAGTCTGACAGAACGAACGGTTTATTCTTTCGTGTTGCGCCTGGCCATTTGGCTCAATTCTTTGCCTTTGTGCTGTTGATTTGGTGCTCAGCTAGTGTATACACTGAAATAGTTGAAATAGTACTCGAGTGCTGTTAAAAATTTCCACAATATCTAGCCATGTCGTCGGAAGCGCGTGGATTTGAACAGATCTCACGCCACCGCGAGGTAACGACTTCACGGAAAACGCTAGAACGCTAGAGAGGTCACACTCGGCTAGCTATAAGGACGGAGATAGACACGTGTTATCCGACTTCTCTTTCAGTCTGCTAAACTAGACGAGAATTTCGGCCTCTAATTTGATGGCATGTCTACGTACATATACGTACGTCTGCTGTAGAAGGCTCGCTTACCAAGTGCAAGGGTAGTACTAGCAGTGGGGTAGCAGAATGTAATTGGACATTGCGAATGTACGTTTGGTTTACAAACAGTCTTATTTCTATGGATTCGTGCGCTGTCCTAGACAGCCAAACCGTTCTCAGCCAGATGGCGTCAAAGCTGAAGTATAATATCAATGGCAAAAAAGATACTAATCATAATGAAGTAAGGATAGCGAGGCAGCATATTTTTTTTTGTTGAGGCTTCTTAGACATCAGTGTCTCCTATGTGTTTGTGTGCCTTATAACGATTTCCTGAGTGCAAGGTCATGACGTCGTCTCTAAGCTATCTTGCTTGGAAAAAGCTATTAGACGTAGTAATTGCAGCTGGTAGAGCTCCTAGAACTGCTAGGATTTAACCTCACAAGATCCTTCCCGTGGACGATCTAACGTATTCGTTGCCCGGATTCGACCACCTTTACGATAGTAGTAGAAGTAGTAGTAGTAGTAGTCGGAGTAGTAGTCGGAGCAAGACAAAATTACCGTTCCGTTATCGACCTCGCGTCTACGTTTTTTTTTTCGCAAAGAGGTGTAACCGGAAGACGAGGTGTGCACATACGAACACCACTGAAGGAAAGCTCGTCTGCAAGTGAGGGCTAGTAAGTAGTGTGAGGCTCCAGCCCACTAAAAACTAGTTGTATTCCCATGCCCCACCGGCCGGAGCGCCGGGAGGCCTATACCAAGCCTGGCATCTGCTACGAGTACTACAAAGACTCTTACTTCTGTTGATGCTGCGGCATTGGTCGGCGCCGTTCCCAACCGCAAACCCGCGCTAGACAAGTTAGGCAGAATAGTTATCTGCGAACATTCCACAGGAAAGGTTGGTGTTGAGACAAGAGACGCAAGCCCACACTTGTCCTGCCGTCTCAAGGCCATAAACGTTGTCCCATCCTCTCGCGAGCTCCCTGTACCAGCTCCCCTCCATTGATACAATACGAGGACCAACATGCCGTAGTTAGTCCGTTATGCACTGCATGGCCTGACACTGGTCACATCACCTAGCGTTCGCGCAGGCAAAGCTATCTTCTTTATTTTTCTAACGCGGCCGCTATTCGTTAGACTGTAGAATACTGATTGTGCAATCGTTGACAACTCTTGGTCAACAAAAAATGACTACGTTTTGTGTAGAACATTGTCACCGTAGCATAACGGCGTTTAGACTTTAAGCCAGAGGACAGCAGCAAACGCGTGTAAATATATTCTACAATTATGTGTGTGATACCAGTAATCTCATTTAATATGTACAGTCCGGTGGCGTAGTGCATTCGCATTCGCCTCGCGACCGGAGGAGACACGTAGGTGCACGGGTTCGAGCTCCACCGTTGCGCATTTGTATTTATGGGGTCCGTCTATGGAGCAATGCAAGAAGGCAGTCCCATGGACGTTAAATCTTGGCCGGGAGTCAGCCTGAAAAGTGTAAAGCTATATCGACATGGCCGACATTTGTCTAACGGAACGGATTTGCGTCCCACGTAAAATAAACTTGGTCTGCGCTAACAGGTAGGCGACCCTAGAACGAAATTGCCCCGTCGAACGTCATTGTCCCAGGGTCACGAAGGCTACCGGGTTGATGCTATGGGCGCTGGAGAGTTCGGCATATTTGTTCGTCTTGTTATTTTCTTGTAGGGCCCCAACGTTACTAGCTCTCAGTGTACCAAAGCCGACCTTTGCCAGAGAAAGTAAGTGCCTATAATACGAAAGCGAGCAGACAGAGCAAAAGGAAAGAAAGACGCTTAGCCTACAACGTGAGCACATCTACAATATGGAACGGCAAAGGCAATGTACGCCATAACCCGAGCAGCACATGACCATGGATAGTGGTTACGGAGATAGACTAGCAGTGGGGTGATGATGTCAGTAGTGCTATGAATGGCAATGGTAGTTCAGTGCTGTTCTGCTGCGTGTTTTTCTCTAGTGGACGTCTCGTGCCAGTCGTGAGATTGGGCAACAGGATGGCTTTCTTTTTCTTGTTTACGACGCCTGTCTGTTGGTGGTCCATTCGCAAGTGCTCTCGTCGAGGTGTCTGGTCGTCTTTCTAACGCGTTTTCCTGATGTCCCCAGCTTTTCCAGGACTGCTGCCTTCTTCAAAAGTAATCCGAATCGCATTCGACATGAGATCCGACGGAGCACAGACGAAAACAAGCGAGGATCTGCCTCTTTTACGACGTGTTGCCGCCTTTCTATTTGCCGCGCACATGACGGAAGTAGGCAATACGTATAAAAATAATAATAATAAGTAGGCCATACATGTGTGAATATCTTATAACACGCCGTTCTTCTTTTGACTCGCTCGTAGCGTATCACATCGCACGTTAAGCAGCTGCCCACGCAGAAGGCTTTACCTGATCTTCGCGCGTTAGAGCTAAGGCGACATTCATAAAGGATCGTATTGCTATCTTTATATATATATATATATATATATATATATATTTATATATATTTATATATATATATATATATATATATATATATATATATATATATATCTCATGATTGCAAAACTTGTATGTGACGGCGTGGCCTAGTGCACTGTCATGTCACGTATGTCATAGTTGTCATCTGCCGCCACGGTGTCGCCGGTTTTTAAATAAAAAGGCTGTTTTTATTTATTTTTAAAGAGTTATAATATTATTAAATAGTCCTGCCTGTAACAGCGACATTTCAGGTTTACATATTAAACTAATAATCAATCGATCCCTCTATGTGCGTATATAGCGGCGGAAACGTCTTGTTTAGAAAAGAGAGTGAAGTTTAAAAAAGTAGTGTCCTGCCTTTTCTCTCCTACATAGTTGTGCGAAATCTATGTTTGCGAGAGAACATTGGCGTGTTCAGAGGAAAATTCTGCACAACAAGAAGACACATCACTAGCTTGCTTCAGCGAAAAGCGAATAACCAGATTAAAGAAAGCCATAAAGAGTCGATATGTTACGTTAACGCAATTTCGCGAAAAATCGTAATTGTTTTCCGTTACGACCATAAATATACGTTCAAAAGACCACCCTCACGCAATAGCAATTTATTGCCCACCATTTTCGTACCAAAGTAATGGTGCTGCGTTACGTAGTTGTCAAGTAACTAAGCTTTTTCGACAGTCATAGTTGTTATGTTTTACGTTAAAGCGTTTACGTTCAGAACCCTTAAAGTTTGCCAAGACGTTTTCGCCCCCTCCTTCCACTAGGAAAAATTATTCTCTTGCCGAGGTCTACCAAGCCTCAAATATGTACCTAACTTTCTCATACACCGTATACAAGTATGCATGCCTTTGCTTTTGATATGGCTATCGAAAAAGCGTAGTTACTTGACAACTACGTATCGCAGCACCATCACTTTTGTACACAAATGGTGGGCATTAATTTTGCTATTGTGTGAGACTAGTCTTTTGGACATACATTTTAGGTCGTAATGAAAACATTTTACGATTTTTCACGAAAAAGACGTCACGAATATCACAATAGTTATGTCACTACCTAATTACCACAGCGGTTCGGTTAAGCGGGATGCTTCCCCATGGTTCTTCACGATCTATGCCAGTTCCCGATCCGGCGTTTGGTTTTATTCTCTTTTCAAATTGGTTTATAAACGTAATGCCTCGGCCAAGGACATTGTTCTTACTCCTTCAAGCTTGTCGCACTTCAGCAAGATGTGTTTGTCTTTGGATTCCCCACTTTTATACCACACCCTCTACACCAAACGCTTTTAATTTCCGAGTATCTGGCTATCAGCAATCGAGTGTTGATCGCATCAGCCCTGCAGGCAGCGAACAGCCCTGATACTTGCGTGTTGAGTATCTAATATATTTTCGCCGTAAATTTATTTTGTTGCGTGCCCAAGTATGTCTTTGTTTCCATATCCGCTCTTCGTAATTTTCGCCGTTTCTCCGCCTATTGTTCACATATTTTGCATTTGGACACCACCTTCCCTCAAAATCACCATGTCGTTCGCGAACAACAGGACAAGCAGTTGGAGAGATACTATTTCATCATCTTTTTTGTAAACTAATTAGTTGTTTTTTTTTATTTAATTTATTCGCCTCTCTATGCCACCTTTCAAGTAACATCGAATCAATGACACCTGAGTAAGGGCATTTTTGCCGAAGTCCTTTCGTTATTTTCTATGTTCTCTCCGATTCTTGCGAAGATGTAGCTCCTGTCGTATATTTCTTTAAATATACTGACCCATTCTGGTTCTAATCTATCGTCTATCGCAATTGGACAATTTCGTATTTCCCTTCTTTCGTTAAAGTATGGAAGCAATTTGCAGCTAACTATTTTTAAGGGATTTTCTTTCCAGCACGGATCTTATTAAGGTTACCTGCCAGGTATGGGTACCTTGGCTCACAAATAATCTTAATCAATTTTTGCGAATCCCCATTCTCTTTACATGCAGTTCGGCCGTCTCTTGAGTTAATAACCTTCTCGGTCTCTTCTTTGATTTTCTGTCAGCCAATATCCACTCATTGTGCATATATTTTACGATTTTGTATTCCATATATTTCAGCATCAAACATAATATTTAGTGCCTCATTTATCTTCTGTTGTGCGTATTCAGTTTTATATATTTCCAGAAACGTACTATTCTCTTTCCTGCGCTATTGTTTGTTACGCCTATTAAATATTTTACAGTAAGCTTTTAACAATTGTCTAATATTATGGCGTTGGCTATCTCTTCGCTGAGTTTTCTTTTTCTTCCATGTATTCCCTCCACAACTTTTCTGCTTGCTTCATGCCGTTGCGATTTAAACTACTATTTAAACCTTTATTCCATCAGGGATTGATTGTGTGGCTTGGTGCCAAACTGTCGATCGAGATATCTAAGATTTGCTTTGCCATTTTAATTTCTTTTTCATACAGTAGTTCTATCCCTATCTAGCCATTTCGCACACCTTTCTCTTTAATATTATTTTTGTGATTTTGTGCTTTTTTTTTAGGTTCGATTGGCTGTTCTGACCGTATAAATTTGAAGTCGCTCCCCACATTTCATGTTTTCATCATCGTCACTAAACGTGTTTACAATCCGGTGTCCTGCTCTCTAGTTGGCCAGTACGCAGACAACGGTCGACTTCTCCTTGTCTCTGTACACGTATACATTTTAACGCATTTCATACTTAGGCTCATTTCCTTGCTTGGCTACAAAGGTTTTCTGAATATCTACCGGCCCCGTAGGTATTTTTTCTATCAAAAACAGAACAGCTGCACATTCAGAACAAATTCCCGATACGTATGGGTTTTATGCTTATTTGAATAGGCTGTTTAATCGTTTCATACAAGGACATTGCTTTCTGTATTGCTGAGTTGCCTGTGTCACTCCTAGGCAGCCTGGCCGTTTTCCTATTTCAACTGCTATAAGATCTCTCTTTCTTTAGTTGCCTCAACGACCTCAAATCATCATTCAGTCCGTCTTGATATACCACCATTCTTCGCAACTTCGTTCACCTGAAGCCACTTTTGTGTTTCGTTGGCGATGTCATTGCCATTTTCCTGCCGTCGAAATAGCAATAGCATCGGCACTCCAATCCTTATCTATTTCCGTCAAGAGAGCCTACTTATATCTTCCGACCCAGGAGTCTCCAATCACAATCTCTCCACCACCATACCGTCTCTGTTTATTTAATCTCCTCCTTGAGGGCTTCTCTTTCTCTCGCTGTTGTTACCGTCGTGTTCTGCCCGAATATTCACGAGAATACTATCTGCATCGCTGTGCGCGTTTCAGCTAGTAAATATTCGGCTTTCTGTGTCTGTCTGTGGCAGTGCCGCTCGCAGCCCGCCCATCCATGTCCTGCGCGATTAATCTCTTTTCTAGAAGACGTTGTTCAATTGCGTCCATTTCATTAAGGGTGCCCAAACAGCACACATTCACACTGCCACCATCAGCAGCAGCAGCAGCGCTCAATCATTTAACTCCTGATTGCATAAGCTGTAGTTTCAGGCCCTGCTTTTATCGCTCGCCTCCGTATGTGACGTTATGACAGCATCAACACTGCTTTTCTGGCTCCATATCCACCTGTCCGAAAGTTCGTTCTCTGCTGTGTTGTTCTTGTTCGATCGTGCGCCTTGCTTTCTTTTGGCAGTTGTACTGTAGTTATTGCACCCGTTTTTCCCCTGCCTCAGCCGCATCCACAGTTGGTGCTGCTGCCATTATCATCATCAGCACGGTCTGCTCCGTCTCGTCATTCTCAGCTGCTTCGATGGTAGCCCCATGATGTTGTTGTCAGGGATTTTGATTGGCAGGGTCCTGACACGTTGCTGACATGTGTGCCTGCCGTTCACATGGCAGAACGGAGGAAAAGGCGTTCCTGTTCGCCCTTTCCTCCGCAGCTGTCGTCACTTTACGCTGATGTGCGCTGGTCTTGTTTTTATCGATCTGTGAGCGGATCTCGATTGTGTTCCACTGCCGTTTCATTTTTCGAAATATTCTGAACAAGTTTACATCGGATAGAATCGATTTTGTTGGGCCTTCCTTCTTGTTGACCCCGGTTGATTCTGAGATGTCAATATAGTCGGAGGTTGTCGTTGTTATTTGCTCTCTGGTCCGGCTGTATTCCGGTAACGGAGTGTCTGTACTATCAATTTGTTTTTTTTCTACAAAGACCGCATTCAACCCATTCGATTTTGCAGTTTTCCGTAGCGCTTTGTTGCTGTGCAAGCTGCACACCTCTTTGGGCGCCGTCTGTATGTCTGTATTACAGGCACTCGTCATGGTAGTATCACTGGCCATAGTCCGAACACTTTATTCGTCTGTCGTTAGACCGATAGTCTAGTTTCGTGTCACAGTTCGCGCACGGTGATATCTTGTTTTTGCTACTGTTATGAACATCAAACTTGTTCCTGTTGTATGCTGTCTTTTTGTTCTCTCCTTAGCACAGCACAGCGACGCACCCATGCTCAACGACACACCTCACCTATGTGGGGTACACAGGATTGTCTTGTATGTAGAAACGGGGCTTACGAACACACCGACTTCACCACAGCACCGCGCATTCGCTTGGGGTAAATCGGGTTTACTCACAAGCTTCGGCTTGACGCGTCCACGTTGAGGTCCTCGACAAATGGCAGCCAAACGGCGCTATTCCTCGAACGCATGGAGGCGGCTTCCGAACTGTAACTGTGTGATAACTGGATGAGAAAGCAACGCCTCTGCTCTTCAGTAAGTGTTTCAAACGTAAACATATGGCGCACCACTCTTTGTTTGACTGTCCATTCGCGTGATATGTTCATGCGTCCGTTCTTGCCGTCTTGATTAAGTTTCTCTATGCACACATTGCATTGTTTGCAAATGCTTACCACCGGTGAATTTGTCAGGGGCGTCTAGATGCAATGGTGATATCGAGCCACTTACGTTGTTGGCTCGTCCCGATAAGCCTTTGTCTGAACGCCGGTCAGCGATCCGTCTTTTTCTTTTCCTTTTTTCGACTAGCCTGTGAGTTTAAAATGCCCCACTGCAAGTTACATGTGTGCCACTGTGCCACTTAAATCATGTAAGTGGCGTTGGAACTTGCCGGCCAAATTTTGTGTCTATGTCATAGCAGACACGTCCTACCTTAAGGTTGACAGGGCGAGGTAGTTTGGTTACTATACGCCGCAGCCCTTTACTGAATTTGTGGGCAAATTTCTAAGGAATTTAGCTACAGAATAATATTTGTATATATGTGAAATGTAACAAAGTTAGCCATCGAGCGAGAAGTTGTAGATATGTGTATATTTACTTTTTATAATGTAAACGTTTTCTACATTATAAAAAGCACTTATACATAAACGAGTATACATGCATATTGTCCTAAAACAAAGCCACTCATATTGCGTTGTTTCAAGCTAATATATTTGATAAACATCTTATATGTGCTACATAATGAGTAAAATATGTGTCGTTGTCTGAATGGCCAACTGTGCTATTTTATTGCAAAAATAGGACGCTATCCTGTTATGCATTTGCGCCTTGTCTGTGCTATTTGTATGCAGCTTTCCTGCTACATTTTCTCTGTTCTAATCTGCAGCACGTACGTGTATATATAGTAATGTTTTAATGCTCGCGACTTCATTGTGCATTATCGTCATATGTATTTTTTACCGAGAATGAAAACATATAGCATGTAGTTCTGTAAACCGCATTGGGCCTTGACAAAACAATGACATATAAATAAAAAAAAATATATATATATATATTCTATTAAAATAAAATATTAAAAACAGATCATCACAGTTACATGCTTTACTTATTTCTACGATTTCCTTATGTTGTGCAAATCACGGCGTCTTCTTTAGGGATCGTTTATCGGTGTACCTTATTTACTGTTGTCCATGGCGGCATATATGGCGTCTACGGGACTGCCTCTCATTGCTTCGTAAGACGGACCCCATAAATACAAATGTGCAACGGTGGGGCTCGAACCCGTGCTGCACCTATGTGTCTCCTCCAGTCGCGAGGCGCACGCGAATGCACCCACCGCGCCATCGGGCTCGACATTTCAGTGTCTATGAGGTACATATTTCGGAATACTTGTCGATCCACGCTGTATCTTGCCGCGTATGAACTACAAAGACAATTCAGGGTGTATCCTACATAATAAGCAGCACATGTTGTATTGCATCGAGGCTATGTCGCCTCGCTTCTTACATACATACCAATTACTAGCTTCTGTGTGAGATATTCTGTGTCCATACGTGTCTGCGCATATGGACGCGTGCCAGAAATAGCCAAGGGTACACGACATCAGCAACAACTGGAGTCACATGTCCTTTATCTCGATGTTATGCAAAAGGAAGGCGTCGTGCAACAAGAAATCCGGCATCATCATGGTCATCCTCATCACACGTCGTAACTTTGCTAATTCGAGTTTCGAGCAACTGGGTCAAAGAGTTCACCCAACCAGATAGTCATATCGCAAAATCGTAAAGACGGATAATGACAGCGGTGGCATGGCGATGTGTGGTCGCCCGGCGTGGCACCGTTGTCACTCACTGTCTATGCCAACACCTCATAAACATGACGACAGGCTTTGGGACAGCTTACGTACCGATGGTCACAGCCGACGTGTAGCGCATTCTTCGTGCGCTGGTCGCATCTATATCCTCTACAAGTATCCTCTACATAGAGAGGATACGCACTTGATAGTAGTACAACAGTACCACCGGAACAGTACCAATACTCAATTGGTTCCTCCTGGTAACAGCAATAGGACAATAGGACAAAAACAACTTGGTCGCTTGCTTGCTTGTTTGCTCTTCAACGGTCGATCGGTCTGAATCGTGCCTGAAACCTGACGAAATTCCGCCAAGTGTCTTGCATTGATAAGATTTATTTTAACACAATTATATGCAATTAGTGCTCGTGCTTGTGTTCATACATCCCCCATTCCGCGAAGTTGTTGACCTGTGGCCGCAAAGAAGAAAATAGTGCTGACCGCGGGGGCGGACGCATCACCGCCACCAGACGCCGCTGCAACCGCTGTGTGTTTGGAAACACTCAGCGCGGAAAGTATTCGATCAAGCGCAAATATTATTATTATTATTATTATTATTATTATTTCGGATTGCTCTTGGCGTCGCGGTCTCGGACATCCATTGGAATATCGCACCCAAACTTAAATAACACGAGAGGACTGTGCTCGATCCCAATAGTGTCGGCGATCTGCCGCATGGTGTCGCTGCCGCTACCAATAAAAGTGACAGTACCGCGCCTTGCTCTATTCTATTGCGGAACCCCAAACGAGGCTACCTGAGAATAAATGATAAACGCACTGTGTTTATCTAAACACTCGTTTAGCGGCAACACAAGGTGCGATTGATTGAATCCTTTTCTAAAGTGAATCCGAAAACGCTAATCTCATTTTGCCGTGTGAGGCCTGGTTCAATCGTTCTATAGCGGACGCCGAGCTTTCTTTCAACACTACTTTCCGATGCTGAACCGGCTAGACTGTGGCTCGAGGGGCGGATGGGTGTGTATTCTAGTCTCATCTCGTGTAAATGATATTGTATATCTTGTAAACACATCGCCGTCGATCTACTTACTCTGCACAACGAGTTTCGCCTTTGCTGTTTCAATGCATTGAATTCCGACAAATGCTGCGACGCTATCCACGTCTGCTGTCACATCTACGGACCCGTTACGATTTCAATCTACCTCGAATCAACTGAACTAAAGCGGAAAGCTTTACTGCTAAGTCAATGGGAGCTCATTTCGTCAACTGCTGCTCTACTTTGATAGAGTCGATTATAGACGTGTTGTTGTTGACAAAATGATGACGCTTCGGGTTAATTCACCAACTCGTAATGGTTTGCCGATTTTCTCTAAGGGAAGCTCTAAGAAAACCACGACCAGCTCCGTCCGGCGTCTCAGAGGAGAGCTGCGTCTCTCTTCTGTTGTACACAATGTTTGTCTTAGACATAAAATCTTACATTCCGTAGAAGGCTAAATACTTTTTGTGTACTGACGACCTAAAAGAAAAGACTTTTCCTCAGCGCACAGCGTCTCCTGTTAAAGGCTAGTGCCGCTGGTAGAGTGAAAAGGGGATGGATCTATGCGGCCCGAAATGTCTCGTTACAAAAAAATGGCTCTTTCGGGGTGGACTATCAGCTCAACGGGGCAACATGGCCTAAACCAAGCGTTGCATGAGACCCTAGTCTATTAAAGTCTACGGATCTTACGTTTTCTGCACATTCTAGCAACCTAGCCAGATCAACATCTGTACTATTGAACGTGCTCTTCCTTGCTTCATCATCGAAGACCCAAATGTGTATATCCGTCTGTATGAGACAATTGTGTTATCCAGACCTTTACATTGCCCGCACTAGAACCCATACGTGTGCAAGCACATATGTATGATTGAAGGCGTTCAGAGCAGGTTCTTAAAAAATACTCTGTAGACGATGTGATATCGAGCCGAATGCTGTAACTTTACTTAGGAACAGTGACGCGTGGGTACTATGGCCGCTTCTTCTACATGACAGATAAAGAAATGCTTTTACCAAAATGTACTGCAAGGCTTGAATTAATTAATAATATATTTGCCTGGCGTATAGCCAGATGATCGCACAACAAAGCGGATTTGCGGGCTTCACTGCATCCCAGACCCAGCCTCATTCCACCTTTAACTCGGTGAGTAAAGGCGTTTTCTAGTCTATTCTATTGTTTGACTTGAACGACTCTGCGGTTAACGCACAACACGTAGACAATACATCATTTGTAGCAATTAGATAACGAAGACGAATTGCATAGAGAGACTTGCATAGAAAAGCCAATAACAATCCAATAAATTAACTTTTCCCTGGCTGACCCTTAGCCAAGATTTAACGTCCACGGGACTGCTTTTCGCATTGCTTCATAGACGGACTACCCCCATAAATACAAATCGGTGCAACGGTGGGGCTCGAACCCGCGCACCTGCTATGTGTCTCCTCCGGTCGCGAGACGCAGGCGAATGCACCACGCCACCGGGCTCGACAACAATCCAATAGAGCAGATCGAAACGTCTTAAGGTGTAAGGCATCTAGAACAGCAGGACAGAATTGGCTAATACATATGTTGGAGTCGAGCCCGGTGGCGTAGTGGATTAAGTCTGCGCCTCGCGACCGGAGGAGACACATAGGTGCGCGGGTTCGAGCCCCACCGTTGCACATTTGTATTTGTGGGGGTCCGTCTATGAAGCAATGCGAATAGCAGTCCCATGGACGTTAAATCTTGGCTGAGAGTCAGCCCCGAAAGGATTTTTTTAATACGTTTGTTGGAATGCAGCAAATAAGTTCATGAAAATACAGAAACAGCAAAGCGCCGGCAACGTTGCGACCCGGCGCAGCCACTCGTCAACAGAGTTAACGGGATTAGCGTTTTGTCGTGCCATAAAGATGCCAAAAGCTTAACAACCTGATATCGGCGTAGATCGTATGCCCCCTTGACGTCAAGCATCTCTAGTATCTAAGTTACGTGCGATGGACAAGGCGAGCAGCGAAACTGGCTCCTAACGTCTCGCCATAAATATTGGTTCCTCTAGAACCTGTTCGTTGGTAAACTTTGGCAGTAGGCGGTTAACCCCGGGGGCGCATAACGTATGTGAGAAGTTGGTTCGTTCTTTTAACGGCGTTGTTGTCGTCGTCGTTGGGGGCAGGAACGCCTTAACCGCGTAGGTACGGACCGCCGTGACCTCAGAACCACTTGCTGTCTCAAAGTTTACGCTATAGTTCTGCTTAAAGCTAGCAATATAAGAGGGACGCTTTTTCCTTCACTGCACATTAGAATAAACTAGCGATTTACAGGTTGCATCATATTATATTTAGCTCGTTCACTAGCTATCTGGACCGCAGCACATGCCGTCGTTGTCCAGCTAACTACCAAGGTAGTGGGCGGACTACACGCTTGAAGAATTCCTGAAATATCGCGTCAGGTACGGCTCAACTCAAGGCTATCTCTAATCTCATAAATCTCTTCCAAACTCTGTCAGTGGACTGTCGTCGAGACTAAACCAATATGCATGCACACCCGGACTGTTGCTGCTATATGCAGGATTTTTATTTACGTAGTAACGCAGAGTTTATTACGTAAATAAAAGTCCAGTATATTTTATCTCTTTTTCTCTATCTTTCTCGCTCGCTTGCGCGCTCTCTCTCTCTTTCTCTGGGTGTGGCACAGTGGTATTCAGAAAATAATGGCAAATTTACTCTTCGCTGGGTCGGACCACTGAAAATTGTTGCGTTGTTATTTACGGCATCAGTGTAGTCTTTTGGTTGGTCAGATTTGTCCTTTCTGTTTAAACGGTAACAAGCGGTTTCTGAGTAAGCTTCTGAGTGTTGATCGTACAAGTCTACCTACTGGTAGATTTGTACGATTAATCTGTGCAAGCTAAAGCAGCCTATGCACATGAACACCCACCTGCATTTGTAATAATATGTATCCTATTTAAATTTAGTCTTGCTGTATCCTCTTACTGTTGATGCGAGACACCCACGTAGGATAAATGGCGACCTAGTCAATGTAGATATAAAAGAGAATGTTAAAGTTTATTTCTCTTACTTCGTCCATTCATATTACAATCCTGTGTAAGTAAACATTCATCCTAGAACAGCCCTTGTCTGCACCATTCGGCAAGCGATCCCCAAAATTGCAGATATATATATATAATAAATTCTATACATAATTAGAGTACTGTTCTATGCTCGATCGAATGTGTGATCCCGGGTGTGGGGATCTATCCCAATACGGCCATATCAAGAAAATAAGAAGAAATGCTGGGAGAGCACGCGCACACCGGGAAGAGTCCGACCGTAGTTGAGTCTCCACCTCCAAGATTACTCTCTTCCTATACGAATTTGGCTTAAATTGATTTTACTTTAATCTTAAAATAAGAAGGCCAAATAGGCGAGTGCTATTTAAATTTGCATGTGCTCATTTGGCCCTCCACCAAGCAAATAATCCGTTCACAAACCCACCGCAGGCCACGACTTTTGAAGTGATTGATCTCGAAACATATCTTGATGGTCTCAGGAACGTATCTTGGACGCCTTCCACTATATTTCTGTATTTAGGCAGATATACTCGACAGGAGAGTAATATGTAAGTTTGGGAAGAACAAAAAATATTTATAAAGGCGCATGTACACATGAGGCGTCGTTAAAATAAAACAGCGGAGGATGGTATTTATGACGCGCATTGATGCCTCTACAGCCTTGGTAAGGTGAAGGCTAAAATTAAGATTAGGCTATATATATATATATTTTTTTTTTACCGACTCTCTCTAATACACACATATATATATATATATATATATATATATATATATATATATATATATATATATATATATATATATATATATATATTATATATATATTTATATTTCCCGTGTATTAGAGAGAGTCGGTAAAATGCAGTCCCTAATTTTATAGTCAAAGTCAAGTGCACCATGTTTTAGTGCTACGCATTTGGAAGCTGAGAGAACCGTGTTATTTTCAGAACACCATCAAGCAATACCGTCGACAGCTAAAAGCAGAACAGCATGGGAGTCACTAGGGCAAACAGAATAATAAAGTTATTACTCAAATGCGTATTCAACCATTTGACATCAGGTGACAGGTAGTTATTTTTGTCCAAAACAAAAATCGTTTATAGAAGGGGGGGATAAACATCCTCCTTGAGACACACCAGATAATGCAGAATATGATCGACTGAGTTTGTCACCAACCTTTACTTGAAAGTGACGGTTGCTCAAAAATGCCTTCGTCCATTGCGCAGTGCATGTGTGGATACCTAGATGTTCCAATTTGCGGAGCAGAAAAGAGTTATCTATTTTGTCAAGTGCGCTCTTTTAGTCAAAATAAACGCAGTGAATTGAATGAATGCAAAACGTTTCTCGAGCATTTAAAAACATAGCCCAGTCGTGGGTCATCTCCAAAAGCTGTATGCATGTAGACCAATTGGTTGTCAAGCCATGTTAAGCAAGGTCAAGTAAGCAGTTTAAAATTAAAAACTTATTTAAGTAGTTAACTAAAACTTTCGCAAAAATGCAGCATGGTATCGAACATTACAAAACTGGCCGGTAGTTCTCAGCATTCGTTTCCGAGCCTTTCTTGTGGGCAGGGGCAATAAGACTGAGTCTAAAGGCACAGCACCATCGTTATCAGATCTTTGATGATCTTTGATCTCAAAGATGAGCTTTAGTGACTCGGCTAAAAATAACGCAAACTTTTTATGTAAGCTCGGAGGAATGTTTTCAGGTGTAAAGCTAGTCTTCGCTTTGAAGTGAATAGATTGCGAACTCAGAGAAGTTAACCAAGCGGTCTTCATAAGAAATGCTGCGTGGTTGTTTGCCACTGAAATGTCTAAACCGGACGCACAGGGCAGGATAGAAAAAATAGATGGAAGAATTGTTACGCATTTTTAAATAACATTTTCTACATTACCTCCGGAACGAACAAAAAACTACCTTGGTCCATTGACTATGTGTTCGTAACGTATCTTCTACCGAAGCTTGCCAATTTATGCCAAGTTCCATCTCGCTTATATGCTAAATTACTTTTTTCAACTCTCGTATTGGCAAAGAGAGAACGTTCCTACTTCCCTGGCGGTGACAAAGACGCACCGGCATTCATCGGGCCGGATTGTTCCGCTATTGCCCCGTAGTGAGCCACAGTGTTACCAGCAGTCGCCATAGTTGCCAATGCTGTAATGCCATCTAACGTATGATGCTATTTCGTTTGCGTTGTTGTCGTCGCCATCGTCGCCGTTGTGGTACGGATCAGTTTATGAGCACTGCAGTTTATGTAGTCGCTTTAATGAGGTGTGCACTTACGCTGAACATCGCTATGCACGACTTGGGGGGCGTGTTTTGGCCACTGTACCCTCACCGTCGGAGCATCCCCTACCGACCAGACCCAACGCAACAAAGTAGATAGATGGCCCTACTTTGGCGCGGCTGCCTTTGGCAATTTGCCACCCTTTCCCTATGGCTTTGTTGACCTGTCGGAACAAGTCACAGTCAGCACTCTTCACCGCCAGGATCTACTGACGTCGCAAGGATTACCGGTTTAACACTGCAAGATCACAACCCAGTTGCATTCAATTCTCATTAGTTGCCGTTCTACCTACTCGAAAACGAACAACCTGGTGGTTTCGCTTTAGAAGGTCTGATTTGCAATGCACACGGACACAAAGTTAGCATGAACGTTCTTGCTCTCTTTATTAGGTTATATATATATATATATATATATATATATATATATATATATATATATACATTATTGGATTCGAGGCTTGCATCTTCTGCAGAGCCTCTTTAAGAATCTGCTTTGCACACTTTCAAGTGTACCTATGTAGTTACACAAATGTGGATGCCATACTGGTAAATAGTACACACGTTTGGACAACACAATGGAGTTGCACAAACGAAGATACACCGGAGGCTTCTTAACAATGAAACAGCGAAACAACATTTTTACAAGTATAGCTGCTACTTTGAATAGTTCTCTGATATGCACTGAGAATGTGAAAGGCCTCTATGCACGATGAACGAACATACGTGATCTATAGATTAACTTACTATGATGAGATTTTCTTCAACCGGAGCATTGTCGAAGGTATATACCATTACTTACCATTCGAGCATTGTCGAAGGTACCCTATATATATATATATATATATATATATATGTATAGGGTGTCCGAATAATTAGTTGCCATCATTAAAAAGTTTCCGCGCTCAGCTCGGAAATCTCCCCGCGATCTGCTTTCCCGCAAGAAGATTACTGTAGGGCCTAATCCATAATGGAGCGTTACTAAACGGGAGAACGCGTTGAGATTGTGAAAGTTTATCATGAAGACTGAAACTCTGTACGGACATACTAGCGAGCTCTTCGGGTACTTTACAGACAAGGGAATTGTTGTATTCATTAATATCTCTGTTTCAGTATATATATATATATATATATATATTCCGTTTCATTAATATCAATATATATATATATATATATATACATTCAGCGTTTGTGGATGCTTACGCGCAATCGACAAGATTTTGCATCGATTTGTAATTGTGGGGGAGATCTGAATCCACAACTACATGCCCGAGTCGAAACAGCAGTCAAAACATTGTACAGCGCCTGGTGAAGGTGTGCTAAGGGAGGCGAAGACTGTTTTATCAGCCAGAATGATAATGGGCATTTTTAGGCAATCGTTTGCACGAAAAGCTGCAAATTAAACGGCTGAAATTCGTGCGCAAAAGCACAAATCAGTGTTTGAATTGCTATCCAATACACCCTAGACTCCTGACTTGGCGCTCGTAATATGTCCTCTAACCAAACCTCAAGATCTGGCTTGGGAAAAATTATTGGTGAGAAAATATTCTCTGATGAAGAGGTAATCCCGCTGTAGATTCTGCACACTACTGAAAGACTCACGATTTCCTATTTTTCCGAAGGGACAAACAAGTTGAAGCTCCGCCATCCTAAATAAATATATAATATATATATATATATATATATATATATATATATATATATATATATATATATATATATATATATAATATATATATAAAGGCGAGTGCCGAGTGTGCAAACGTATTGTAAATGATTAATAAATCATCACAATATTTTTTATATATATATATATATATAACAGCAGTTTACGTACGCGTAACCGGCGCTACCGTATGCAAGTCCGAGCCAGAATTTCTACTCACCTGTAAAAGGCACAAAGAGGAGAACACACGAAAGAAAAAAGGTTATCAGACTGGCTATAAGC
This sequence comes from Dermanyssus gallinae, assembly GCA_003439945.1. Taxonomy (NCBI): domain Eukaryota; kingdom Metazoa; phylum Arthropoda; class Arachnida; order Mesostigmata; family Dermanyssidae; genus Dermanyssus; species Dermanyssus gallinae. Next base: position 139,599 of record QVRM01006922.1, read on the forward strand.
CAAGAAGTCAACCAAGAAGTCGCCGCGGGATAGCAGCGTACACTATCAACATCAACACCATCACGGCTCCCAGTCCTCAGCCATCGTGGCCGACATAATAATAATAATAATAATGAGGGCAGATGGTAATGCACCATCTATTTTTTTATGGAGACATGCGTTTATTTTTGTCAATCATGGCCGATTATAGTCCGCTCCGACATTCACCTTATCGAACCACGTGTACGTTCTTTCTCTCTTTATTATGTTATATATATATATATATATATATATATATATATACGTTCTTTCATTCCAATTTCCAAATGCAAAACAATAACTTTAACGCTTAGCTGCCTTGCGGATTATTGTTAATATTGTTATCAATATGTTCACATAATTGTTTGTTGATTTATAGCCTACGTATTTATAGGTCTGTATTTGGCCTATTTTGCCCATCTGGAGTGATGCCTAAGCAGCGTTGTTAAGGGTTATATGTGGTTACACAGGGCGAGAGAGAGAGTAGCACGGAGGTTGGAGACGGAACGGGGGGGGGGGTGCAGAGTTCTGGGACAGGAAGCAGGGAACGGAACAGGAAGGGATCAGCCCGCTTTTGACCCTCTGATGCGTGGTGCCCTGCCTATCACCTGCATCTTCTCTGGTGTTTTTTCCCCAGAGAGACACAGCGGCGACGAAGACAGCAAACACCTAAACGCGCCTATCTGTCTGCGTCGTTCTTGCCGTAGGTCGCCATATTCGCGGTTAGCCTCGCCGGCTGGAGCGCGCCCTAATCAGAGGGCTTATTATATGTCGCCACAACAGCCGCAGCGGCAGTGGCCGTGGCCGAAGGCCATCAACGTGAAACCAATTGTCGGCGTCCCCTCGCACTTCGGTCATCTGATGACTTCATCATAGGGAGCTGTCGTTAGTAGTGTTTGTTTGTTTGCTTGCCAGGCAGCGGTTAGGGATGAGCTCGGTCATTTCGCGCAGCCTTTCAGACAATCATGGTAACACTCAGCGTGCTGCTGCTGCTGCTGTCATCTCTCACGAGACGATACTGCGTGTAACCGGCGACAGTGCACACACACACACACAAAACTAATGGAATCTATAGCTAAGCTGACAGTGGGTGACGTAAGGGGCAAGCATAGGTTATGACGGGAAAGGAAGAACCGAGAAGAAGGATTTCTTGTCATTATTCTTCTCTCTCTCTCTATATATATATATATATATATATATATATATATATATATATATATATATATATATATATATATATATATATATATATATACAGAGAGAGAGATATATTACATATAACAACACCTATGGAAACTTATACGAGTAATGCAGTCCTTACGAAGCTTTATTAGTGAACAGATTAGACGCATAGCATAGCTGTTCTCGCCGATTTAGTCATCTTGCCGTGCTGGCAAAAAAAGGGCCGATTTCGACTGATAGTTGCTGCCATGTAGGTTAGAAAACGAGTTCGTTTTTCTACAGCACACAAGGTATAATGAACACTAAGCCAGCAGCTTCTAGTGTGATCTAGACGTTTAAGAATGATACTCAGCTAACGTAAGTTCATCTTTGTTACAAGCAGCGCAGCACACAAAAATGCTTTGCGTCTTTGCTCGACGAATGGCAGCGCTATGGCCGATGATGGAAGATAGCTCGCATGAATTGCGCGCAACTCATAGTCCCTTAGGACTCATCGATACATCCGGAGCGAATGTTCCAGTCGCTGTCCTAGACACCTTTGTGTTCCCGTCATAGGAAGAACAAGCAGATGACAGAGAAGCGAACACGCGCTCTACGGCAGGCTCTAAAGAACGAGAATTCTCCAAGCGTGACACGGAATCTTTCAGTATAGCGCACTTCAAAAGCTTTCTTGTACGTCGCGTCGCTCTGCGATATCCGGCTGAAGTAGATAACAGGCTCCAGCCTTCTTAGGCTTCCCTCTTAAGTAGTTTTAGCGCCGATACCGCCTGCGCGATCTTGCCAGAGCTTGACATTGCAGAAGCGGTAGTTGTACAGTAGGTATTCCATGCAAAAAAAAATATATATATATGTATGTATATATATATATATATACATTTATACAATACACACACATACATTTATATAATAAATGTATGTGTGTGTATTCCAAAAAAATCTGAAAAACGCATGGCAATCGTATAATCACTGTTAATAGTTTCGTGTAACAAGATGAAATTATCGAAAATTGTCGCGTGCGCTGATGCGCACATAACGAAGTAACCGCATTGATCATTAAACCTCACCCGGTGTTGTCTGTCATAACTGTGATCACCATCGCATACTTGTAACACGACCTTTGCCCGCCTTATGCCGCACGTATGTGATTTACTTTGCGATATAAAAGGTTGACATGTGTTTAAAGGTATACATGTCAATTGACTAATATATATATATATATATATATATATATGTTATTCGATTGACATGTATACCTTTAGGTATATAGCTCTGCTTCCCCCAAAGCAGTACATTATTGTACAATATGTTCGATTGACTCATTCCCTAACCCACAAGCTCGACATTCTGTTCTTTTCATTATTCTATAATTAGGTCGTTGTATTCTTGCATCCAACATCTCTGCCCTATCATCTGCGAATAGCCCACTCGGTCTTGAATTATTGTATACCCATTGTACTTCGTCCCTTTCCCGCTCTTTCTTTCCATGTATACCTAACAGGCTCGATCTGAAACCCATCGCCAATTTCAATTTGCCTGTATTTGATCCTTAGGGTATTCTTTCCCAGCTGTAACTGTTTAACCCATATTTTATTTGCGACATTCTTAATCCTGATACTAAATCTTAGCTTACTTTGTACTTCCCTTTGTACAAATGTTGACATCCCCTTTCCCCTCAGGAACCATAGCGCAATTAAAACGGCAACCCAGTGCGAATCTTATTACTTCCTTTTGCATTGTCTCAACACTTGTTAACTTCAGCCTATAACAGCCCTGGTGTGCACCATTCGGCAAGCGACCCCAAAACTGAGATCGCGTTGCCCCGCTGGACGTCAATGGAAAGTCTTTGGCGCAAAAATTGTGCGGCTCTCTTGTCCCCAGTAGTTATCTTTAATCGTTCGCCCAATTTAGTAAGTATTCTTTCAGTCAAGGGGCCCGGTGGTCCCAAGGTTTCGAAGGCCACTGGGCTAAAGTTATGGGCTCTTGCCAGTTCGGCATATTTGTTCATCTCGTTCGTTTCTGCTTGGGTCGCGGCGTGACCAGCTCTAAGTGAACCGAAACCGATCATTGAGGGTGAAAGTGAGTCGGTATATTAATTAAACCCCCATTGGCATTTACACATTACACCTTCGTAATATCTCTTCTTCCTTTAAATATTCATCTCCCTTAGTCATTGCCACCCCAAGATACTTGAATTGACTTAGATAGTCCAATTCCCTTTCCTGTAATACAAGCATTTTTCTTCCTCTAACCCTACATAATACTAAAATGGAGCTTTTTAAAAACCATGTCCAGTTCTTCAGCTTATTCCGGCTTCAGCCGTGCGGTTATTGAACTTTGCTACCCTAACACTATCATATCGTCAGCAGACAGCAGCACTGATGTCTTGATATATACACCTTTTTCTCTTTCTGTCATCCTAAATGCGTGTTATTAATCTTTCGCGCTATTCTCAGTACATACATTTAAAAAAATCACCGATGACAAACGACATCCTTGCTTCGCCCCTTAGCGACTATAGACTTTCTAGGTAAATTTCTTCTAGTAACTCCACCCAGCTTCTCTCAAAACCCTCCTCCAACATAATTTGATACAACTTTGTTCTGTCCACCATATCATATATCCTTTTTAAGACCTAAAAACCCAGCCACACACCCTTGACCCAGCAATCTCGATGCTTCCACAACCTGACTTAATAACAAAATATGATATCTAGCCTACACCTCTTCCTAAATCCGCACTGCCAATCTCCTATTTTCCTATGTGTGTCTAGAATACTCTGTGCTGTACTCTTAAATACTTGCAAAAATATTCAATACATATACATACATAAATACATGTGTGTGTTGTGCACGGGTCTACAGGAACAACGTAGATAGTGTGTTAGGTTTATGGCAAAGTTTACGTAGGCGAGCACAAGATGTGTGACAAGTATGTGATGATGATCACAGTAATGACAGACAACACCGGGTGAGGTTTAAGGATCAATGCGATTACTTTGTCGACTGAGCACTTTGTGTGCTATCGGAAGTACAATATTTCTAGCCTCAATTACTTTTACGTCACTCAAATTAAGTATAGAATATACTTCTCTTAAATAGTTGTTCTCATAATTATTGTCTGTCTTCACCCTTCTGGCGTGAGACGTAGTGCAACTGTTTATGATTCAATGCTGCGATTTCCTCTTCATAGTATTTGACACACCCCTAGTCAGAATGCGCTGTCAGAATTGACAAGTGCACATCTCGTATTCCTCGCAAAAGGCGGTGTTTAAAGAAACTAGGTAGTGATAACCATGCACTATGCACCTGGTGTATCGTGGCGAGTTCTCACATGTAAGTCCAGACCAAAGGTGCAAAACATTGAATGCCGCTGTGCCGTGCAATCTCGGCCTACCTGAGCACGAGGCGTATAGTCAATGAGGGTTCCGAGTTCGACATAACGGCCAAGGGTTCCCCAGGGCTCGATTCTAGGACCCCTTTACGAAACCTGGCATACGACAACGTCTTACGGTAAGACGACCTTCCGAAAGGCACTGCAATGCTGGCATACGCAAACGATCTCGTAGTGGTCGTCCAAGCCTGCTCAACGCAGCAACTGAAGCTCAAGGCCAACGACGCCCTGGAGGAGGATTGCTGGCTGAACGAGGGGAGCTTGCCTAACACTGGCGCCGAATAAAAGTGAAGGCATCCTCTTAATTGCGCCAAGGAAGTGCCCTACTAGAAATTAACTCTAGATGGCCAGGACATCAAGCTCCTCAGTAGCGTTTGCTATATTGGAATTCATCTAAACTGCGGGGCACATCATAGCAGAAGAGGTTACTAAGGTCTCGAACAAGACAGCCTAGCTGATGCAACAAACAACTACAGCCTATGAAACTCAGGATAGCGCCTCATTATATCAGTGGCTAAGTCCATAGTTCCATTCGCAGCCCCGGCCGTCAACTGCACTATCCGCAGCCAGCAACAGGGCGACGCTGCGAAAAGCCCAACGAGCAGCTGCTTTGAGAGTCATAATGACCTATAGAACAGTCCACATGGCGGCTATCCTCGTTCTGGCTAGTACAATCCCCTGGGACCTGACAGTAATAGAGCGAAGCCGCTTGTGGGATGACCCGGAAGAGGAGAATGGAGAGGAAAGAAATATAACCCTCGATATTTGGCGGACCGAATAGGACTCCATTGCGGACGGTGCGTGCATCAGGTAAGGATTTTGCTTCTGGGTGAACCCGCCGGGTGGCGACTTGACGTTCTACATAACTCAGATCCTTACAGGGCACGGTTATTTCCATTATTACTTGCTCACGATTAGGAAAGCCACGTCTCCATTCTGCCAAAGCAAACTATTATCAATCAAGCAAGTCCTGCCAAAGCAAAACATCATCAATCAAGCAAGTTTGAACATACTATCGTGTAGTGCACGGAATTTGCCTTTCTACCTAGGGTTAACGACAGCGCATCTAAACGCTTATACAGCTTGTAATAAAGTCACGCGGCGACTGGACCAATATTACTCGTCAACTATTGAGAACATTCTACGGGCCAAAGAGACGAAACCCCGTTTTTAAAATTACGCAGGGCATTATAGGATAGCTACTTTCCTCCTCTGATCGTTTGAAACAATGATTATGCTACCCACTCCAACGTGAAACACTCGTAGGGTACTGTAAGCGGCATCTTCAGCCATAGTTGGATTGTTTCAGTAGCTAGCCTGGCATAATACACACGCGGTTTCTCTCTCACTCGTTTGTTGATGAGTAATAGGAAACGACTTTCAGCCTGGTGAAAATTTGCGGTTCTTGTTTAGGATAATCAGGGTTGATGTATGGCACTGACGGAATATGAAACCACACTGCCAGTACCATCCATAAACCCTGGAACAATTTTAAGCACAAGGATTCTCACCGCTCTCAGGCTGGGAAAGTGGACAATCTTCGTGCATTGGCTACCTCCCCAGTAAATGTATATACATAAATAGATCGAAAGAAATAGAAATGGGATGCAAGGCCTATATTCTAAATTCGTCGGGACGTTTGCCCCGGCCATAATTTTTTTACAATAAAAAAGCTGTTTTCTAAATACGCACACTAGTTAAGTCATCCAATTATAACAGGTACAGGATGCCAAATATTGGTTCTGTCGGACCTAAACCTGTACCTGACTGTGCGAGAAATTCAGACTGGCTTTGCTGTTCCAGGCAAACCTGTGTCGACACACCCTTAAAACGCTGGCTATGTGAACATCTGTGGCTCTCGTGTGACGGGAATTATTTATCCAACTGTGAGATGTAAGCGTGCTGTAGAGACTCATCATGCGTCAGCCAATGGCGCCCACAATGAAAGCTGCATTTCTGTCGACGATGATATGTCAAACATTTAGTATCACGGTAACATTCTGAGGCGTGTTTCCTGACAGGCTACTCTATTTACCGTTTATCCCGTCGATAGATGCATATGCCTATCAGCTAGCTGGTCTTTAGGCAATGCCGTTTGAAATAAAATCCTTTCGGAATAATAATGTACGCAAAACCAGATATAAACCGTCAGCAGTCAAAAGAAACAAAGCTAACAAACTAGCATTCGTACGGTATTGTATAGATATATACAAAGCAATATATAAGAACGCACGGTTCGTGTTGTCCTACCAATCAAGCAGAATTCTTAGTATATATATATATATATACTATTTAGACCTATCCTAAGAATTCAGCTTGATTGGTAGGACAACACGAACCGCGCGCTCTTTGTAGTGAACGCCAGCTACTGAGTGCCCTGTCTCGCCGCACTACTCGGGCCGAGAGATGCATTCTGCCAATGGCCACAAAGAATCGCTAGAACTTCTGTCGCTTTACCATGTTAGATGAAGGGTAGGTGTTGTATGAAGTTGACTTGAGCATTCCTGCTGGACAAGATGCATTGATAATAAGAGAGATTTCGATACTGCCGACACATGTGCTAGGACGCCAAATCCACACTGAAGGAGGATACAGGGCAAGCAGAACAAAGGGGACAAAATACATGGCTGGCCTTTACTACGGACACGTGTATCCTCACTAATTTGGTCAGCGTGAAGGACAACTACCTGTATGTCGAGTGCCTTGTACCGCGTTGGCTAGCGGGGCTGCACGACGTACAGTGGGGTAGCGCGGGGGGGGGGGGGGGTGGACAGCATTGTTCAGTCCGGCAGAAAAAGGAGGCAAGCCTCATTCAAGGTTCGCATGCTCAGTCATCCTACTTCTGGTGATTGTCTTTGTCGTCGTCGTCCATAGAGGCGCCCGTCGGCCCTTGCTCGTGGGCCGAGACAACGGTACGGCTCCGCTCGTAGTCTCGACTCACCCGATCCCCACCACACGCAATTAGCATAGACGCTGAAAATCAATCGCGCCGGCGTTCGCCGAGGCAGAAAGACGCCGACGCAAAGCTAGGTATACCGCCTTTGACCAGACCAGGAAGATCGACGACGATGACGATGATGATGATGATGAAGGCTAGGATGTACATCGATTTCTATTGTTTTTTGTCGGTGGTTAGTGGCTCACGCCACCGCCACCGCTTTTATGTAACAGGGCGGAGTTGGCTGGAAACGGAAGTAGGAAGCCGAAGAAAAGCCAACGTGACGGTGCGGTGCGGTGACACCGACGAGAGTCCTATGTCCATTGCTGGCTGCCTATGGTACTGCTGCTGCTGCTGCCAGAACCACGACGACTCATACTACTACTACTCTTTAATGCTACTACGAGTGACGCTGACTACGGTGATGGACCGCACGCCATCGCCCACCTATGGTCCAACTCGGCTGCTAGACCTCACTCCAGACCCCTTGTACCCTCTCCGCCCTCCGCCCGCCCGCTCGCTCGCTCTAATTAGCTTCAGCTTATTAGAACTACTCACGTCTGGTAGGACAGACCCGATTATCGTAGACCACCGAACGGACATGGATGATCGACTCTCGCCAGCCAACGAACCAACGAACAAACGCCGCCGGCCTGGGTCGAAGAAGACGGACACGTCGTCCTGTTTGAGAGAGGGAGGAGCAATAGCATACCAACCACAAATCATGCACGCATGTATTGAGTGTGGGCACAACTCGCCAAGAGCTCCATTGCGCTGCCTCGTTTCGCACTGTGCAGCCATGTGGTATTATCTTATTTAAATTATATATATATATATATATATATATATATAGAAAATATTGTGATGATTTATTAATCATTTACAATACGTTTGCACACTCGGCAGTGCTCGCCTACTTTGGGCGCACTTTAGTAAGCGAAACAAAAGATATATATATATATATATATAATTTAACTTTAAATAAGATAATACCACATGTCTGCACAGTGCGAAATGAAGCAGCGCAATGGAGCTCTTGGTGAGTTGTACCCACACTCAATACATTATATATATATATATATATATATATATATATATATATATATATGCGTGTGTGTGGGTAGTGCAAAGCAATTTAACCACGTATTTTAGTGAACATCTCGAGTCATTCGCCTGATAGACAGAAGAGAGCCTTAAAAAGATCAACGAAACCCAGTTTCCGGCGGGAACAAAGCGTCATACCTAAATCGCGCGATCTAGGAGGCCGACTCTGGTCGCTCAAACGGGAAGTTTTCACATGTCCAGCGAATACCTCATGCAGTAATGCGATTAACGCATGCGATTTGTGGCAAGTGACACCGTCCTATCGAAACCACAGATCTCTGAAGTGACCATACCAAAAAATTAAGGCAAAAAACTGGGTTAGCATGTCCCCATACTGCTCGCCATTGACTGTTTTGCATTTCTGATAGCGCCCTCGAACAAAAGTGGCCCAATGATGCATCCAGTTTAAAATTCGCACCAAACACATTTTTTGAATGCGTTTTCTTCCTATAAAACATAAAAAGTTGTTTTTTTCACTCCAAATGCGACAAGCGTTGGTTGTTTACATGTAACAACATGTAAATGACCCTTATCGCTGAAGCTATATCTCCACGCGTCTAAAGTCCCAAGTTACCCCTCTCGGCAGAGAGGAACCCCGAAGCGCTCAATGTCACTACTCTTCTGGGCGACCTTGCAACCGGGAAGGAGATGGCCTAGCCCGATGGCATATATATCCGGCGAGATTATATCCTCGGGGCCCGTGACGTAGACCTCGCGTTTCCCGGGGTCTTGAGAAAGACCGCTCACCCTCTCGAAGTCCCAGACTCTGTTCATATTACCAATTACCGTAGCTAGGTCACCCCCAAGCGCACCGCCGTCCAGGCACCAGGCATTTAGGGGACACTGTAAGGAGTCGATCAAGTTATTTACGCATAAACACAACAAGGCGGATCCAAAGGGTCTTCGTGTTGAAGGCCGAACTGCGAAGATATAGTGGCGTGGGGCAAGACCGTGAGCGACGGTGGGGCGTAAACCGCATGCACCTGGTGAAACATTTGCGGGGCGTAGCATGGATGTTTTTAGGCTTGCAGCCACACATTCCGGCAAACAGCCGTACTGCTCTAATGTATCGAGCATTCTCTTTACAGTTAATGTATTGAAAGTATTGTGCTTACTAGAAACGTTATGCAATTTGCAAAGTGTGGCAGTCAAACGTATTCCATTTATGAGATAATGACTAATGATTAGAATGCGTTGCTGTAAGCAGTAATCATCTATTTTGAATAATGGCGAATTGTCTACCATCGCGCTACTTGAGAGTTCAAATATCAGAGCACAGCGGCTGAGATGGCGCCATGTGCAAGTTTTCCGCTCTTGGGACACCCTGTATTTTTCGTACTTGTTACTACGTTATAGGGATCCGCGATCTATGAATAACTTAACAGTCGAATAGGAATGTGTTCGTTTTTCAACATTTTTCAACTGTCAACGGGTGGCAGACGTCGCAGTTATTAGGCGTGCTGGCCGAGCCTTCGGTATTCGATGACACTGACAAATTCCATTAGCTTCACCGGCGAGAACAAGGCCGGCCGAAACCGCGATACAATAATCGCCTCTGCCGAACGCCTCGTCCAGTTCTTGCAGGGCTATAGAATTCTACGACAGGGTGAAGAAGCGAAGTCGTTCTTCACTTGTTCTTAATTAAGACGCAGCTCATTACTTTTTGCTACGTCGTTATGTCGCGTTCGCGTTCGGACGCGGCCAAAGATCACGAGCGGCTGGCGTATCAAATACGTTGTTACCGCTCGACCTTCACCACCACCCCCGCTCCCCCCGTCCCATCTTCGCCCATAGCGGAAGTTCACTTTTCGCTTCCGCAGACAACTGCGAACAAAAGTTCGTTTTGCCGTATTGTGCTTCGAAAGAAGCACCTCATCTTTGCACTTCGTATCGTACGATGAGTCCGAGTGTTGTTTTTACCGTCGCAATTACTGCCATTGTTGTTGTCGTCTTGTGTTGTTGTTGTTTTGTGTTGTTGCTGTTTTGTGTTGTTGTTGTTGTTAGTTTGTGTCGTTGTTGTTTGTGTTGTTCTGGTTGTTGTCGCTGTTGTTTGTGTTGTTGTTGTTGTTGCTGCCGTCGCTGTCTTTTATGCCGTACGCACCGCCGTTGTGGTTGGCTTTGTAGTCGTAGGCCTAAACCCCATCCCGTCGTAGTCAAAGCCCGCTAGCCAGCAGCCATCCGAGGCTGCAGCCTCGTAAGCCAATTCACACAAGGTCGCGCTCAACATTGTCATTCTTCTTCTGCTTCTGCTTCTTAGAAGCTTCTAACTTAGAATGCACATACACTACTATGCCTACTACGACTTTTGCTGCTGCTGCTGTTGCTACTATAACAACTGCTGCTCCTGTTCCTATCACGGGTACTGCTTCTGACTGACGCTGTTTCCTGCAGCCAGCGCGTCTAACAACCAACAGAGCCCCCCCAGCTAGCTGGAACAAAATGGGATTTGTTCGAAGTTCGATCCAATTTCCGCTCAGCTGCTCAGTCCGTTTGTCTGATTGACACCACGCCAATGGTTACAGCGGTTGGCCCAACAACCGCCGGTGTCGACAACACTACGCGTTACCACCTCGCACAGATTTTTTTCCTACCTTTTCTCTGTCTTTCATTATACACCTTGGGGCAACAACAAAAACGAAGAGATCGTTATAGCATCACCCACCACATTTGACGTTAGGCAACTAACGATTTTGTATCGTATACCCGAAACAGTCGCTCCATATCAACCGCTACCAGATAGTTCGCTAAAACTTGACAAAATTCTGCGTTAAAACACGACTAGACGTTTTGTGTTTTTCTGTCGGGCGTTAGTTCCATTTCCATATTGAAGTGAAATGTGCCAGATAGAGAGGTATATCACAATTCAAACAATGTTTGTTATACGATAAATGTATAACTGAACTGTTTACCTTCAAGGTATGAAAAATCGTGTATTACCGCCGGGTGACCAAATGACAGCCGTTATGTGATTTAGAAGTAGATCTAGTCAACTTATCAGTGAATTGCTGGATATTTTCCCTACTTCGTGCGCACATCATTCATGAACTCCCCGGGGTGCCGCTGAAGCTGGAATTCTGTCTCGTTAACTCGTCGTTTTAACATCTTCCACATGTAGTATTTTGATTGGATTAAAATCGAAAGAGCATGCTGGCCAGTGATTAAGCTAATTCAAGCTAAAGTTACCACTAGCCTTTGCATACAACACTGATGTCAATAAGCGTACTCGCTAAAGTATATAGTTAAGTCCATGTTTCTTCTATGGGAATGGTTGGTTAAAGGGGCTAACTTCCTGTTAACTTCCCCTGACGTGTGTGTGGGGTTTGATTCTTTTGCCTAGGGATATTGCACCCCAAATCATGGTTTAACCTCCGCCGTAAGTGACACGCTCCGCACGCTGCACGGTTGAGCAAACCGCACTCCTAATTTGATGTGGCGCCACTATAGTGAGTGCTAAAGCAAAATGTGGTGGGAGATGCAATTTTTGTCTGAAATATTCATGTAGAAGGTCATTTACCGTTTACTGATATTGGACAGGTTTTGTTAAAATACTATCAACTGAAAACTATATATATATATATATATATATATATATATATATATATAGTCAATGCGTTTACCTACAGGGTTTTCAGTTCAAATTGCAACCGCACCATTTTGCGGTTTGCTTATCGTTCATGTGCGCTTCACGTATTCATCTGCCATGGCAGGTGCAAGCTGAAGCAGACGAAAGCTCGTTTCATATAGAACGCAAACACACACCAACTCGCTCTGAATTTTTAGCGAACTCAGCAATTGCTGTATGTTTTTACGCCGGACGAACTCTTAGTAAGATTATAAAACTTATTGGTTTTCCGAAAAAAACCACAGTCACCTCATTGCTTCTGCTAAACTCGAGGGAATCAGGTTGGTGTGCAGAAGACCGAAGAACCTACAGAAGGGCAACCTATATACTCGTATATAGTTCAAAATTAATTTCGTTTCACCTCGTACTTCGATAGATTTCTTGAAGGCTAATTTGTGCTTGCGTTGGAATACGATGATTCGGGTAGTTGGCGAAGAAATTCGGTACCTGTTTTACGTTATAAAGATCGGGCAGCGTATATCTAAAACTAACGCCAAATTAATAGGCTTACTTAATGTCGTCTGATGCCTAAAATAGTTTGGCGGCAGGCCACTCTTTTACTCATGGAGGAGCAGGCTCATGATCCTTAAGATGTATCTGTTGTGGCATAAACCCTTATCTCGAGCCTACGTGTCTTCCGTTCCGCGCAGTATGCTTAATGAGGGAGACGAGATGCCTTTCCAAGAGGTAAACGTGCCAATTCCCGCAGACGTGGCTGGCAGAATACGTGAGCGTGCTGTTCAGCACGACCGTAAGACCGCCTTACAGCCCGGATTAAAACTCGTTGGATTACTACGTGAAAAGCACAGTTGAACGTGGGTCTAACAAGTATCAAGATGACAACGCTGAATCGTTCACTGTCTCTATTAAGCAGTTATTTGAATACATCGATAAGCCTATTTTATTGAATACGATTGTAAAGATTTCAAGCCGGGAATCGATGCAGTGATCTATCTAAATAAACAATAATTAAATTACAGGAACGCGTCTATCTTTACCGGCATGCACAAATAAATTGCTTAAATATCTGTTTTCATTTAGATATACGCTTAAACGTAAGTGAAGTAATCGTGTCATATATATATATATATATATATATATATATATATATATATATATGCGTGTAAGTATGTACACGTGTACGCATATCGAAGTGTTAATATATATATATATATATATCCAAACATCTGCCTCGAATGTCCGCACAGTCACTTTTATACTGCTAAAGTATGAGAAAGATTTGCGAGCTTGAGGTCGTGGGCAGCCGTGCGCACCCTATGTAGAAAAAGCTTTAAGCATTCGGCGGTATTGGCGGTTTCTTGCTGTTAGCAAAGGAGGAAAGAGATGAGAAAGAACGAACCAATTCGCTTCGCTCCTGTCGATTTCTACAAGAACAATTTTGTACGAGGCTTGTACGAATGTACAAGACCTGTGCGAAAGGTTCATCAGCTTTCGGCACTCCTTATTGTTTGCTCGCGTTTCACACGGGAACCCCTGTGCTTATATCAGATACCATGGCCATCGTAATACACCGTTATAGCCTATATTATTTTCGAGTTTTTTTCCTTGAGATTATATTTTTGATTAAAGAGAAATGAGTAACCCCTTCCATTCCAACGAAGCCACAAAGAAGTACTCCTGCAAGTGATACGTGTCATATTATACGCAATCATCTCGGGAAATCGAGAACAGTCTCAAGCTCACAGTTTGCCACAAACTTTTTAACACGGCGATCTGCTTTATGGACTCACACAAAAATGTTCGAGCTGGCCCATGTTCTGATAACGAGCAGTCTGGGAAGCCTCGAATGAGTCACGGCAGCCGAACCGTCTGATAATCATGTTTGCAAAACTTGATTAGCTGCAGTGTGGAATGGCGGCAATTATAGGCCCAACGTTTTCCACAGTTTAAGTAATTCTATTGCAGTTTTAGTTTGCACCCCACAGGTCACGTCCATGCTGGATTCTTATTAAGCACTATATATATATATATATATATAATATATATATATAGATACTAAGGAAAAGTACATATTTATTTATATGTACACGAGACTTCTCTCCGTATTATTCCAGATAGTTCCTCGCATATAACGAACTGCGGTTGCACATGCAATGTTCCCCAGAGGAGACAACCCAAATAAATCATTTCCCCCTATACTTAGGAGTCCCGTAACGTTGTTATACATAGAACAGAATCTGATGTCTCCGATATCGACGGCCGTACTTAGATCGTGTAGAAAGCAACGTGGAGTATCGCGTCGGACCGATCTGGAAGTAAAATACTCCAATTTGTGGATTCTGTCTCTTGCAGCAGCGCACGTTAGATATTCGTTCAAAACCGCGCAACTAATTTAAAGGTTTGAGTTTTCCTGCAGCCATCCCGCAAAAACCGCGTAAATGAAAAAAATACTACTTGCAGTGTTCTTGTAACAAAGGTGTTGTCTAACTCTTCAGAGCTGACTGAACGGCGTCAAGCGGTAGGAGTATTTAGGCATCTGTTATAACTTTCGAGGTTCATCAGTAGACATTGTGGCGTTTACAAATGGTTCCATCGACATCATGGGACTTGCTTGTTGAGCCGTCGCCGTTGATGAGGGCTCCGCTCGGAAGAACTTCGTAATCTTTAAAAATGCTTTTGTTCACTTTGACAAAGTTCTTATGACCTTACCACAATGTGTATCTCCGTGTCCCCGAAAATCAAAGGGGGTGGAAATACGGTCGGAGCATATCGCATCCTCATCGAGACTAAGATGCCATCACCGGTTCTTCCACTCAAGGTAGACTCAAGAAAGATTTCGTTGTTCTTACATACGCATGTATATATATGATCGGTGACCTCACTTCGCGAGTTTGACCCAGTGCGACCCAGTACAAATCAATCTTCCTAAAAATATGCAGATTCAAGGATAAAAGTATATATATATATATATATATATATATATATATATGTGCAGAAAGAGACTACTTATGATTTTGAAAAATCAAAGCTAAGGGCCTCTCTTCGTCCAACAGAGCCAAGCGCTAGTGATACTTGTCAAAGGTGAAAAAACTAGTCATATCCTAATATACCAGCTAGAAGAGCACTGTTTAGTGTAAGGTCAGTTTACCCCGTACGTGTTTCATTAAAATTGACGTCCTCTTGCTGCACTCAAATGAAATGTCAGACAAAAATCTTTTTCGTGGGTAAACAAATATCTATGTATTCAGTTAGTAAAAGCAAAATTGCGAGTGCTTGCCATTTCCATCACGGTTGTGTTTAATCTAAAATCAGGGCTTGCGATCAATGCACTGTAAGAGTTGCAGGTTCTTTCGCCTCCTCATTGTATTTTTCCAATATGGTTTTTATTTGAAAATCTTATCGTAAATTGTACAATTTTCCGAACAGACAACCGGCGAATAATTGGGTCTAACTCGAAGCAGAGATTCTCGACCGTCTGCTTTGGACCGCTAGTCATCTGGCTTAACTATACATGATGATTATGGTTTGTTACAATCTTACTCAACCGAATCGCGTTCTCTCTACGCTTAACAGCGGACAAATTGTCCGAAGACGGCCTCGAGCGAATGCTCTGTTTGGCTAAAGAAACCGTAGAACGAGCAGAAGCAGAGATAGGCAGAGATAACTTCCCCAAAGGTGTGGATGACTAGATTTGTATGTGGGCGTGTGAGTGTTTAGACAGCACATATAGATCTAGCTATCAGCGAACCTGCGCTTGTACCACATTGATCAAACGCAGAACACCCCTTGTGAAGAAGGTTGGCATGAGCTTGGATTAGACAACCGCTTTGAAACGCACGAACATATATATATATATATATATATATTAGTGAGCAGCGAGACGTCACAATTATGCCACATTTATGATTCTCGAGCTGTACATTTTTCTATTTTAAACGTCCTGCCAGAAGGTAAGCCACGCAAGATCGCCGTTTGAGGTCATATTCCTTTCATCTGACGTTGCGGATGTGCATCAAGGCCTATTCTTATAAAATATCGTGTTCCCGCAACACGCTTGATGCACTTGCTGCAACAAACTAGCCTAAAGGATGGTGGAAACCTGCTGGGTCCTGTCAAACGCCATCACATTTTTTAGCCGGAAATATCGTGGCGCATTACGGTAAATAGCACATTCCTTTCAAGTGGCGTATATATTTTCTATAGAATCCCTTAGCCTGGCTTCTATAAACTCTTGTTGTAAAAATAGCTCCCCACAGGAAGCTAACGTGGAATTTGAACCTGCTACATCAATATCCTTAAGAAGCATGATAAGATCAATTTGTACACGGGCCAGTTTACAGTGCGACAATACTTAATGGACAAAACTAGATTGATGTTTCAAAACTAGATATATAATTTCAAAAGGTCGCGTAAACATATTTAGGTGCCCAGATATATTCATCTTCTGCTTGCAAACGAAGCAAAATTAATGAAAGTACTAGTTTAACCGAATGCTACAGCACTGGGCAGTTACGTCAAGAGAATTATGCATACACATCCAGCATCTGATTAAACCGTCGCATGTACATAAATATATATATATATATAGAGAGAGAGAGTGTGTCAAACAATAGCCCTTCCCGTACGTGATATATACAACGCGTCAGCTTTAGCGAGGCAGCCTTTCAATGTGTGGTTTTCTATCAGCCGCATGTTGATGATGAGTGCCTATCCTTCGTTCAACATTGTTACTCGGCGGTGCCCGTTCTTGCCCTCGTCAGCTCGTCAACCTTATCATCATGTCTTCATCATTATTCGGCAACAACGATAAGCTTTTAGTGTCACCCCTCAATTTCGATCGACTCAGTCGACCTCGAGTTGCAAATCCTAGGAGAGTCCCTTTGTAGGCCGGCTGAAGGGACTACAACGGGACTCACCCAAACAATCCCTGTTTCTTCCCTCAGAAGCGCCCCCATCGCGGGCGTCCCTAGGTGCTGCCCTCTACCACGACTCCGAACGACGTATTAACACCTCACCTCACAGGTCTCGGCATCGCCCGCCATGACCAACGTGGTCTATGTCGGGGAACGCAGGACACATGTCAGACCTGCTACTTTGACGTGCCTTCCTCTCCTCCCCCCCCCCCGCGCCCCATCACTTCTTCCTTATTCTCTCACCCCCCCCCCCCCCCCCCCAGTTCTTTCCTCATTCTCTAAATCCCCGGGTGGGCGAGACTATCGAGACCCGCACGGGGGCCGCGCTGGTGACTCGCGACCGCCATTGGAGCCGCATGGAACGTCGAGGACGTCGGACGTGGCCAACAGCAATGAGACTGGCAACGGCGGGGGGGGGGCACTTGGGCACTTCGGCACTTCGCGGGGTGGCCGACTTGATGAAAGATTACGCTCGGCTGACCGCATGCGTCAAACCAAGACAGCTTTCTTTGTTAGGCCTGCCGGTGTCACTGACTTCCTGACAACGACATCGATACCGCAGTCGCATCAACCAGCGATAGCTGCGATAGCGCACCAAGACCGGTCACCGCCAACCAGCCGAAATTAGCGCTGTCGCCGTCACCGTTGCACTGAAAAAGCCCGCCTGCCCGCCGCAGAGATTGTTCATATATTTAGATTGGTGACTACTGATCTTGTCGCTACACGCCCTGCCCCCCTCTGATATTCATATACATTTATTCATATCTAAATTTGTCTGTCTGTCTGTCTGACTTACTTTGTATTGACATTTTAACGCGTAATAATTACTGCCCCTCTCATACATGTACATATACACCGTCATGCTGCATATTCTTATTTTGAGGTTATATTTCAGAATACATTTTTTTGGCCTCGGCACGCACGCACTCACGGTCGCGCACACCGGTCGTGTAGGCCGAGGAACGCCGTGGGAAATCCTCGTCTACGAGGATGCTGCTACGCGCCGATGTCACATTTGCATAAATCGATGCAAACGATGTTGTCAAAATGCTCCGCCTTGAAGCAGACGTGGACCTGAGGAAGGGCATAAAATCTGTCGGGGCCAAATCCGGCAAATATAGGAGATCTTCGAGGACAATGACCCATGTGTTGGCCAAAAACTAACGAACAGGAATGCTCGTGTGTGAGCCGGCGCATTGCCGTGAAGAAGACAACATTTTCCGGACTGGTACGGTTCAGGCCGAGTACAGCGAATTCTTGCGCGCAGGCGTTTTAGAATCTCGCCGTAAAGTGGCCCTGTCACAGTATGATGGCCAGAAGGGACGATTTCCCGGTGAGCAATTCCTTGGGAATCGACAAAAATGACAAGCATGATCTTCAGCTTGGATTTTGAGGCCCGCACTGTCGTAGAAGGGCCATCGTCGTTCCAAATCGGACGATTGTCTCTTGATCGCCGGATCGTCAATCGATTGGAAACACCGTGTTTTATTACCTGGGTTAATATTCAACAACAACAAAAAAACGTCAATGAACTGATCGAGTGCCAAACTGTGCGGAACAAGCTTTTCACGCACACATCTTCCCCAAATGTAAATTATCATACAGGATATTGCGAACGTACATACAGCAATACCGAGTTTCCCTGCGATTTTTAAGTGCTTCATCGTCGGCGAGCAAGCGGTGGCCTCGCGCACACGATTATTAACATGTTCATCGTTTTGGCTGGTCGGCCGCTACAAGAACCGTCTTGTAAAGACTCGTGACCATTCACAAAACGTGAAATCCATTCACAAACACATCGCTAAGATAATCATTTTCATATGCATTTAAAAATAATTAAAAAAAATATTGGCAATTTTCCGATACGTTGCTCTCTTTCGTTCAATGCCACAAGGATAGGAAATCAGACCTGCGTAGATCGGCACTTCAACTATTGAGACTGCCTCCAGCGGTACACATCAACTACTGATAATAGAAGCGGCGCCATTGCTTTGCGCAAAAATGCAGCGAATCCGGAACTGAGTGAACGACATATTATATCATAAAGAATATAAATATATAATGAATAAACTAGTAGGGAATAATAGATAATATATCGACTATATATATATATATATATAATAATAGATTCTAATTTATATTGATAATTAATCTATCTATATATATAAAATATATATATATTATATATACTATATATATATCTTGACAAAATAAATATTCAATTTTGCCTACAGAGATCATGTTTAAGATTTGAAGCACACTTAGCGAGCTGTTTACAATCAGAAAATTAACAAGATAAGCTAAATCAGTCCAATAACTTGATGCTTAGTTTGAAACTTCTCCTCGCAAATTCCCCAGCCAGTCAGTCTGTACTACAAAGACGATACCTGACTATTTGCACTTTCAAGAGAACGATTGTCGCGTTAGTTTAGTTACGTCGATGTTGTGCGAATGTTGTTGGCCGTTATCGCTTACACTGTCGTAATTACGTGAGCTGCAGCAGAAACATGAGCACATTCCGCTTCTGCTACCGTTACGGCCAATGCTACAAATTATTATAAACTATGAACAAACTTTGATAATGTAGATGCTTCGGATTCTAGCATTGGTGTAGCAGCATTTAGATTTGTGGTTACAACTTTTTTGTTGGGGATGCCGCACAGTTTTGGTCTGCAAGTAAGCCACTATCGATGCAGTACCTCGTACTGTACCCATTGTGGTCACGATGGTCCTGCGTAGAACGTAGTGCCATAGGACTTTTTCGGATCAGAAAGAAAGTGTTCAGAACTTTTTCAACATGAAAATTACTCGCTTGGGAGGGCCAGCCAGGGAGAACATCCTTCAAATTGATGACAACGTCCGAGAAAAAAATTCTAGTCCGAGAGAAATCACGGAATGATGAGCAGTATTTTACTTAAATGGGTTCTGTCCTGACAGAGCGATCACTAATACCTCCAAGAGTAGAAACTGGCATAGAAATTAATTAATAGCATTTTACTTCCCCGGCGTTGTATTGCGCACATGCGCTTCATGCAAAATAGCAACATGGTTCTGCCGTTCAGCTGCCAACGATTGCTTCGGGATAAGCCCGCCAGCAAGACATGTATGCATATACGTGTCCGATCAAAAAACCCTCCTATAGGAAGTTTACCGCTTAGATATAAATTCAGAAACAATATATCGTTAGACAGGCTCATTGGCCAAACGCCTGGATCCGATTGTTACTCGATACTACTTGTTACTGCTTGTCTGCCCATATACACGTACATACAAAATAGGAGATCAGTGACTGACAAGAAGAGAAAATTCGGCTTGCACACTTTAGGTCCGGGTCGCTTCCTACTGATATCCCCCGCTTCTGGGCATTCCTCTCGTTTCATCGCGTCGTCAACAACCTCGGGGGGGGGGGGGACGTAGGCGCGTAGGCGCGTACAATAATAAACATAAGCGACAAGGCAAATGCAGATAGAGATGGCCGTCTATCTAGAGACTCTAGCTAGAGACAAGCGAGATGGCTTGTATAGATAGAGCCAGAGACAGGACATCAGCAGCCGCGTGCTGCAGTGGGTAATAGGGATCGTGGCAGCAGCGGCAGCAGCGGCGACGACGGGCGACAGGATGAGCCTGTGTCTAGGATGAAATGTTCATTAATTCATGAGCAATGAACGTGAACGGCGCGACTCGGTGCTGCAGTTCCCGTCACGGTCGCACACTCACTGGTCTAGATAGATAGATAGAAACACAGTGCTGGCAAACTGGCAGAGATGAGCGCGTTGCATTGTCTCTGTGTGTGTGCGTGTCTCTCTGACCGAGTGGAAGGGCGTGACTGCGGCGGCACCCCTGGCTGCTTGTTGGCAGTGTGCAAAGACGTTGATGTATATATGTGTATATATATTTATTTTATATTATATATATATATATATATATATATATATATATATATATATATATATATATATATATGCGTACACGTGTCTTCAAATGCGGATTGAAATACGACGTTGGTGGTTTCAGAGTATACCCCAACAAAAGCAGAACAGTTTGAACGCCTTAACTCCGACAGATTGTCGAGCCCGGTGGCGTGGTGCATTCGTCTGCGCCTCGCGACCGTAGGAGACATATAGGTGCGCGGGTTCGAGCCCCACCGTTGCACACTTGTATTTATGGGGGTCCGTCTATAAAGCAATGCGAAAAGCAGTTGCTTGGACGTTACGCCTTGACTGGGGGGTCGGCTCGAAAAGTATAACTCCGACAGATTACAAGCCGTGTATATACATATGCCCCATCACCCCCCCCCCCGTCTGGCTATAGAGAGGAAATTATGTGCCGAAACAAATCAAGTGTTTTTATTCGTTACGTTACGGGCAAGGAAAGCGAGCCATATGAAAGGAATACTTGAACGTGAGCATAAGTGGTAGGGCGTATCGCAAGTGAGGGAACCCCTGGTAGGGCTGGCGGTGCATGAATATATACTGCGCGGTTAGCTGTAAATTCGTAATGTCATTTCAGGATCAGTCACTAGCATATTCTGTGTCCAATAAGTGTTCACCCTAGGACTATGTAAAGCAGATGTAGGTGAGTTTCCTTCAGCAAAATGGTGGGAGTACATCAGAGGCATCAGAAGAACCACGGTAGCTAGTATTACCACTGTGGTTTGCTGTAGCCATTATTAAAGCCGCAGTTACGTGTTAGAAGCTCAAATCGCATAATGTTAAAAGTAAAACAAAGCAACAATATTAAAATATAAAACAACGAAAACAGCACGCACAACCTACGTCAGCTCGTCTACCGTCGGCGTCGCGATCGATTACAGATAATGATCTAAAAGACATCCATGCGATTCAGAACGGAGAAACAGCTCAATGTCTTACAATGTCTAACGGGTCTTAGTGCCGTTGTCGTTTCCTCAGTTTCAGCCTCCTCGCAGGTCTAGTAAGCCATTCAATGTGGGACTTAACGTAAGTACGCCAGTTAGGTAGTAGGTTATGGTAGCAGACAGTTTAAAGATTTTTGTGTTAATCCCTCATCGATTTGTTTTTAACTGCTCCTCCTACGGCTGACTGATTTGGCAATAACTCCAGGAAACGAACGGCATACGTTCGTTTGTCTTTTTCTTTTTTTGCTTTACTAATTTATTCCTCTCTCTATTTCGTTTTCTTTTCACCGATTTGCCATTGCCAGCATTCGCTAGCAATGTTGGCAAATTAACTTTAATTATTGACGATCACAAGCATAAAGCTCGGTTTGGACGTGCAAGTGGGGTGGCCAGTGGGCGGCCTGTCGGCTTTATGTCTGCTCACCATCTGCACTTGCCCAACAAGATCTGCTCTACCGCATGACCCAATCGGCATCGCATGGCATTGCTATTTTTGTCTTTCTCGTTTGCGTAGAAAGAATGGGTTATCCTTCACACCTCTCGAAGACCTACATATACTGTAGCGTTGAACTTATTTTCTACAAATTGTGATGCTTATTTAACTTATAATGGGGTGCAAACAATTGTATCCCAATAAACGTGACGACAAATTATATCAGCCTTAGGTCCCTACCTAGCGTCAACCTTAGACAAAATGCCAAGCATTGCCGTGGCGTTATCGCGTTGTATATCCAATAACAGCCATTGCTCACTTGGGCCCTCTATGGTCTCGAAAGAAAAAGGCCGAAAATCCATAGAGTCTAATAAATGCATATTTTTGACACCTATTTCTATCGGCCTGCGAAAGAGTATAACGAGCCTGGGCAGCTCCGTGACTGCCCATTGAAGGTGCTAAGAGTCAGTCACGGTCGTGTCCCAGACGGGTGTCATCCCACCTTCAAAGGCTGTTAGGGTCATTCCGTTAGGTTGACGGGAATCGTCTGTATACAAAGCTGCAAGTTGAAGAACCCAAGGGTAGCCAGAAAACCTTAGAGCACCGGCCAGGGTATCATTCAGAGCAGCGTGTCTCATCCTACGGCCTAAGCTCTTGTTCCTTGACTAGTGGGATCCCAAGGCGAAGACCAACGCAGATCCTGACGACAAAGTCCTCTAAAAGGGTTTCATCACTTGGTAGGGCATTAAGCCATGTACCAGTACATGAAACTCAAAGGTGTGCGTTGGGCACTCGTCTCCAGCTGAATTAAGATGACTGTATAGTCGTATAGCTTCCAAACGCGTGGTCGAGCTTGTCGCTAAAATCGGGTCCGTAGGAGGGGGTGTTCCAGTGCATGCTAAGAGATTTTCTTTGGAATCCTCTTGTACAGTACGTAATCATTCGACAGTTGGGGAATCTAGTGTTCTTGGCGCCCTTTTTCAGGCACCATACATTGATGCGACCACCGCGGGGCCTGCGACCGAGATAGCGTCTGGAATGCCTAGGCCTCCTTTTGCCACGGGTAAAAGGACTTGCTTGCAAGCCGCCTCTGGTAAACTTAGGTTAAGTAAAGAAGGCAGGGACTTCAACGTGTGGGCGACCATTTGTTCTAAAGGATATATATATATATATATATATATACATCTTCCGTTAAGTTAATCCCAGCAGGGCGTTCCGTGCTTTAAGAAGCAGGTTCTTAGATGAAACAATTGCCTATGTGCACTCAGGAGACCCAAGCGACTTAAAGGCGATTTTAACTTTTCCAGTCAATTAGATATCTAAGCTTTTCTTTTTTAAGTCTGGATGATGGTCGATTACCAGTCTGACCGAGGAGTCGGCGACTCCTTCTTCCCACATGCATGCGCCCGTCGCAGTAGGGCATTTCAATGCTAGGCTCAATCGGCCATGCTGGAATCGCAGCAAAGCTTTCTACGGTACCCTGGCGGACTACAGCGGATGGGTAGTAAATGCAGAAATATCGAATGAGGGGGATAACTGCAACCTAGCATCCCACTTGCCATGGACCTCAAAGTGTGATCGAGTCCGTAGTGTAGACAACTATTCGCTGAAACCCGGCGGCAAAACACCTTGCTACGGCCGTCAACACCAAATGTAAGGGTATATATGCTTCCTCTGCATGAATCGCTCTACGACTTTATATGGGGAATCTTTTCTTCCCGGCAACGGCCATAGCTTCTCAGCACGTCTAGCCAGAAGATGCAAGAAGGCGTTCGTTACAACATGCTCAACCAAGTCTCCACAACAACTATCCCTAACAACAGCCACCTCGCCCCTTCGAGGTGAAAAGGCCAATGACTGTTGGACGTGTTCGCGCCCCAACCGACACGCTGTAACTCGCTTTGCAGTACACGGCCTCTATCACGTTCTGTGTTTAAATTCCACCTTCCACGGGCGCAGTGTCGACTGAATATGTCGACGATAAGGTTCACACTGTGGCAGATCACGCCGTGCGTTGAACCCTTGTGCCCTGGCTACGAAACTTGACCTGTTGTGAATGAAAATCTGTGATCATGTAACTTTGTGATTCAATATTTTTAATATTTGCGGCTGATTCGAAATCTCAGAATTATAGATATAGTGGGTACTCAATGTACATTTTTATAAACATGCTTGTTGTTATATTTATATGTGTGCATTTTTGAAGTTGTTAATTATGGCTAATTGGCAAAGGCGAATATATGTGACTTATATTTGTGTGACCTTCTACATGCAATAGTCGTAATTGCTTCAAGGTTCGGTGGGAGGAAGAGTTCTATGCATCATAGAACCCACTTCTTCCTACTGTTGTTTGGTCGGAGACTACTTTATGTCATCAGTTCGGATCTACATGTAGGCTATATCGTGCTCGTACTGGACTTATCCAAGGTTTCACCATTAGAGGGCATTGATAAGGCGGCTTTTCTCTTAAATACATACGCTTTTATATTCCATTGCCGTTCCATTAATTTCAATACGTCCACGACCACAACCACTACAGAGATTTTCCATTGTTATTGGTTGATCATTGGCCTAATACCCATCGTAAGTGAATCGGCCATTCGGTGCTCGTATTGAAACCATTGTTGACCAAATGCACCAGTTAGAGTATGTAAAAGTTGCCGGATTTTTACCACGAGCTGGATTTGCTCGTACACCATGTAAAACTACATGGGACCCCGCAAAAGTGCACCTCCCCCCCCCCCCCGCTCCGCCAGCGTTTTGCCTACAGCCCTAGAGTCCTCGTAGGTGACACAGGCCCACACGCGCTACACCTGAATACTTACTAGACTTATACGATAAGCCAATGTTGCACAGCACGCTTGCAACTTCAACAACAACAGCAACATTCGTACAATTCGTGTTCGCGTTCGCCTTCCAGTATCGCCTGCCTCAATAAAAGCTTTCACTTTCCGATACCCGCGGTGCCCACCTACGGCCACGACATGTGGACCGCCTATCCACCCACTTAGTGGGCGCATTCATCTGCTGTTGCTGCTGCAGCTGCTGTCGCCACGTTGTAGAGTTGTGCTGGGCTTCGGTGTTACCTACCTACTGCTTGTTCGCCACATTTAGTTCCTGATGTAATAAGAGCTCCTGACCCTCTGCGGACGAGCTTGGTGTCCATCTCTCTTTCTCCACGTCCCTAGTTTCTCCGTCTCTGAGCAGAAATGTTGTGGCCGGATTACTATGGGTACTACTTAAGGATACACAACATACAAAGAGAGAGCAAGAAAGGGAGAGACCGAACGAGGGAGAGAGAGAAAAGCGGGAAATTCGTTAAGTGCTAACTGCTGACCAGCTGTTCAAGCTTTACCAGTCTTGTTTTGTCTCTTCCTCTCTCTCGCTCTCTCTCTCTCTCTCTGAGTGTGAGTACTCTCTCCGTAGCAAGTCTTCCAGAAGAAAAGGAAAACGTGGAAAAGTGGACTCGGGCAAAAACAGAATAAGAAACAGATGGCAATTGAAAGCAATAGACGGGACAATGAACGTAAAGTCCGATTGCCTTAGCGGCGTACCTATCGGCCACTTCTGCTTTCGAGTACCGACAGATTGGTTTGCCAAGGGGCCCTTCTAACCGCCGCCGCCTCCGGACAGCTCGTCCTGCAACTTCACGATTGATTCAACGGTAGCAATAATAACAATAACAACGACGACGACGACGACAACAATAAAGCTAATAACAGTAACAGCAATTTGACACGTTGGCAAGCTAACAGACCGACAAGTGAATGAAAATGGTCATTTCATCTGCTTGCGCATGCGTAAACATGCACAGCATAGAAACATTTAGCACGGTCACACATAACGAACAATAGGAACAACAATATAATAGTTGCTTTTGTGATAATAGTAGTAATATTAATAATCATAAAGGGGGTGAGCCTGTGCTGGTACACGTTTGGGTCCCACAATTATGGGGAAATAATGAAAAATGGAATAAATAATAATAATAATAATAATAATAATAATAATAATAATAATAATAATAATAATAATAATAATAATCATAATATATTGTTCAATTTGATAACATATATGTCACTTGTATTAATATAGTATATGATAACTGTATTATCATTAGTGTTGGATGAATGGATTCATTATTCCCTTGGCATGATACCTAGATACATATGTTACCCTTTCCATACAGGGGGGCTTAGAACGGCAGCATATATAGGGGATATGCTGAGATATCCAGCGTTTGCCCAAGAGTTCTTGCGGCAGAAGGGTCGCTGACTCTCAGGTATTCTCAATGAGCACGTTCAAAGAAAATTCTGTCAACAACAAGGATTGTACCACCGACACCCGGGAACATAAACCGCCATCATAAAATTGGCGCTTTCACATTGAAGCTTCAGCGACACCCGTCGCCAAAAAATGCCGCAGATCGTTGCTCTGGAGCCGTTTCAAAAGAATTCTTGTCAAGCTTTTTGATTAGCTTGAGGATGTCCTTGCCTCCTACTCCGGATAATATAAGCCCAAACGCCATGAAGACATGGTCCTGCATGAGATGTGCGTATACACGCCGTTTATGCATCTCCCGCCGGTGGATAGTATGCCCGACACGTGCAGTCGCCCACCGGCAGCAGTACGTGCCTGAAACCGAAACAATCCAGGAGAACCCCAAGAGCCAGTTTCGGTCTCAGTCTCGACTAGTTAAAACCTCCTAGTGAACTATCTTCTGTTAGCAAGCCACCTAGCTCTAATATGATGCTGTAGTCGACTTGCTCGCCTTAGAATGTCGTCTCTGGTACAGCCAAGCCGATGCAACCCACGCTTGTCTACGGCTCTATCACAATGATACTCGTTCTTCTCGAACATCGGGATTGCGAGCCTGAGGTCGCTGGTGGCGCAAAATTTCTCGTCGGACAGACGCGTTCGGCGGCCTTGGATGTGACTAATGTGCAGACAATATGTGGAATAATCTCGACCCCACTGTCGGTGGCCTATCCATCTTGCCATCTTTACCGCTTGCAACAGCCGCCTGAGGGAGCGGAGTCTTGGTAACAAAACTCTCCGAAGGGTAGACCCAGCCACAATAGGACGGTACCTCCCAGTTTCTGTCTCCCAGCGATGAGCCAACCGCCGTAGATGACGTTGCTGACAGTTTCCAGCTTTCGTTCGTCAAGCCCAGTGGCGTGGTGCATGCGCGTGCGCCTTGCGACTGGAAGAAACACATGAGTGCACGGGTTCTATCCCCGCCGTTGTACATTTGTATTTATGGGTTCCCGTCTCTCGATGACGCGATGCGAAAGCGATTCCGTAGACGTAACATGTTGGCCAAGAGTCAGCCCGAAAAAAAGCTTTCGTCCGTGCCGAATGAACGAGTGTGGCCAGCCCACTGTTGTTGTGGTCTCCGTTGGCGGGGAGAGGGCATTTGAGATGGTCGAAGCCTCCCGCCACGCCAGGTGGAAAGGTGCGCTAATAACGGAGAGGAATTCCCGCCCGATAGTGGCGGCAGCGAACCGCCAACTGCGGACTGGACTGCCTGGCAGATTAGGGACAAGAGGTCAGCGGGCCGTTTGGGTTGAGCTAGATGATGAGGTGGGCAACTGGCCATCGACGCCATGTTACGCAAATGCACTGGCGTGAGTTATTATTAATGGCTTGTTAAGTGTGGTGGTGTTGAGTGATTATCGAGTAATTTCAGAGAATGTGGTGCTAGCTGGTCTACATCCGGGGGGTTTCCCGGTCCAGCTAGGCGCGGCTGAAGGCCAATAATTTACGCTGGTTGCCAATAATGCGACGGTGAACAGCGGTATCTTCCCAGGCGTTCGGATTAGCTCAGCGTTCTGCTTTCAGATGATGCATCGACACTAGTTTATCGCTTTGGCAAACTTTCGGACACATACACCACAGAACACTCGAATATAATAATATTCCGAATACTGCTAACAAACACCCCTTTATCAACTCCTTGTTTAGATGAGGCCGTAACTATATGGGTGTATGTGTATATAAATATATATATATATATATATAGAGAGAGAGAGAGAGGGGGGGGGCGTTGATGCATAGGATAGAGTGCAGAACCTCATTACCCACCTTAGCTCTAATAACATTTTACGACTTAAACATGTCTTATTTTACAGTTACATTCAGCAGAAGCTCTTAGCTGTATGTTTGTCTTCATTCTAACAAGACTTACTTTATACTCGTGCGTATTTTGTCCATGCTTGCTAGTTTTAGATTACCTTAACATCAGATATGAACACAGCTACTAGACGTACAGTCCAACTTAGGCACTTGCATGCGCCATTGCCAATATTTACAACTGGCTAAACAGCTCGACGAAATGTCGATATGGCGTAAAGGTAGAAATGTATGTAAGTTCTCTATCTATCCCTCTTGCTGCATATATGTATAGTTAGAATAGAAACCCCTTTATTCGCGCGTAATAAAGGATGAGGAAAGGCTGGACGCAGCAGGGACCTGCGCAGTCGTCTTGCTATGAATATCCCTGCCCACGCGCCAGGCGTACAGATTATTGATGTGCTTCCTCTTTGCAACGCATCTGGACACATACATCACTTGCCTTCTGAACTTTTTGGCCTTACTTTAAAGAAGTGATCAATAGGGCTCGCATTTACAAATCGAGCTAGAACCCATTCGTTACTATTCCTGAGTGTGTCCATTAAGGACGGCAAAATAATGGCGTTCCGATCGAGGTCGCATCTTCTGCGGAGTCTCTTTAGAGATTTTTTTTTCGTACACCTTTAATCTTGAGGTTGAGGATTGTCTCGCTACTACATTCCTCTGTGTACTAATGTGAATGCTATACGGGTGAGCCGTATAAAGGCTGGGATCACTCAATCGATTTGAATAAACTAAGACACACCGTAGACCTGTTAAGAATGAAATAGCGAAACGACATATTCGCAAGTATGAATGCTGCTTGTACTAGTTCTTTAATATGTGCGAAGAGAGTTTAGCCCGGCAAGATTAGTAATTCAAGATCCCCCGTCACATTGGCAATTGGCCGTGCTAACTCACTGAGTAAGTAGTTTAGCTCGGAGGAGCCGCCTTTTTTGAAACGAGACACCTATGAACGGAGAGCTGCATACCGTTGTCAATGCACCACCGGCTGATTGCCGTGCTCAGTGAGCTTATAGGAATAACTACGTATTTACTTGTTAAGCTAACCACTAGTGGTATCACGCCCCTCACTTGACTACCTCACCTAGTGGTATCACAGCATACCCGGCAGACCTGGTCGGCTCTGTAGGTGGCCGGTTCAAGGGCAGCAAGGCGCAAGAAGTATGCCCCTATTGAAGTGCCAACAGGAGGTACTTTTCGTTTGAACGCTTCTAAAAAAGTTTCTAATTGTGTGATATTGTTTTTATTATACCATTTGAACAATTACGCTGCAGCCTCTGATCGGTCCTCGGGAGGGGGAGAGGATGTACATCGAACTTACAAGTCCGTCGCACGATCGTTACCTGTCGTCTGGTGATTTTGTTTACAAACTCTCGACGACAGTAGAGGACAACGAGAGCAGCTCGTCTCTAGGTGCTTTCACAGCCGGCTGTATCGCTCGACTCGTATATATATATATATATAGAATAGAGTATAATCATTTTTTTACTTAGTTTACTTCTTACTGTGGGTACTGCTTAGATCTTTGTTATCCTGGTCACTATCCTGCGCTGGACTAGTCTTTAACCTGAGGAGAAAATAGTTATAAGTATATACATATATATATATATATATATACGTCTGGACTTAAAAAACACAATTTGATTACATGTTAACGCTCACATCATATATATACATATATTAGAAAATGCTGGTGTTAGAGGTGCTTGAAATTCGTCTAAAAATAATTACCGACCCGTAGGGAACATTAAAAAGGACTATACGACTTTGAGCCACCTTGGCAGCAGTAGATCATCGTAGAAATGCCAGACAGCCTTCCTGCAGTAGCACAAAAGCGATCTCCATCTAGCGAAATAGCAGCGGACTAGGAGCCAAAAAGCACCTCATAGTTGCCCGGACGTTTTAGGAGACACACGGGAATACGAGAAATGACAGGTAGGGCGGGCTACATTCGTATATATATATATATATATATATATATATATATATATATATATATATATATATAGACATAACAGCGGTAGTCACAGGCACACGTTATGCATATGCATAATAGTCCGCAAGCATTTTGAGAGAGCCACTTTGTGACATGTTGTCAGAGCAAGTCAGTCTGACTCGACCAGGGGCCAAGCAAGGGAACCAAAGTCAGGGAAAACGATGCAAAACACATTCCTCGTTGTCACAAAGGAAACGAGAGACGGTGCGTCGGGGCTGACTCTCTGCGATTATTATGCACGTCGTCCGAATAGACGAATACGCATTAGCTTCTTTGGCAATGTATGTTTTTAAGAAATCGCTATTATGGTAACGACCTCCAGTGCTTGAGCCGTGTTCGAATAACCTTGTATAAGATGCTACTGTTCTTTTTGTTTCTGTAGTTTCTTGGTGACTTTTCGCCTGCTTCTCACATCTAGTCATGGCACGCAGCATAATCTCAGAAACTGCTGTGTTAGCGTGTCCGCATGCTGCATTACGTTAACTTTAACATATCAGATGCATCGTTGCCTAGAGATCTAGACTGGGAATCTAAATCCCAAAAAAACTGGGAATCTAAGTTCCAAAGAATGAACATAGAGAACGTGTCGCGCCAAAACGGAACCTGTCACCTCCACTACTTTCCATCGGCAGTAATTAAACATGTACGGCGTTTTTCCGAGCTCATCCCTGTATTGTTGCTCTACTGACTACGGGTAGTAACCAAGTAGTTTTATGGTTGATAACTTATCTTAGAAAGCGGATTTTGTCTTATTTTTTATCTAAGTGTGGTCAATATTTGAAGGCGAGAGTTACAAGTACGAAAAACATTCATACATTTAAATGCTTATCTGCGAACATTGCAAAAGTGGATTGCTTCTCGGTCTTTCTGGCTATGATCAAAGTGCTTGGTATATACTTCAATCATGCTTAAAGACGGTCGTGCCTAGGTCCTGCGAAGATTTGACTAAGTGTTAGACTGCGAGGCAATGTTTATGTAATAATCTCAGAGTAGGTAGAATACCAAAAATCATATTTCAAAGAAACTGTCATCCATTAGATTACGAAATGGTGCTGCCTCTTGTGTTTGCCATTCGGACTCCGTCGCCTCGCAACTATATCCAGCTGAAATTATCCAGAATCATCTGCCAAATATAATACAATAACATTGCAAAGCAAAACGTTTATCTACATTTCTCCCGGTTAACCCTGGACATGTTCGAATTTCGAAAATGGTTTTTCTGCCCACGTCGTTTAAATATTCAAAGTCGATTTATTGGCTTCGTACGGACATGCTACGTCTAACGGACGGGACGTATTGGCAGTCGCATAGGCTCCCATATGATTTACGGTGAATGTTTGACTTATCAGCAAATAATCTATGCCGAACACCCTGCGGAGCAGCACTTTTCACATCTGGAATGCTAATGTCACGCCCAGAGAGCGCTAAAGCAAGATCCCTAGAAGACACGCGATAAATGTGAAGTTGCAGAAGCGCTATATCTGATTTAACGTGCTCTGTGAAGGCACCTCGCAGAGTACATTAAGCCAGAAAGGCAGCTCCAAGTCTACCTTAATGGTTTTCAATACATTTTAATGGCACGCATTTTGCTCAGGCGTAACTTTAATTGACTCTGCTAAACATAAACATTTGAACTAACGTTGAGGTAGATACATTCAAAGTTTTTACGATCCCTAGCACGCAGCCTTTCACCATCCTGTTGCGTGGGAGTTAATTTTCTTGTTATTATTCAGTTCCCGCTCAACTTGGTCGTAATTATGCATCGACTTCTCGATAAGCATATGCGCATTAAGGCAGTCAATATTTTTTTAATAAATGCATGTGTCTAGTAGCTAGGCAAAACAAGCCGACAATTGCTCTTTCCGGTCAAACAGCTTTGTTCTATGGGCCGTAGTTACCGCCACTAAGCGAAGATACCTTTGGAGCTCACTTTCCATTTACGAAAATAATTTAGGTTTGCTTTGAAACTAATTACCAGAGTCTCATTTGAGGAGAGGACACTTTTTGTTAACGGAATTTAGCTCATCCATCGGTGCCTTGCAAAGCAAAAAGTGCAAATAGACCCAGAGGAGAGCTTTGGAGCTGAAGTATTGTCAATAATATCATTTGGCAGGTTGTCCAGGTTGGCATTGTAGCAGTGTAAAACGAACTCTTCCTACGTCGAGAGGAAAAGGCACCGGTAAGGTGAAAACTAAAACGGACGTCGCCTCGAGGGGGCGTCGCCCCATGGGCAGTTGGATGCTAGAAATGAAAGAAAAACGCTGAATTACAATCACCTTGTTGCAAGAAAAAAAAACACGAAAAGTGTAGAAAAAGGGTCAGTGGCCCGGAGTAAAGTTCCCGCCTAAGAAAGTCCTTCTGTGGCACCGTCCCACACTAAGCTTGGCAATTCCACGGCCATGTGTGAGGCGGCGGCACGTATGCTTTAGTGACCAACGCCGCAAGTCCTGCAACGTCTATACATTGCACGTACGCCGGTAGTCGCTCCTTATTACTGTTTTCAGTGAAATCAAATGTTGCCTATCAGAATATAATCGACACCCCATTCTTTGCCTGTGTATCCGTATACGTGCATCTGGTCATGTCGTCAAACAAAATAGTCACAAATGTAAGCAGTTAAATCAAATTTGAGATGTAATTAATGTGCACCTTAAAGCATCTTTTCGCACTCTCCGCAGTTTAGTTCTAGTTCTACACGTAGTTTATTCGGTACGACATATTACCTTAGAACACTCGTACATCGAAGACACTAAGTCATCAGCATCGAATCTTGAATGACTAAAGTCAGCTTGAGTTTGCACATGTTACATTGAGAAATCTCTCACTGTTCGCCAGTCAGTTAAGTTAGCCGCACCACTGTTCTCTCAGTGATGCGGTATATACAGTAAGCAAAAAAAAAACATAGTTTAGTTATTTTTGTACGAGTTATTGTTATTTTATTATTGGGACATGGGTGCAATAGCGGCGTCGTGGAGATGCAGGCAGCTGTGGATAGGAAACTGGAAGGATTTAGTAGTAAATAGCACGTGTGTGTAGTAGTTGGATTGTTGTTTCTGTTTGGTAAGTATACGCGTAGAGTCGACGGGGGGGGGGCACACACAGAGAGAAAACGACTGAGAGAGAGAGAGAGAGATATAGAGAGCTGACAATACGAGACAAAGGGGCATAGTCGAAGATAGTGGTTTTCAATATAGCATAGACATAGTGGTTTTCATTATAGCATAGACATAGTGGTTTTCATTCGGTCAAGACACGGTTACAGGCTACAACACACATACTCAGTCAATTGGACTGCTTTGCAAACTGGCAGGTTCGGGACAGCGAAAACACACAATGGGTAGTAGTGAGGTGAGACTGCTGCCGCCGCTGCTGCTGCAGTAAGTAGCAAGGTGGACGAATGCACACGGTGACAATGAATGACGTCGCTGTCACGACGGTCATAGCTCAGAAGGGCACAGAGGGAACAGACTGATCTCGTGCTGACTGCGTGAATGCGTGTCCACCATACAAGCAGGCGTCGTGAGTGTGAGCGTTCAGGAAGGTAGTGATGGCAGATTTGGCAGATCAGGATGTGAACACGGGACCATGGTAGTGGAGGTAATGACAGATGGATAGTCGGACGGACGGACGGACAAACAGACGGACGGACGGATGGACGCCCGAAGTGGTGGTGGTGGTTGCGGTGGATCAGCCAGCGGTGGTAGAAATTGCAGAAGGTCGCAGACGAAGTGGACGTAGCAGCGGTAGTAGGAGGAGAAGAAGAAGAAGAAAAACAACAACAACAGAGGGATTAGCCATGGCTGGCCATGGCAATGGTGGTTAGCCAGCCCGGCACGCTTGCTAGCGGCGTAGTTCACCCACCAAGACTGAAGGTATTCCTGGTTGGCTTCCTCGTCTCGAAGAAACAGTATGCTGGTAGCGGTAGTCTTCGGCTCGACGAGAGGCACAATACTTTGGCGGTCCCTTTGGCCATCCCGGGACTGAACGGAGGGCCTCTTGTCTTTTCGCCGATCTTCGTCGGGCGGCGTCGTCACCTGCACCGTCTGGGGCACGTTGTTGCCGTAGAAGTTACTGTGAAGTACCTGGCATTGCTTGGCCAGCGTGTGTACAACGCCGTCGGCATCCGTGCGCAGCCGCGCGAACAGACTCCCCAGGCTGCTCTGTATCTGCGAGAGGTCAGGAATTTCGGTCGGAAGGCTGGGCAGCGACGCCATGTCCTGCACGTGTGCCTCGCTCTCTGTTTGGTCTGTGATAGTCCGTATAGTTATAGATCGTGAGAGACTGAGCGAGAGAGAGCGAGACCGAGAGGAATACGAAGACGACGCAGCAAGACGACCACTCAAAAACACTCTCTTTTACACGTCGGCCTGGGTTTACTGTCGGCGACAACGACAATGATGACAGCCGTGGACTTGATCTTTGAAGCTTGTCAAAGGACAGAACGGTTTCTGCAATGCGTTTTCTGCACGTCCATTCAGAGGGACACTTGTACGAAAACTCCTTCCGTAAACCTCCCTTGTTTGGCACACGCTACATCGTTCCTGCTATGGTCTAACTGGTAACGGAGGAACTACAGATTCTTGACTTGTACGCGTTTTGCTCACGCTACTTTGGTGAACTAGCTATACAGGATCACTACAAAACTATCACTCAATCGATCAGTCCTGTCAGTCGACGAACACTTCTATGTTGTTTCCTTGTGTATGAATGTACAGTAGTCTCGTGGTTGTGACTTCGTTCGTAAACTTCGTCGATTTATTTTCAGATTCAAGCAGCTTCGGCTGAATTCGCAACGCTGAGCAAGGTATCCTTTGTACAACTGTTGCCCGTGTTTCCAGAGACGGCGCACGACGGAGACCAACAATCACTGCGTGTGATGCACACATGCGTGTGATGCACAATGGATGATCACAGACTTCGCTAGCGTCGCTGGAAAAGCACATCATAGAGACGTAATGTTCTATGTGTGTTCATTCTTTGCTTGTTTTCCTTCTTCTTCTGTTATCTTTGTTCTCCTTATGACATTCGTCGTCATCATTGCTGCTTCGTCGTTATCCTACCACCATTTGCTCACCGCGTACTTAGTGTGGGTTCGTGCACGCACGCTTAGGGGAACCATAGGGCTACCGACACCCTCCTTCGCTGGCACCGCGCGACAAGCTCCTTTGCTCCCCTGTCTGCACGACCAACATTAAGTGCCATAAATCATGATGAACCAGTGGACACAAGCAAACGAGTAGTCTAGGCAAGAACGATACCCATCACGTGGAACAACGACAACGACGACGACGATGATGATGATGATGATGATGATGACACCCCAACAACGGCATCAGCAACTACTACATCCACAACCATAACGAACAACAATGACTGCTTCTATTACTACAATTGCTACTTGCTACTAACAGTAGCTGCTAGAGCAGCATCAACACTAAGAGCAACAACTACTACGTCTCGTGCTACCACGACTATAACTCAGCAGCAACAACCACAGCAACACTACGGACAACCAAGCGCACAAGTGGAACAGCCACTCCAACCATCATGTCTTGGTGGTGGCCGCCGCAACATCGAGGCGCACCGGAACACCCATGAACACGTGCCTTGCTGACTGTGCCCTGGCCTTTACTAGATATCATCATTAGCAGCAGCAGCAGCAGAACAAGAAGAAGAAGAACAAGAAGATGAAGATGAAGAGAAACAACACTTCGAGCACATACAGAGAGCACTTCCTTTCACCATGTTGATTTGATTTAAGGATTTTCCTTTTCCTGTCTTCGTTTTTTTTCTGCCGCTCTTCAAATCGAACTTATCGAGAGGAGCAGGAGGAGCAGCAGCAACAACGATAACAACTACAACAACAACAATAGTTAACAAATGACGACAATTGCAACAACAACAACAACAACAATATTAGCACCAGCATCAACAACCAACACACGGGCAACAACAACGGCGACTTCAACAATAGCGTTCAAAAAAAAAACTGCCTCCACGCACTTACAAAGACGCACTCACACACACACACAGTCACGATCCGGGCGGTTGTCAGGGCGATTGTAACTACTTCTACTGCGACAGCTACGACTGACGACTACTATCAGTAGCAATAGTAATGTTTGTACCACTACAACTAGAACTTTTACTACATTCTACTGAATACGACGTTGAAAACTGGCTGCACCCCCACCACCACTACCACTACCCCCGGCGCCGTCGCGGCCACGATCAAAAACAGCACGAACACTCTCTTTGTACGATTCCTATATATTGGCTACATTTGTGTACTCTATATGCAACGCGCCAGCCAGCCATCTCTACATCTCGTCGTGTCAGCTGCTCTGCTCTGCTCTACATACAGCCAGCTAG
Organism: Dermanyssus gallinae; assembly: GCA_003439945.1. Taxonomy (NCBI): domain Eukaryota; kingdom Metazoa; phylum Arthropoda; class Arachnida; order Mesostigmata; family Dermanyssidae; genus Dermanyssus; species Dermanyssus gallinae. The sequence goes on from QVRM01006922.1 coordinate 176,539, forward strand.
CTACTACTGAGGGCACACTCCGATTCGCGACCTGCCTCGAGGAACTCGGTCCCGGCGGCGGCGGCGGCACCAGCGGCAGCTTCTGCAGTTGCTCCCGCTGCTGCTGCAGCTGCTGCGGCGACGGCGGGTGGTAGCGTTGCTCCAACTTGTTGCAGTCTACCGCGCGCGTCCACGTGAAGTGGAGAGGGCAGACCGAGAAGGAAATGACAACCTCGACGAAGACGACGAAGTCGACGGTAAAAACGACCAAGAAGATGACGATGATGATGTTGATGATAAAGCCGCCCCTGCCGCCGTCGTGGACGACGACGACGACGACGCTGATAATGATGATGATGATGCGGGCGACTTCCACACGTGAGAAAGGGCAAGCAAGTAACCCTTGGAGTGTTGCAGCGAGAGTGCCGGGGGGCGGCGAGAGTGACGCAAGAGAAAGAGGCAGCCAGAGTACGTAAAGCAAGAAGAGAAGTATAGGGGAGTAGGATGGGAGAGAGAAGAAGGCAATCAAACAGGGAAAGGGAAATACGAACAGAGAGAGAGAGGGGGTGTGCTCGAGAGAGAGAACGCAAGCAAGCAATCAAGTCAGAGAGAGATGGGGTGGGAGAAAGGCACTGAAAGAGAGAGAGAGAGAGAGAGAGAGCGGGGGGAAGGGAACCAGAATGACACAGATCCAGCCCATGGGAGAATATACGACTTGCCGAGAAGCGACCACAGGTATAACAGGGGCAAAACGCGACGCTCGAAGGTAGCACAACGTCGGTAGTAAGGCGCAGCTATGCCAATAGGAAAGATTTGCGGATTGTTTGAGCGCGTCTGCGCCATCCGTTTGCAACATCATCATCATTGGCCCCGGCGCGCTCTCCTCCCCCCATTTTCCTTTCTCCCCATTTTGCCGTGGCCGTGGGGTTCAGCTCAGCCATGGAGTCGAGCATCAGCAGGAATACCAGCATTCGCAGCATAGCCTAGTGCCCACCGGGTTGACCATCAGTAACGTCATTGCTGTCGTAGTTGAAGTAGTTGTTATTGTCGTCGTCATCATCATCATTATTATTATCATCTTCATCATCTTGTTGAAGGAGGCCTAGCTGGAGAGGTTCTCCAAGAAAACGGTAAGGGCACGAAAAGAACAGGAAGACTGCTGTTTCGGGCCCAAGCTTCTGAGAAGAGAATGATGGTGATGGTGATGATGATGAGGAAAAGATGTTGTTTTATAGATCGTGTGGCGGTTTGCTGCACCACTTTCGCGGGCCAGCCAACAAGCCTGTATTGGTCTTTTGTCGTTGTTCGTTCTGTTCACACTCGATCGAGATCACTCGACATGACTGTTGCACACAATCGTGTACGTTTTCAGCGCCTCTGGTTCGATTACTTCCCAAGGTAATCAAGAAAATGTATATGCACTTAGATGTCCTGGATCTGTAACCTTGTAAACATCCTGAATCCGTAATCCTGGATTATGTGCTTTACCGAGCAATCTCAACCGTAGCAGTAACGGCGGCCAGTGCCTTCCGTTAGCCCGATATCCAAGAATCATCGTCTACATGGCGATCTAAAAAATAAAATGGTGTCATTGCACAGCATATATTCATCGTTCCAGCAGCCAAGTGCTTGAGATTTCAGCCCTACGAAGGGCCTTTCTTATAATTGCATTGATCTCCGCGTATCCACAAGTACTTCCTGGGCTAGCACAGCAGCGTAGAAGCAGCAGCGCCCGAAAGAAAGTTGTACTCTTATAGTTTGCGTCCAAAGTGTTGTGGGGCTCACAAACATTGGCTCATTTTCTAAAAGTCGTTGTCACATGGAAAAGATACTTTCTAACGGGAGTCTTTACTGCGGCAAAGGAAGAGCTCTAAGAAAGCAACCGCTAAAATAATAATAATAATAATAATAATAATAGGAAGGACTATGAAAATCATACTGTTCCGAGAAAACTATTATCACGGTTTTACTACCACCAGTTTTTGCTGTAAAAAATTCTCACAGTAAGCATGAATGATGACTAAATGTAGGCGGCGATACGATTCTGCCGCACAGATGATGCCGCACGCAGACTAACTGGCTCTCTTTACCTTTATGTGACGGACCAGAGGCGTTTGTCGAAACGTTTATCTGCACAACACGAAAAGAGGCGGCACGTGCCGCCAAAAAACGAGATCGTCGAGAGCTACAGCGCACACAGACCCACAGTTCGGCCTGCACTCGCTTTCGCCGCACCCCCTGTGAAGCAGCACACGCTAGTAAATACACCGCATGCCCGCACCCAGACACATACGTCCGTACTCTCGTACACGGCGAGCTACGTCTACGGATGCGGCTGCTGTGCAGGTAAGCAGCCAGCAAACCAGCCAACCAATCAACCACCCACCCACCTCTCCGGTGTGTCCGGGGGTCGTCTGAGGTACAACTGACGGACAGGCTGACGGGTAACTGCAACGAGCCCGGACGACTTTTCGAGTCTGGCGCACTCGAGCTGACGATCGTCGGGCGCTATCCGGATAGCTGAAGGCAGCGGCCGCACTCACTGCTACGGTTGTTGTGTTTTGTGTGCTTGGTGTTGTTAATCTTGATGTTATTGTTGTCCATATTGTTGATGTTGTTGTTCTTGATGTTATTGTTGTTCATATTGTTGTTGTTGTTGTTGTTCTTGATGTTATTGTTGTTCATATTGTTGTTGTTGTTGTTGTTCTTGATGTTATTGTTGTTCATATTGTTGTCGTTGTTGATCTTGTTGTTCTTGATGTTATTGTTGTTCATATTGTTGTCGTTGTTGATGTTGTTGTTCTTGATGTTATTGTTGTTCATATTGTTGTCGTTGTTGATGTTGTTGTTCTTGATGTTATTGTTGTTCATATTGTTGTCGTTGTTGATGTTGTTGTTGTTCTTCTTCTTCTTCATATTGTTGTTGTTCATATTGTTGTTGATGTTGTTGTACTTCACATTGTTGCTGTTGATGTGGTTGTTCTTCATATTTTTGTTGTTATTATTGATGCTCTTAAGATTGTTTTTGTTGATGCTGTAATTCTTCAGATCGTTGTTGTTGTTGGTGCGCGTAGACGCCGCCATCTCCACCCCGTCCACCCCTTGCTGGGGGTCGCACGCACGACTGCCACCAGCGCTGCAGAACAACCCCGGCCATCGTGGTCGTCAGACCCTGCTGGCTTTCGAATAACCCCCCCCCCTTCCCCCCGATGGGTGGTCGACAATCGGCACGGTCGGACGCCGCTACCGCCGCCGGTATTTCGCCGCTCGGATATGACATATACGAGTACAAGCGGCGCCTGTGGCGGCAGCGACATCCGAACCTGGTTTTGCCCGGCGGCCGACCAGAAAGATGGAAGAGTGGACAGATGGGGGTTCTGCCATCGTCAGCGCCGCAGTTGGCAAAAGCAACAGCAGCAACAACAACAAGAACAGCAACAGAAGCAACGTCAACTACAGCAGCAACAACAATCACAGCAGCAGCAACAACAATTACAGCAGCAGCAACAACAACCACAACAACAGCAACAACAGCGATGACAGCAGCGTTCCGTCACCACCATCACTACCACGCTTCTGCTGCAACTGGCCGGTGTTGTACCTTCTTCTTGTTCTGAGAGTGAGTGAGTGAGGTAGAGAGCTGAACATATGTCATCGCCGCCGCAGCTCATCAATGGGCAGTTAGACAGAAGGGCAAACAGGCCAACCCGATCGGTAAGCAGAGAAATCGAGGGGCAGCTAGGTAGTATACGAACGACAAGGGAGCGGGTCCCATGAGAGGTCAATCATCGTTGACATCTGTACTGACGACGATGGTCCATGTGCCCGTTGTGCCCTGTCAATGCTTCCTGCTTACCATGTGGTGGCGGCGGCGGTAGCGGCAGCCAACCTCTACGAGCAGTTGGTATTGCACGTTGTGTCGAGGACGACGTGACAATGCGAGCGACGCGTCACGCCGACCGCATACAGTTCAGTTAGATGACACGCGAGCGCCATCATGTCGTCACACAGTTGTGGTGCTCCCGCCAACGTCATCGTCACTATAATTATTATTATTATTATTATTATTTTCATCGTCATCAGCATCTAGCTGAGCACATGTGAAGATTGCCGTCACTGCCTAATTGGATGTCGATCTTTCGATCTCTGCCTATTTATTATTGCCTTCGAAGTGCCGTGAGGTCGACGTAGAGAACGACATCTACGGATGTGCACAGATGTACGAAGTTGAGTTTAAGGCAACCAGAGTGTTGAAGTTCAAATCAATTAGAAAGTTGATGTTCAAGTCAGTCAGTGAACTGAAAGAACCAGAATTTGGAGTCGGGCCAGATGCTTTGGGCCTCAAACAACTCAAGCCCAAGAGCCTTTTACAGCATTCTTCGTGCAGGCTCAAAAAAATTAATCTTGCCACTGCTGTTTTAGAATTCTATTAAACTTCCGAAACCAAAATTTATTGACAAAAATTGTATAGTTAAACAAGCGCTTTACGTCTATGGATTAGCCTAATAGGTCGTACTACTTTTACCTATTGAAAACCTAACATTTCGTTGTGTCCTTCAATTGCTTCCCGTCGTTAGCTAAACCCTTAATGAGGGACGTTAATACTGTCTGGGGCTTTATTCTGATTAATTACTCTTGCAGCTAACGTTACATCGTTTCATCGCCCTCCTAACAAATATTTCAGGCAGACGCACCGACAAAAGAGCCGTTGTGCGATCTGGTGCATAGCACGCACTTTTGCAATAAGTATACCGCTACTTAACTTATATAATAAAACATTCGTGTCCAACTGTTCATCCCATTGATAAAAAACAAGCTGCCGATTCATCGAGTAACTTGCTTTAGTTACACGTTAGCCTAGAGTAATACACAATTACACATTGAAGTTTTGCTAAAATAATAATTTGACCAGATTTAGAATAACTTGTTAGAAGGCCCACCGTATATTCAAATTTTAGATGACAATGGTTAGATAACAAATGGGCCGACTTGCACTTGTTCTATTTGAAAATTCGGGCATCTTGACACAGAAATCCTTTACAATGTAGCGTTTTTAGGTACGGCTAGCTCAATCGTTGGAACCTTATGAACTGAACACCTACAGTTACGGGTCGACTTTACTGTGGACGGCAAAGCCTTTGTAAAGTAAATACATAGCATTGCTGTACTCCACAATTATCAATCGGCAGTCGTTCAAAGGTATGTTCAAAGGCACACCTCAATGTGAGTTGAGTGAGATAAATATAAATTAAAAATATATTAAAAATAACAACGTAGAACAACAAAAAATATAACAACGTAGAGCAATTCGTGTACAAAATAGTGGCTCGTTGTTTTTTTGCACGCGCAACCAAAAAGCTAAGTTGCAACGTAAATTTGCACTTGAGCCTCATTGTGTCTGGGCTCTGATACTGCAGCATACGAGTAGTATGGACTCCCTACGAACTAAAGGACATGAACGCGATCGGCAGTGTACGAAGGTGTTTTACACGGAGGCTAGCACAAATTGTGTTTTACTTAACCAACATTGCTCAGCATCAAAGATTAACATGCTACTTTTACTAACTAGGTGTTTCAACAATGATAATTAAAGTTTGCGAGGGTATTATAACAACAAATGAAGCGGACAACTTGTAAACGCACTTAAAGTGGCTCGAACTGAGCGAATCATCAATTCATTATCCTTCCGTATTCCGCAAATGGTGAGAAGAAAATAATCCATTTATTAGAAACGTATTTGTATTATACTGTGCCGTATGCTCGTATATATATATATATATATATATATATATATATATATATATATACATATATATATATATATATAATGACAACTGAAGTATAACATCGGAATGGGCATCCTTACAAGGTTTACATAGCTTTGCACGTCACTGTTCGGCTATACATAAAATATTCAGCGGATAAACAAGTACACGAGAGTACACGTTCAGCCAGAAAATGACAACTTAAAGCGGTAAATCATTAACTAGGTGCCGCCAACGTGACGTACAGACGCCCCGTCTGGATGTTCCACTTCTAATTGCACACGAAAGCAATCCGCCGCTTGTGCTGCCCATTATATGTTTGATCGTCACTGTTTAAGCACACATTATATGAATGATATACACATATTTGCCGCACTATAGGGCCGCCATATATATATATATATATATATATATATATATATCTATCAGTGGGACTCTAACACAACACGAGAAGCGTCTGCAAACATAGTTCCGCACCAACCGAAGGGCAATGGGAGCGTGCCAAACGCAAATCTTCCACTGCGGAAGTCCATTTCGCGCTGAATCTGCGCGTGCGTCGCTTATGAGGTGAGTGGAGTGAGTGCCTGTGAGTCTCGATGTGTGCAACTTAGATCACGTGGCGAATATAGCACCGCAACGATGGGCGGCTTGTTCCTTGCAAGCGACTCAACGAAGGCAAGAAAACATGTCCTGCAAAACCTGTTCTGCAGAGGTAACCATCTCCACAACTGCGGCGACACCGCAATCACTGAGCAGAATTTTTGCTCCCACTAAATCAGACAACGATACGAAAACGATACAGCCGGCTGAGAATTACTATCAGCCAGACAGCTAGGTAGCCGCGGTGGGCTAAGGCGGTACGGCATTTAGAAGGCTAAGTGTATATATATATATATATATATAAAAAATATTGTGATGATTTATTAATATATATATATATATATATATATATATATATATATATATATATATATATATATATATATATATATATATATATATATATATATATATATATACATATATTACCTTAATTATTTGTATACTTTATTTGTATGATTTTACATATCAAACTGAGCCGTGGCGCATATGATATTGATGGCGCGACAAACTTATAAACTATCGCTTCGACAGGCATCCAAAGAAACTTTCTGTACCGACAGCAGCAGCAGCAGCAGCAACAGTAGCAGCAGCATGCATTCAAAAAGAGGACGCCTCATATTTTGCCGTGGGCAATTGTCGTTCAAGCGCTGTATCGGGGTCAGTTTGAAACGAACCACACGGGTTCTGTGGTATACATAGATGGAGAAGTTGGGCCGGGCGTAACGGGGACAAGCCGCGGGGGGAAATAAGCATTGGCAGCAAGCAGGTGTGGCAAGCTTACCCATCCCAAGACAGCGATCCCTATGTGCATCATTTCTTTGCGATGCTTCCGCGGATCGGCCGCTGCATCAGCTGGTGGCTGGCTGTCTAGAGAGCGCATTAAAACGAAAGTACGTAATAGCGGATGATAATTGAGGTCGCCACTGCCGGTATGCAGGAGAGCAGCTCTCTCGTTCAGCTTCCTCGGCTCATTGACCCTCGATCCCTGGCGATCTCGCCGAGCGTTCAACATCGTTACTTACTTTTAAGCCTGCCTGCCTGCCTGTTGCTACACAGAACCGCGTGAACTCCGCCATCTTGACTTGATCTAGCTTGCCTTATAACCTATTAGTTAACTAAATTGCAATTATAGGAATGTAAACTTGCCAAAACGACGTCCCATTGTGTTGCTGTTTTTGCTGCTACCCATGTTGACCTAAATGAGGCGAGCCATGTCAACACATCGTTACTGACTTCGGATTATTTGATGAACAAATTATTTATGTATTTATGCAACTCCCTATTCGCCGGATTGTCTCCTTTTCTGTGTGAAGTGAACTCTTTTTCTGTTCCCACGTAAATAAATGAAGGAACAACGTTTTAAAACTATAAAAGAGATACAGAAAATTTTAGAAGAGCAACTCAACTCAGTTCCAAAGGACACGTTTAAAAGTGATTAGAAGAGTGGGATGGCACAAGCGCATTGCAACAAGCGGGAGCTAATTTGAGCGGAACATGACACTTTAAAAAGCTAAGTAAATATATTTTAGTTAATAGATATGTATTAGAATTTTTCGATCCGCACTCGTATGTATAAATATACATGTAAACATTAGGTCTAGGGCATGACGAGGATACAGACGCCCTTTAAAACAACAACCGTCCGGTTAATTGCAATTGTCTTATCAACTAAGAATTCAGCAAAACAAATTCTTACTGCAAATTTATTTCTCACGCGTTGCTCGGCCGCAATCTGCGTTCTTCTCCTTTTCTTGATAACGCTAAAACTCGATCGTAAGAATGAAGATTTCAACACAGCCAAAAATTAAGACTGCTGCAGCTAACGGCCGACACCTAGCAACAATTAGTGAGCAAAAACATTTAGTAAGGTGACCATATTGCGGTAACATTGCAGGCTAAGGATGTCGTTCGAGTTGAGTGTGTGTGGTCTTATACGAGTAGCCGGACATTACTAACACGTGCAAACAATTAAGCTCGTCCGAAAGTGAAGAAACAAAATAAAAGCGTCTATGCACGTTCGCAAATAACCACCAGTAGACGATACAGTCGGGTTTGTATTCAGCGTCAGGAGTTTCAAGTTGTTCTTGTAGGGCAGGTCGTTTGGGCAGGAGTAGTGTTTGTGAATGGTTTTTGATGCCGACCCTGGCAGAGACCGGCGACGGCTTAAGGAGCGCTTTTTCGATGCGTCCTGTGCTAGTCCTGCGCTATTCTGCGGCGGCAACTACACGCAAAAGGTAAGCTGCTGCTAAGCAGTGCAATAAATAGCATAGGTACACCGAGTTGGCCGGCCGCGTCTGCTGGAGAGACAGATGCTCGCCACTTCACCACTACGAGATTGTGGACGGAATCACTACGGTCGAGTACCTTGCACCTGGCAATAAATCCTTTCCAGCCCAACCACGTTCGGACTCTCCCCGGACTGTGGGCGTGTGTGGGTGTGTGTGTATGTCTAACTCTCCAGAACTGCATATTAGGTAAGTACTTTCGAAAGTCACAGAATAGATTTCCCGGACTTGGCCACTATAGGAGTTTTTTTTGTCAAGCGATCTGTTCCAGGGTTCAGTAGTTTCACCTATGTTCTGCCCTTTTGTGCAGCTTCTTTGGCTTTGTTCGGAAATTGTTGCACGTTCATGTGGGCCGTATTTTTTTTAGCAACAACAAATCTTTATGACAACGTGGAATGACCTAGCACAAAAATCAAGTGTGTCACCGAAATGAGCCATCTTTTTTCGATGCGTTACATGTACACTTGTTATATGTTCGACCACAACAGATAAATTCCCACAGCTGGGATCGGAGCTAGTAGAGCATCAGGACGCAGGAGATTGGTGACGACTGCATTGGTCAAAGTTTGAAGTGGCCGGAAAAAGTGTGCAACGCGCTTTAGGTTCCCGCGACACACTGAAAAGCTCTCTATACCAACAGAGGCAGGGAGGCCCTTTGCGGCGCACAAAGATTGCAGTTCTAGCAGACTGCAACTAAAGTGAGCACTTACAATTCAACGATATATTTCTGCCTATTAGTGCTTTCACTGCAAGTGCTATTTCGCTCCGTCCAGAAGCCATCAAACAATACTTATTTTGGCGGCGAACAGAGCAAGTTGGACAAAGCTGATGCGACAATATCCTAAGCGGCATAGTGCCATTGAAATTAAAAAAAAATCCTTTAATGCGGACGTCAAATAAGTTGAAAATACAAATTAAGATAGGCACATTTCAGAATGCCTGCAGGATATTTTTTTATCTTACAAAGTATGATAAATTATGCTTAAGTCAAGTAGCTAGAAACAAAGCAGCAAAATAGAAACCAAAGATATAAGTCACAAGAAAATGATTTTGATGTAATATCTAGGAGACAGCCGATGACTTTAAAAACGAAAGCCTACAAACCGAAAAGTTTATGTGGCCGTGGCAAGCGTACGATTACGTCACTAAACACAATATAGAACACAGAATAATGCTTGCCATCACCGAAAAGACCATACCGTCCTCACCATTATCGTCACTATTGCAACACACATCAGTAGCGCTATCAAGAACGCATTATTGTGCATTCTTCCTTTTGTTTTTATCTTTCGGGCTGACTCTTAGCTAGCAGTTAACGTCTACGGGACTGCTTTCGCATTGCTTCGTACGACGGACCCCATAAATACAAACGTGCAACGGTGGGGTTCAAACCCGTGCACCTATGTGTCTCCTCCGGTCGCGAGGCGTACGCGAATGCACCACGCCACCGGGCTTGACATTCATCGGCATTCTCCTTGGCGCGCAATTCCAGGTCGTTTTCGTTGGGCCTGCTATCGGATTCCCAAACGACCTCACTGCTGGCCTGCGCGATCAGCTTAAAGACGCTTTGCTGTCTGCCGTAACTTTTATTGCTGTTCAACTGCTGTTTATCTGATCTGCGTCCGTCCGAAATTGATCTCGCGATGGCAGCCGCCTCCCCCCCCCCCTGCTGTCGCGTGCGACATCGCACTGAAGTCTCCTCCGGCCTCGCAATGTTGTCACAACAAGACATCAGCAGGTGGGTCGTTCCCTCAGCCAGCAGTCGCGAAAGCAACGGCCCGAGTCTTCTCCATGCAAGTTATGCTGCAAGCACGCCGGCACAGGTCTTACTGCAAGACGTGATCCTCGTGACGTCTAAAGTCAAGATCGCAACATAATTTCCTGTTTGCGCGACAATATGTCTCTGGAGCTTGCAATTCGGATATATGAAGTCCGCTTAACAGCAAGCAGAGATTCATATAGAGGTCTACTGCAATTTTTAAATGGTTCGGTAACTAACCCATGCGGTTCAACATTACTTGAGTAGGCGAGAAGTAGTGTTCTTTTTCGAACCATCCCTGAACAACTCTGCGATGGTTCGTTTAGTTCAGGGAAAACTCGCTCTCGGCAAAGTTTCCATGGCAGAAAGGCAACACAGTAGTGCCGCTCTCTGCCGAAACGAGGCTGGTGCTCCTTGGCAAACATCCGCCAAATCCACCTGACTTATCTTGTTTCCCGCCTCCTGTATCTGCCGGGCAGATTTACGAGTCTGCGGTAATTCTGATCAACGCCATCCGGAGCTTTCTTAACAGCTCAGACGGCGGCCCCGATAGCATTCGGCCGCATCATCTGAAGGACCTTATTGGCAGAGACGGCAAGAAGAACCGACTAATTCTAAGTTTAGTGCCATTTATCAGCCTTGCTGTTATTGCAAAGTTGTCTGATTCCGTAAAGTCCGTGCTCTCTGTCTTCTACGGCGCCTCGTTTATTGCCTTGTGCAAAAAAAGGTTGCGGCATTAGACCCATTGCCGTTGAGCTGACTCTGACCCGCTTAGCTGGAAAAAAATCACATTTAGGAAGAGCATGCCGGACATCGTCGCAATGGTAGCTCCGCATTAGCTCGGCTGCGAAATCAGGGAGGGTGCAGAAGCGGCCGTTCATGCGACACGGCATTCGCTGACCACAACATGAGTGCCCCAGACAAGGTGCTGGTCAAGCTAGACTTCAAAAACACCTTTAACACGCTCAGACGAGACCACCTGCTTAAGGCTGTGTGTTCTCACCTTCCCTGACTTTACCTACTCGAATACCAGACGTTCAGGCTTCTAAGCAAGTTAATTTGGCAGGGAGAGTTCATCGAGCTATGCTCTGGTGTTTAACAGAGTGACCCCCGTGGTCCGGGGGAATGAGAATTCGCATGCCTTTGCAAATTGCCATTTCTGCTTAGCTCGGGTCTCGAAGAAAGACTAAGACTTTAGTGTAAGGGATCGCACCACCGGATGCCTACAACAGCTTCATTGCCCAAATGGAACAAGCTTGCCTCAACTATGCAGAAAAGTGGAGTCCACTGCCTGAACGCATTTCACAATCGGCTTTGGACTTGCAATTAGTTAAGTCGATTCAACAGCGGCTGATGATCCAAGCGAACAACATTGAGAAGCAGGCGCGACTGAGAGCCGCGATCTAATCGCAAGTGGCTTCAGGCCATTACCTCACCGCAGCTGGGGACGATGTTGGACAATACCCCACTCCGCATCGTCTCCGACCTGCGTTTGGGGAATCAGTAATTGTGCAAGATGTGACCTATCGGTGTCGTCGATGTGGGCATACTCTCGCTTGCAAGAGGAGCATCGGTTCTCAAGGCATTCGGCTTTGAGCGACGTAATACACTGGGCAGTGCAGTCAGCCCACATACGTGCAGTCAAAGGTCTGTCAGCCAACAGCGTCTAAACGGGCTGACTCTAGTTTCATAAAGTGAAGGTCGCTGCCTCGTGTACGACGTTACCGTGTTTTGCACGTTTCTTATGCTCGCCATACTAGCCGGGAAGTTAGAGCAGCCGCTCGCCTTGCTGAAGACCGCAAGTTGGCAAAATATTGTGAACTGTAGCAAAACTTTATCGTTTAACCAATCGCCTTCGAGACATTTGGCCTAATAGGAAAAATCTCAAGGAACTTTCTGGCGGAGCCAGAAGGGAATGGCTGGGATCGCCGGCTACAGGAGGGAATGGCAGTTTTTGCTATAAAGGATATTGGTGTAAATTCAACGCGGAAACGCTGCGTCGATAATTGGTCCATTGCCCACCGGCAAGGGACTCTCCTTTTGGCCGTACCCGAATTGAGCCGCATCAAAAATCGATGTGCAACTAACGGACCTAAATACATTTTAAACAGCCAACAAATAATATATCAACAATATAGAAATGTCTAGGATGGCGTACTGAGGCCATTGTTATTATTGCCTATACAATTTCATTTATTCAGCATCAAGCAGGTCATAATTATACGAAACGCATTGATTAATAGACAATGGAGAGTCCTGCTCGGCCGCGACGACGCGTCGGTAGTGTGGGGCTCCAACCCACTAAAAACCAGTCATGTCCTCCTATGTGGTGAATGGTGTCATTCTCGACATATCGCACTCTGTTTTTTCATGTAACCATTGTAATCTAAATCTAGTGCAACTGGCTTATGGGAGTAAAATCTCTTGAATTTTTCGGCAAGCTCAACAACAAATCTTGCAGTATCGGCTAGCAGGTGAGCCTACCAGCTGCGACCGTTGGGAGGCAGACCTATAGCTTTTCTAAGCTCAGTGAGCCCCATTCTGTCAAGGTTTTCGCTTTGCGCGTTTTGAATCAGGTGCGGCCATGTCACCTGTGTTACACCGCTTACTCATACGAAGCGACTAGAGCCGCTTATACTCGTAAGTTTAAAAAGAGTCTGTCCGCGTATCATTATTGCCCTTCGATTTTTTGCAGCCTTGCTGTGTAATGTGTTCTGTGAAGCAGATGCCTGCTACAGAAAGGCCGACACCAAAATAGCGCGAGCTGATGATAACGTAGTTTACAGACAACGTACGAAGATGAAGGCTATCTGATTTTGCACAAGTTATTTCGATTTGAATTTTATCGCCTTAGTATGGGTAGCATTGATGAGCCGCTCACGATTGTCCTCACAGCACGCTTCCAACTTGCACCGCCTTGCCGCCTAAATAAGTCCAGGTCAAAAGTAGAGCGTGAAAAAAACACCGTGAAAGGAACCATGTCACCATCATAAACAAGAGTAGCGACCATCATTTACTTAGAGCGACGTTCCTTTAGAAGTAAGCGCAGCGTTATTGTGTTGTTTTTTGAAGGCATCTATCTCGCTGCATGTACGCCGAGACCTTACGTGCGCATGCCATCGCCCACACTTATTTGATTTGCTTGCTAGCATCTCGTCAAATCAGGCTATCCTTTGGGTTAAAGGAAACAACAAGGCGGCTTCTTGTCTCCGGAGCTGCATCCAACCTTGCATATGGTCGTTCGTAGGTATAGCGTGTAGAGGCAGCTTTTTCGCGCAAGAAATCGTTCCGATTCACGAAGTAGTAGTATCTTGCAGGCTGTTTTGAAAGCCGAGGCATGGAGAAGTTATTGTCGATCGAAGCTCGAGAAGAGAAGATACCGGTTTTGGTTGCAAACTTGAGAATGTCGTGTATGTGAAGTTTATTTTAGTCATACCGCGGCATGAGGACACGGTTCAACGGAATTACTCTTTCCTCCTGAGCGGAGGATCAGTATGCTCCCCGACAAGCTTGAAAAATTAAATATAATAATTTTACACGAGCTTACGAGTTTGATAGTTACACGAGGTGCTCCTATATGTTTGTTTCGTGTACAATCGAGACTATATGCTTTTCCATCTTGAGGCTTGCTATGATAAGGCCTAGTTCTTTGGCTGTAAATAAATTCACAGCCTTCTATTAGTTAGTATTGACTCCCTTTCTCACTCAGAAGCCGAAAATCTTACCGATATGGACGCGTATTGATAGTAGCGCACGTACGTCTCTAAAATAGAGCGCTGCTGAGTCGATCGGGCAGCTCTTCGATGTTCTAGGCATCGTGGGAATCTTGGGGGAAGCGTGGGAATCTTGTATGAATCTATGAGCAACCTTACTGGTCTCTCAGCAGAGAAAGCCATTTTTTCTAGTCTTTCTAGTATAAGATAGTAGTAGTAAATCTTGCGACCACGCGAATAAGAGCAAGTAAAGTTTTCGGGCTGACCCTTAGTCAAGATTTAACGTCCACGGAACTGTTTTTCACTTTGCTTCATAGACGGACCCCCATAAATACAATTCGGTGCAACGATGGGGCTCGAACCCGCGCACCTATCTAGTGTCTCCTTCGGTTGCGAGGCGCAGGCGGAATGCACTACGCCACCGGGCTCGACATGCGAATAAGAGCAGCGCATACGACCTCTTCATTTCAATAAGGCGCCAGCAATTGTGTATGAGCCTCCGTTGCGCATGAAAGCCTACCACCCTGATTTGACCAAGGGACTACCAGGGTGGCAAGCTCGCAGGGTGTAAGCAAGAATGTATCCGATACTGCCGTAACAACAAATCTGAGCATAACATTAACTCTACGATTAGCTATTCGGCATGAGCATATAGAAACCCTATGATGAACATACTAATTCGGAGAATCGCGGTGAAATAATTTGATACATACGCAAGTTAAGACACTTTATAGCCATAGTAAAGATGACTGTAGCTTGGCGGATACGAGTCCAGTAGTGTGTGCGTATACTATACCGAAAGCACAACAGTGCGTAGAAGTAACTGTAGAAATCTTATTTAGTTTTATGCATAGAGCCACTGTTACATACGTGCCCCAATCGTTTTACTTCAATTCAAATTCATCTAGATTGTGTCAAAGGGAAGACAGTACAAGCGCAGCAAAACATATTCAAAGGCTTACACAATACAGACAATAATCAGACGAAGCGCTTTAAAAGCGAACTACTTGCTATTTTAGATTGAACGATGTTGAGAAATGACTTCTCGCCGTTGACTTCGGGGCATGAATGGTCGATACGCCCTGAGAGTCAAGGTTGTCATCGACCTTAGCTGCGTGTCCATGGATTTTCGCTTTAGCACAAATTCCTTGCCGTAGCGCTTGCTTTAGCAAAAAATGTTCCGCATAACTTTTCGCAGTCCGAAGATATTCCAAACAATCATCTATGTATAGAGCTGTCTCTGAATGTCGCATTATGTAAAACGCAGGATTCAATTATATATATATATATATATATATATATATATATATATATATATATATATATATATATATATATATATATATATATATATATATATATATGAAATGTCAATAAATCAGAATTTATAAAATTGTGCCCTGCAAGAAGCAATGCTTGTCTGGTAACTACTAAATGATCTGTAAAGATGTGTGAAAAATACGCGTGCCTTTCATTGTTACAAGTCAAACTTGTGTTAATGTTAATATATACACTTAAAATATACTACGGGATTCTGAAGTTAATACTTCTAAAAGCACCAGGTTATTACAAAACCTGTGCTGCATGACTAAGCGCGCATTCTCTGATAGTGCCATAAACATGCATTTGCTATTTTAATCGAAAGGAGATTCTGCTTGAAATAGACAGAACACGCTGCTCCCACACACTAGACTAGGAAATCGATTTAGTTTGTCTACGACCAATGACATAACAAAAAGCCTGTCAAGATGAGTCGGCAGGAAGCTGTGATACAACCTACTTTTAGACGGTTTTTTTTAGAATGGCGCATTCCAACTACTAATGGGTACTACGAAAAAGTATATTAGAAGCATTGCGCGTTATGGCTGATCTCTTCTCCGTTGAATACTTGATCACGTTTGATAAGCTAGTTACACGACGTGCGTTACACAGTTCGAGATGCTAAACGCAGGCCCTCCGATCGCTGTCTCTACTAGACCCGCAAGCCAGCGCCTATTTCCCGCGTGACGCCCGTACTGATTTTAACGATACAGTTAGGCACACTCGTGCACCTCGTAAACAGTTTGTCTTTGGTTTGTGGCTGTCTTATTCCTTAAAGGAAGTAGGCCCTGTCGGAGTCAGCGAGATGATACTACTGTTACAGAAAAGACTTGTCCTCGCATGAAACACCGTCGATATCTTTCTACACTTAATTTACATTGTACTCGTTTTATAAAATTGATTGAGGAACTTTGTATAGGATCGTGCTATACACCCACAGGGTTGCACGGCTACGGTATAGTATGGCTACGACAAAGATTATATCGAGGCAAAATAAGCAGGCAACCGTAAATCTGGCACAGCTTAAAATGATGTAAATAGTTAGGTCAAAAGGCAATTTAAATTTAGATTTAAGTTGTTTTTGACCAGCCACGGTCCGGTTCCACTTGGTGTGTGTGTGTGAAAAACCCTCCCAGCCTCCCCCACCCACCCCGGAAGTATATCAGAAAGCTCGATCCTCCTCGTTCCAGGGTCCAATGGGCTTTACCTATGTTAAGCCCTCTCCTGAACTTTCCAGCATTGACTCGCCTAAAAAAAGGCAATGCTTTGGGAATGTTGCCTTTTTATGTGAGTCATTTTACCAACAAATCCGTGTGATATTTTAGCACTGACAAAGTACATAACCCAAGTACGCCGCCGATGTTTTTAGTTCTAGATCATTCTCCGTCCCCTGCGGGCTTAGAACTTAACCCGAGGTATCTATTCAATGCACCGAGGGCCGGACATGTTTGGATAAATAGGGTTTCTCTAACAGTCCTTGTGGCAGCATGACCGCTGACTCTCAGCGGTATAGTTTACCATCTATTCTCAATAAGCATCGCTCAAATAAAATTCAACGATCAATAACAGGGATCGAACCGGCGACACCCCGCACGCACGACAACAATGACTAGCGCACTAGTCCCCTAGTACGTTACGCACATCGCCGATGTACGCAGCCTTTTTTTCTATGCAATACTCGTACACTACTGACAGTTACTCTAACATCAAACAAACAGATGCCCACACGCAGCCCCCTATAATCGGCGATTGAGCGCATGGCGAGCGGGGAACGTATCGCACACGGGTAGATCTACCCAGGCTACGTCGCAACATATAGGCCATATACAGGACAAACTAGTAACTACTAAGAGCATTACGACTTCAACGGCCACGGCGCGTCTGCCCGTCTGTTCAACAGGCGTTTTACGACCGGTCCTGGATAGCAGGAAGGTCGGCACCCTTCCCCGCTCCGCCCCCCCCCCCCCCCCATAACACACTGCAAGCTTATTGAAGAAACTGCCACCTACTTCTATCTGTCGCCCGGACTACGCTCTGTTCGTGGTAAGGATGGCGTTAGTGCACACCATTTTTCGGCACTGTCAGCAGCAGCAGCAGCAGTTAAAACAGGGAATCGACCAGCAAACAAATTCACTTTAAAATCGTCGCAGCATTCGAATTTTTCAGCACTTCAAACTCCGACCGCAGGTCAAGCAGGTTTCAAGCGTTTTATGGTCAGTCGTCGATTTGTTTCCAGTCAGTCGCGACCGACCGATCTTCCAGCCGCAGAAGGATCAAACGGAAGCCAAAAGCGTTTCCAACTTATATTCCCTGCCGTATGGTCATCGAACGACGACGACTGCTGTGCGTTGTCTGCGCCAGCAGCGTTGAGTTACGCGGCGGGTGTTCTGCACAGACAGAAACGCTTGGCGAACTTCCTGGCAAAAATCCTTCGCTGACAGGAAAAGGAAACAGGGAAACACGATAGAGAGAGAAAGAGAGAGCAGCAGAAGCAAACGACGGGAAAAAAGTGAAAGCGTAATCGCATCGCGGAGGGGTGCATCGAGGTGAGAGAGTGAAGGTTGTTGATACAGTGACTGCGGCACAGGTACAACAACGACAATGACAACGACAACAAGGTCGGAGTCGTCCCCTCGTGATCGCTGGCAGGAGATTGACCTGCAACGCGACGCTCAGTTTAAACTTCCTGCCTTGGGCCCGTCGTTCCTTCCGGAGGTTTGTCGGGCGGGAAGTGGAACGCGGGCGAAAGAACTTGCTTGCCGTTCTCGCTTGCTGTCGGAGGACGGTGAGAAGGTCAAATTTGGTCGACAAGCAAATCTGACACCGAATTGGGAGCTATCCTAGCTGTCTGAGGTATAACCAACGCTTCGTATCAAACCGATAAAATCAATCGACAATCGGCGCCCATTCAGAGTTAAACGAAGCTAAAAAGGGAGAGAAAGAAAGGGAGAGAAAAAGCACGATGAGAACCAATAGGATTTCGTAGCAATTGATGAGGACAACCGTTGCTGATTGACTCTCACTCGGGCAACGAGCAACAACGATGGGTTAGTGACGAACGGATCTGGCACGATAGGATAACAATCTGTTTAAAGTCTTTGCCTCTCTGGGGTCTCTCGAAACATCGAAAGTTTAGTGTAGGGAATCGCTCCACAGGATGCGTTTACCCAAGTTTCATCGTTTCAGTGAAACAAGCTTGCCGCTACTACGAAGCTAAGTGAAGTCAAGTGCCCGACCGAATGCATAACACAATCGGTACTTACAGTTAGTTAGGTCGATGCTGGAGCAGCAATTGATGTGTCAGACGAGTAACGTTAGGATGCGGACGCGACTGCGCGAACCGCGATCGATCGATCCGTTAAGCGAGAAATAGCCATTTAGACCATTCCCTCGTCGCAGGTGCTGCCACACTCCGCACCGACCCGGTTTCCGTTTAAGGGAATCAGTCTGATTTACACATGATTGTGCTAGATGTGACATACCGGTGTCTCCCGCGAGCGAGCACGTTTCAGCTGGCAGGGGGGGGGGGCCAGTATGTTCTCAAGGCATTCGGCTCTGAGCGACGGAGTATTTACCGGGCCACGCAGTCGGCCCACATCCCTACAGTTAAACCGCCAATTGAGCTGTCACCAAACAGCCAAATGCTGTTCGGTGTGTGTGTGTGTACGGAGGGCTTGATTCCGTAGGGTGAAGACCCCTGTCTCAGGAACGACATTACCGTGTATTGCACGTCAGCCGTATTGTATGCTCGTCATACAAGGGACTCGTTTTTCTGCCGAAGCCGAGTTAAGTCGGCATTAAAAATCAATCCATGTGCAAGTCCAATGACAAAATCCAATAAAAATAATAATAAAAAAAATGTAATTCTAAAAATAATTAAATTATGCTCTAAATGTAATTTTCTGTTTGGACTCGCGATATGGCCGAAAATAAGCTTAGTTTTTATTTGGATTAGTATAATATAAATCGCATATGACACAACTGTGCACGTACGCACGCAAGAGAAAAATGTATGTACACATATGTGTATATATTCACAAGCACAGACACCCGTATATATATATATATGTAAATATATATATATATATATATATATATATATATATATATATATATATACGTATATATACATATATATATATATATATATATATATATATATATATATATATATATACATATATATATATATAAAGATATATATATATATATATATATATAAGAGCAAAACAACCGAACAGTTAATTGCTAGGTTGCATGTCACCGTTGTTGACAAAGCCAAAAGTGGGTCAAAAGTGAGCCCATTACGATAATACGATCGGACAGTAAGGCTTCGCTCCGGGCAAGCAGACGTATTATTATTATTACCGAGGAGCGTTTACCCTTAGAGTTCACCAGTTTCTGCGAATAGTGAATATGTTTGGAGCCTATTGCGTATCGCTGCAAGAAATTTTATCAGGTTCGGAATATAGTTTCGTTGTTCACTCGATGGGATCGGCCACTTAGCTGTGTTGACATACATCAGAACAGAAAACTTGAATTGATGAAGATATACAAGTATATCGAGTTCAAGTTTTCTGCCCCGATGTTTAACATCCTACTAGGAGGCCGACCCTATCGAGTGCACCACGAAGCAATGCTTCAAATCTGATCATAAGTCTTAGTACGGTACGCAACGTCCTTCATACGCATCCGCTATTTGCAACAACCGGTGAACGCTAAGTGATTGTACTTCACAAGACGCGAAAAGACCACTGCACGTTACAGTATGCTCTCTCTCTCTTTTTCTCTCGCATGTTCAGGGCATGATGCAACTAGAGTCTACGCGCCACTTGTCGCAAAGTAGGTTTCTAGTCCCTCGCCAATATACAGCAGCGGAATGCCCATAAAAGTTGTGATTATTGTGAAAAGTACACTACTTTTCGACAGTATGATATGCAACGGCAAAACGCAAGTTTGCAGAAAAACACTTGCGTGTCTCTAAAATCCATATCAGCTGTTCCAAATGAATAAATCGTAAATATTTATCGTTATATCAGGACGGTAACATAAAAATGCAGTCATCCATAAATTGATATATTCTGTCCAATACAAATATATCTTTTGCTGTAGCGATGGCTTGGGCAGCTAACGCAACTTTTTCAACAAAATGTACGTAGCACTAATAGTTAACATTGCAGAAAAACAGACACAAATGTGCATAGATTTCCTTGAAGAAGCACCGCTTCGTTTGTACTTAAGGAAGACGCAACGCAATACACGCACTTTGTGTTGGTGAAGAAAAATACCTACAAACGTACTCACTGCCGTTGCGTCTAAGGAAGACATAGAGTATATTTTTAAATTTAAGAACGGCTAAGCTTTTAGCTAAAAACAAGCAAACATGTTTATACCGATTTAAGTCACATTACGTAACACGAGTGCTAGACCTTCCAAAGCGTGTGCAACCTTAGCAATGAAAAATATAGAAAATTTGTTTTCATTGAAGTTATAATACTCGACATTCAGGCTTTTAACACCGCAAGCATAAAATATTACCAAAAGAAATATACATATGGTGTTAAATAATTTACTGAAGCATCCACCTGCTATTTGCCTAGACAGTGGAAGAGAGCCTCACAGAGCAACCGTCAACTGATATTCAGAACTACATAGTTTGATGGTCACCACAATGTGTGTATGAAAAAAACGATTCTTTTAAATTTGACGATTGTGCTTGTAAATATTGTAAAGAATACGATAATAACGCCAGCATTTTATTCAATGATTGCAAATTCAAGAAACTTTACAAACGTTACAAGTTGAAGGAATTTTGTATCTAGAGTAATATATACTCTAGCTGATTACACCATACCACCTATATATATATATATATATATATATATATATATGTATATATAGCAAACGAAAATTGAGTTTGCAAAACTCGAGGTACGTTTACGCCTAGTTTTCGACTTTTAACGTTCAATACATTACAATACTGCTATCATGTTAATAAAACAAAGACATTCAGGAAAGTAAGCAATTTATGATAATTATTTTTGCACGAAGTCGATGGTGGTTTGATTCTTCATATGATTCACGTACGTAGGCCGTTCCCTACGCCAGCCCGTGCCCGATGTTAGATTCCCATATAGTCCCATGTTAACGTTAGCGGCTAGTGTATCAGGCGGCCGCCCGTGTTAGACGGTCTGCACCCTTCGATAACCAACCTTGGATTCCCTTCCGATCACTCTGGCATATCTTCTCTTTCTCCATCTTCCTGCCAATCGCATAGTTTGTGAAGCAGTGTCCAGCCGGCCACATCGGCTTCATCTGTTCTTCACCCCCATTCCATTGGAAAAATGCTTATTTTTACGAAATAATGTATAACACCTTCATCTGTCTGGCCAATCTAGGTTGGATCACGTTGTATACTCATATATGTATCTACATTTACGTCACTAGTTCGCTATGTCGTTCGCAGTATCATCCTCGTTTAGAATATTATTCATAATGGTAATCGTATACTTGCGAAATAATGTTCTGGCTGTTAAATCAAATAACGTCGATGTACTCTATAAACTATGCCAGCATTAAAGGTGTCATGAAACTGCGAAATCTTTAATTAATAATAACTTAAGAGATGAACGATCCGAATGATGTGTGATTCAAAATCTATTCTTTAAATCATGACAGATTATTTTGCTAGCTAGTTCTAGTAGAGTCGGATATATCAACGGCACAACAGCATGGTTGGGCGTTCAGAATTGGAATCAGAATGCAATTCTTCTCAGATAGTGCAATTCTTTGGAACCTCTTTTAAGCGTCGTCTATGCGTAATGAGAGAGCGAGTGTCAACGCACACATAGGCAGTAGGTTAGCTTAACGGTTAGTAAAGCGAATATCGCTCGACTCGCTATCAAAATCTTAAGCCTTAAGGTGAAAACGGAGAAACCATGATTCGGGTGAGGGCTGCAACTGACGTCGTCCCAGTACGTGATATTACTGCAACATTGTTTCACTTGGTTTCACAGGACTACACTCGTATTAAGTGTAGGAGAATTCACGCAAATTCAATGCCTTTTGCGAGTCGTCTCTATCAAATCTCTCTCTAAAACGGCGCTCGCTACATCTGCACTTCCCGTGCATGGTGAATTTACTTTTTGATTTCTGGGCCTGACCTGATAAAATAATTTACTGATTTGCTAAACAAGGAGGCGTTGTCCATGACGCATCTCTTTTTTTTACTAAGCCGATATTTTATTAACACACCTTACTGTAAATCAGTAATATACTTTTTATCTTTTTCATTACAGAGCACCATTACAGGAAACGATAGATTTCAAAGGTACTTGATAGCTTAACTTAACAGTTTATAATATTAAGATTTAATGCATGCATGAAATGCATGCATAAATGACCTAGAGTTATTTATCTGATGGAATAGGTCATTTATGCACGCACTCGTTTTCGGTTACTCCGCAATCACACTTCGTATTGTCATATATTTGGTACCAAAATGATTTTCATGAAATGCGCTATTGCCTGAATGGCTAGTTTTGAGCGCTGTTGGAAGTTGTAGGGTTATAATTTTGAGGTATTTGATGTGAAGGCTAATAAAATAACTTCTTTTTCTGCAAATTCTCTTTTAAACGGCCATGTTGCATCTTCTGGCCGGGTTATATGTTGTAGGGTTATAATTTTGAGGTATTTGATGTGATGGCTAATAAAATAACTTCCTTTTCTGCAAATTCTCTTTTAAACGGCCATGTTGCATCTTCTGGCCGGGTTATATGTTCTTCAGAATTTTCACAATACGACGATGTGCTTAGTTTCTGTATAGGAGGACCGGTTGTAACGCAATTGGACATTTTGAGCTTTATGTCGGTCAACAACACCAGCGTCACGGATTTTAGTAATATCACCCTCACTCAAAAACAGGACTTCTTAAAAACCATGTTATATTGAGAAAAAATATTTACTTTAAAAAGCTCTTTTTCTAAGCAATTCTTTATGTCGATGTTCAAATGTTTTTGTGAGACCCTATATGTTGGGTCTACAAAAAAGTTTTTTCGGTTTTTTTAATGATTCTCTACGGACAAAACCGGAAAAACTTTTTTGCTTTATATATATATATATATATATTTATATATATATATAAGCAGCCACCCATTTTTGCCACATTACGCGCATTTATTATAACCAATCGTGTAAAGACTACATAGTAATAGCGGAGACTTTTTTTTTAATATAAGTGCGTTTTATTTATAACATGCACGATAACCATAACTTCATTTGTTTTTTCGTAAGGCTTATGCCCGTGTGCGGTTTTGCACTGATACATTCAAGCATCATTGTCAAAGGAAGGAAATATTGTGTGTAGACACAATACTTCCATTGACATTTGGGGTCACAGATTACTTTGAAACACAGCTACACCGCAAAAACACAGCTACTAGCAAGATGCATGTCTTAGCGAGTGAATTGAGCGGAGTAACGACGTTCGGGCTCATTTCACGGCTTGACGGAAACAAAAGCAGACCTCCTACCAGAACTTTTTCTGTGTTGAAACGATGGGCCTGGACCGGCGCCTCACGAGTGACGAAAAAGCCAAAATAAAGGCTTATAACGTCGGCCTCTCTAATCGCAAAATTTCCTGTCGATTGGGGCGTTGTCCCCAAGTAGTGAACAACTTCATGAGTTTAGGTGAAAACTACGGCGTAAAGAAGGGTTTCGGGCGTCCAAATAATAATTCGAAACGAAGAAAGCGTGCAATTCTAAAGAAAGTGTGAAACTCTGCGCTCTCGGCAAGGGCAATTGCGGCGGCGGCCGGTGTGCAAACGAATGTGCGAAATTTGCAGAACCTCCTCAGGAAGGCGCTTTGGCTCACGAGAAAAAACTAAAGAGAAAACCACGAATGGCCGCTGAGCATCAGAAAGCTCGTCTCGACTTCGTGTCATGAACCACTGATTGGCACCGAGTGCCGTTTTTAGATTAAAAAAAAAGTTCAACTTGGATGGAACTTATTTCCATGATGTGTGCGAAGAAGAACGAATTTTGTCAAAGCGGCACTCAGGTGGCGATTCGGTGATGATCTGGGCCGTTGTCGGGCATCATACAAAGTTGTCGATTGTGTTTTATACGGTCGTAAAAATTCGATACGCTATAGATATTTGCTAGACGAGCAATCAGCGCATTTTAAGCGGATGGGAGGGCCCGACTTCGTTTTCAATACGATAACGCCCCGATTCTGATCGGAAACTGGTCCGAGCAACGTAATATTGAGGACCTAAAGTCTGACCTGCAGTCTTACCTAATATTGATATCATCGAGAATGCGTGGCGCTGGCTTGCCCAAAAGATTTACTGACGATATTCTAACCAGGTATAAATAGAAGAAGCAATTGTGAAGGCTTAGGACAAGCTCTCGCAGAACGTCGTCTGAAACTTGGTCAACACTTTAACAAACCGCAGTTCTGAAGTTATCCGACTTAGAGGGAAGTTCACTGAATATTAAGTATAGATGTTCGGTGCACTCGATGTGTCTGCCTTAGTTTCCGTCGAGCCGTGAAATGAGCCCAAACGTCGTTATTGCGCTCAATCACTTCGAGAGCCCAAGAGCGTCGATGGAAGTATCCGCTTTTACTATATGAGCATGTATCACTGTATTCTTTACGCGATTGGTTATAATAAATGCGTGTAATGTAGCAAAAAGGGGTGGCTGTATCTTTTATTTCACATGTATATATATATATATATATACATATAGCGACAATACAGAATGAGTTCTGAGCAATCTAACGTAACAATCATATCACATATACAAGTAAGGATAAGCCAGGGTTATAGTCCATACTCTTATATCATCTGCCGCCAATATTGCATGTAGGTAGGTAAAAAGAAAGCAATCTCTACATAATCTGGTGGTCTGTGTTGAAACATTTCTCGAGTTAAAGCGTGATGAAATTCTAAAAGTGGCGCAAATATCTCATTAAAGTATTTAAGTAGCCACCACCATAAAATAGACAGCCACATTCCAGTTCACTGAATCTGATTGCCCAACTAGCATACCTAAAAGAGCCATTGTAATGACAAATGTGTGGATACGCGTATGCGGGTTTAGGCAGTTAAAACTGCCAGAGGTTAAACGTAATGCCTCATCCTACTACGCATGTAATATGTGCGCGTTGATCACAAACAACATGTCTCCGTAAATTAGATTTTGCGGAGTTTTATTGATATATGAGCGCTATAGTTGCTCGTTCATCATAATTACTCGTTTCAAATATATATATATATATATATATATATATATATATATATATATATATATATATATATATATATATATATATATATATATATATATATATATATATGTATAACCTAGTTTACATATGAGAACTTTGCTCATACATGCAGTCTTAGTTTGACAAGTAAGCCATAACTTTTGGAGTGAAAAGAGGTTACCCTCCAGGATTATTTAACAGCCTAAGCAAAAATATCAATTTCGGTTCGATGGAGGGCGCCAGGGGGTTGGTTATTACCATATTCTGATAGGTGTAAATGCCTAAGCACTAAACTACTCACAAAGACTATGTCTGCAATGATTCTTATTATTCGGCTTTTATCAAAAACCGGATGACATACGTTGGGACTCTTAATAAATGTATCGTGGGCGATAATAACGTCTGCAGAATCGCGTAGGTGAGACAGAGCGACTAACCATTTACCTTTCAACTCAAACTCCGAAATATGTCTGAACGCATGTATTTATTATTATTATTATTATTATTATTATTATTATTATTATTATTATTATTATTATTATTATTACCCTATGTTCTGCAACGCTTGCAAGATACATCCATGGAATCAAGCAAACAAAGATATTGAATCCTCTCTCTCTCTCTTGTTCTGGCGCGAATTGTTATGTGAACCCACAGCGTTCGCGATCCTATGTCCTACGTCTCCTGGGGCGGTGTGCACGTAACGTCCTGCGTTCCTGCGATTGGCTCTGCAGTTCTCAGGGGGTTCGTGGCAAGCGTCATGAGCACCGAGACAGACGAGCGCGGTTTTCCTAGTCTTCTTGTTTGACAATCGCCACGCGACACCAGATAGAGAGAGAGGCCGGGTGATTGTCGCTGCCAAGGTCGCGATCGCCATTGCTGTTGTCGACCTTGTCGTCGTTGATGTTGTCGTTATGACGACAAGAAAAAGGCGACGACGACAACGACGAGATCTATCTATGATGATGCGAACGTATGAGCCGTGCACACAAGAGGAACTGCGATGACGATATTAGCAGTAGTTGACGACGTGTCAGCCAAGAATAGGTCAAATGAAGAGCAGTCGTAACATCGTAGTTTTTCTTGCAATCTCGCTCGTAGCTTTCTGCTGTGGTACGGCCCCTTTACGTGGGAGCGTCTGTACACGAGCTGCATACGTATACATCTCCACTTACAGATGAGTTATATGCACGCGCATATGCTGCACTAAGCCTCTGTGCTTCTGTGTATATATATATATATATATATATACATATATATATATATATATATATATATATATATATATATATATATATATATATATATATATATATATATTTATATATATATATATATATATATATATATATATATACAGGGTGTTACGTAAAAAGTTGTACTTCTTTCGAGGTTTGATAGAGCTCGGCAAGAAAATAATTTTTCCCAATGGGCGGAAGCCAAGAAAACGTTTTGTTTAGGAGTGAGGATGAAATTTAGAAAAGTCGTTATTCTGCCTTATTTTCTCCTACATAGTTGTACAAAGTCTACGTTTGCGGGAGAACCAGTCAACGCATGAAGCAACCGATCATACCAGTGTGTTCGGCGGAAAATTTTGCATAACCTAAATGACACCTAACGCAAGCTAGCAAAAAGCAAATAGGTGGAATAAAAATAATCATAAAAAGTGGATTTGTTGTTATAACTTACGTTGAAGCTTTCACGTGCAAAATCTAAAATTTTTTCCATTGCGCACAAATGACGAACACTCTCTGACGATAGCAAATTTAATGCCCGTCAGTTTCGTACCAAAGTGATGGTGTTGCGTTACGTAGTTGCTGAGAAACTAGGCTTTTTCGACAGCCATATCAAAAGCAAAGGCATGCATACTTCCTAGCATCTTGACCTGCTTTACCACAGAAACCACTTGCGCACGTCCAGAAACACACCAGCATTTATTTATTATAAGAAGTGCTCGAAGTTCCGTCTGCCTACCACTAAACACGTTCTGTAGCGATTGCACAGGCTCTCTTGCACTCGTGTAAATATGTTAGGCATTGCCCTAACGGCGTCAGCAGCGTTGAATATACGGTCAACCAGATCTTCACGCGATTCAACGGGGGTTTCGTAGACAACACTCTTTAGGTAGCCCCACAAAAAAAAATCGAGGCTTGTTAAATCGGGGGAGCGAGGCGGCCAAGCTCGGCCGATCCACCGATTCTTGAATGCTTCGTTTAGGTATTCTCGAACCGTAGCAGAGTTGTGTGGCGGCGCACCATCATGCTGGAACCACATTCTTAGACGAACGCTTTCCGGGGCGCTTTCCAAAAGCTGGGGTAACGTATAAATCAAAAATGCGCGATAGGCAGACCTGACACTTCGTTTTATAGCTTTTGGCGTTGGCGGTTTTTTTAATGGTGTTTTGGCGTTTCGAATGACGAATTCCGAATCAAAGCCCGCGCAAATTTCCGATAGAAGCTTGTGCAAACGGCGAATAATTTCGAAACAAAGCCGGCTGCTCAGCGTAAACAAATGCTGGTGTGTTTGTTTCCGCCAGATTAGATGCAGCTGCGTATCGCGCGTTTTTGATTCATACGTTACCCAGTTGTTAGAAGACATCCTGGAAAGCTTTCGTCTGAAAATGCCGCCACACAACTCTGCTACGGTTCGAGAATACCTAAACGAAGCATTCAAGAATCGGTGGATCGGCCGAGGCGGGTCTATAGCTTGGCCACCTCGCTCCCCCGATTTAACAAGCCTCGACTTTTTTTTGTGGGGCTACCTAAAGAGTGTTGTCTACGAAACCCCCGTTGAATCGCGTGAAGATCTGGTTGACCGTATATTCAACGCTGCTGACGCCGTTAGGGCAATGCCTAACATATTTACACGAGTGCAAGAGAGCCTGTGCAGTCGCTACAGAACGTGTTTAGTGGTAGGCAGACGGAACTTCGAGCACTTCTTATAATAAATAAATGCTGGTGTGTTTCTGGACGTGCGCAAGTGGTTTCTGTGGTAAAGCAGGTCAAGATGCTAGGAAGTATGCATGCCTTTGCTTTTGATATGGCTGTCGAAAAAGCCTAGTTTCTCAGCAACTACGTAACGCAGCACCATCACTTTGGTACGAAAATGACGGGCATTAAATTTGCTATCGTCAGAGAGTGTTCGTCATTTGTGTGCAATGGAAAAATTTTTAGATTTTGCACGTGAAAGCTTCAACGTAAGTTATAACAACAAATCGACTTTTTATGATTATTTTTATTCCACCTATTTGCTTTTTGCTAGCTTGCGTTAGGTGTAATTTAGGTTATGCAACATTTTCCGCCGAACACACTGGTATGATCGGTTGCTTCATGCGTTGACTGGTTCTCCCGCAAACGTAGATTTTGTACAACTATGTAGGAGAAAATAAGGCAGAATAACGACTTTTCTAAATTTCATCCTCACTCCTAAACAAAACGTTTTCTTGGCTTCCGCCCATTGGGAAAAATTATTTTCTTGCCGAGCTCTATCAAACCTCGAAAGAAGTACAACTTTTTACGTAACACCCTGTATATATATATACATATATATATACATATATATATATATATATATATATATATATATATATATATATATACATATATATATATATATATATATACTCTGTACGTAGAAAAAAATCTAATAAGCTAGTAGTACTGATAACTATAATTATTCCGATTGGTTGTTCACTACCGTTATCGCCAAAGATGTCAGAAAGAGAGAGTGGTCGCGGACCCCCTAAAGATACACAAGTAAGGATCGACACAAGTTTTTGCATGTTCCCCTGTAGTGAAGTATTTGTTAAAATCTAATCCACCGGAGGATGTCGCCATCCTTGTTGATGTTTTTTGTGGAAAATTCGAGTCGAATATTTCACCAAGTCAGCGCTGTGAGAAAATGCCAAACATGGGCATGTGTGAGCTTCGAAAATGAAGCTGAGTACAGTTTTTTTGTGCACTTCCAGCTAGGATGTGGTTAGAGGCGAAACATCTCGAACATGACATTTCGCGAATCTGCAAAGGATGTTCATAAACAGCAATAACCCTGTGTGAAGGCTGCGACTGACGAAAGCTTGTACATAACACAATGCATCGCTAGGAGAAACTTCGGGCTCCAATATCATGCCCAACCATAAGATCCTTCACGGCCATGCTGGGCTCACTAAACAACTGCTCGGTAGTTACCTCGCGATTTATCTCGAGACGAAAGAGAGGCACGGGTTCTTCTGGCTTGAAAATGTCTGTTAAAATTCTACGAGTACCAGCCTTCGTTAATCTCGTGACTTACAACAGGTGATGAGACTTGGGTACATTTTCCATGACCCTCCATTTAAGTCCCAAAAGTCACAATGGTCAGTGTTGAAGCGCCCCACTTACAACAAAACTGTACAGTGACAAACGATTGATGTATTACAGAACGCCTTCGAGAGGTTTTTACTGTGCTTACCGGAAAGGACTACAAAGCATCTCGTAGGTGATGGTTCCTTCACCACGACCACACTGAGACTTTTATCGCTATATGAAATCTTACTAGCATATGAAGTCAAGCTGGTGACACACGCAGCTTAGTAACCTGACTTGGCACCGTGCGGTTTCTTCCTTTGGACGAAAATGAAAAACTTTTAAGAGCATGACGATTCGATACACGCGAATCGTGCTTTGCTACCCCTAGTCGTCTTGGTGCAGTAGGAAAAAAATCCAAACATGCAACTTGGAGATGTCCTTTGATGAGTGATTCCACTCTCTTACGAAATGTATAGAAAATCGTGGAAATTACGTCGAGATTTATATCGTGATTTTACTATCAGAAAACTTAACGCATCTTTACTCTGTCATAGAAATTACAAAAACTTAGTTATGTCCCCATGTTTTTCATATATATACTTGTTAGACCTGTTAGGACACTTCTCTGTGCGCTTCAATTAGCTAAAGAGCCTATAATTCGTTATTTGAAAGGTCGTGGTCCGTTATGAGCACATAAACGGCTTGTTTGTATTGCGGCTTGATCAAATGGGCGTATTAAAATCCTGGTTATGCTAAGACATTGGTAAGGTAAGTTCTCGCACAACACATATGTACAGTTTTAAACAACACATATAAAAATATGATTTCATGAACTAGACATTCCTTTCAATGATATCAAGTGTCACTTTATATATACTTATAATGTTTTATATATATATATATATATATATATATATATATATATATATACGTTTAAGCTAATATCAATTTCAAGGATTTTCGCAAGTCCTAGGTGAAGAGAAAAGTTCGAGGACAAAAAATCTAAATGTTGTCGTCAACACGGAAATGGTACGACCGAAGGAGTGCTAAAACACAAACAAAAACGAGAAACGTATTGGGAATTGGCTCTAATCTCCAGCTTTCGCGTTCGTTTTCAGATATGCAATTTTCATAATTAAATGTTGTCATACGTCACCAGACCGCAGCATCGACAAGTCAGCGGACCAACGAATCGAGAAAAAATCGCGGCGTTTCCGGTTCATCGCCTCGGGCCTGATAATGGGGCGACGTTTTTCTGTCTGTTTTTTTGTATTTTCTCAGCTGGCGCTTTAACTGCTGCATAACATAACTGCGCATATTCCCGCCACTGCGGGTGACTCGCGTGCGGTGACAACAATGCACAGCGAGCAATAGCAATCGGGCATTCGCGGAACGGCGGTAAAAACATGTAAAAACGAAGGAGAAGTTTTGTAACCGGCGTGTGTCGCTTACGGCTTCGCATGTCGTACGATAAATGTTCACGAGAATTTTGGGTCTCCCAGGACGGGAGGCTCCTTGACGTTAACTATCTCCACTACTACTACTACTACTTTTTTTATTGGGCCGACCACACTTGTGGCACGGCAAACTTATTTGCACTTTACTTTGCGGTTTTTTGTGTAGTTGTAGTTAAGTTGGTCAGCTACCCTATCTCTCTCTCCCTCCGTTTCCTTTCACACTCTAGGTCTACTTTATTTTGCATAATCTTCTCTATCAGCTGTGCTCCCCGTAACCACATCTGCTCGTCCTCGCACATCCTACTTTTTGTTTTTTTTGTTTTGGGAGGTTTCGGTAATGCATGATGCACATGCGCCACTAGCAGCCTGCGTGACTAGTGTGAGACTCGCAAACCCACTAAACCCGGATTCCTCCCCACCCCCCCAGGCTCGGTATTACATTGGCATTACATCGAAGCCGTGGGAGAGGCGTCTCTGCCGTTCTCCTTCAATCAGCTCTATCCCTGACTATCATCCCGCATGTCCTACCTGCGGTTGGATAGGGGGATGCCATTTTGTAATCCGTCCTGTGAGGGTGCGTCGAGACCATGAGGGCCTGGCTGCTCCCCACCCCCTCCCCCTCCCTCGGCTCCTCGTCTCGACCACTCTCCCGAGAGACCCGCTCAAACCTCTCCCGCCTGGCCGTTTCCTTGGCTGTCTTGAGTGTCTAAACAGCGTCGAACAAGTTCGTTCGCCTCCCTCCATGCCTCCGCCGAAGTCATCATATGGGAGACCACCTCCTTGATGGGTCGGCCTCTCACAGCGGTTCTCGCACATCCTACTACTAACTCCTTTCGGGGCTGACTCTCAGCCAAGATTCAACGTCCATAGGACTGCTTTTCGCATTGCTTCATAGACGTACCCCCATAAATACAAATCGGTGCAATCGGTGGGGCTCGAACCCGCGCACCTGTGTGTCTCCTCCGGTCGTGAGGCGCAGACGAATGCCACCACGCCACCGGGCTCGACACATCCTACTACTACAATTACAGCTGCTGCTAGCACCGTGTTTTAGCACTACATGTTTGTCTTGTTTACTGAGAGGTTATTGATACAAGCGGGTTTGAAACCTTGATTCCCCCCCCCCGGAAACGTGCCCATCCCCCGAAAACGTGCGCGCAGGGTACTGCCCAGCGGAGGAAGGAGAAGAACGAATATAAGAGCAAGAGAACTTAGCATCTGAAAAGACAGGCAAAGGTCGTCGTCACACACGGCACATGTGTAATGCCGTGTGGATGGCGCCACCGCCACCGTCCTAGTCTCGTCTTGACAGAACGAGAAGCGTTTAGTTCCAGAAGCTTAATGGGTGTTGCGGGCGTCCCAGAAGCCTAATGAATAGATGGAATGGATCGACGGGCAGACAGGTGGGCGATTTTTCGAGTCAGATCGTCGACTTCGTGAGTCTTTGCGCGTTCGAATCGCGACAGGAACTCAGCAGCGAGAACATCCATCACGTACCTGACATGACATGTGTGCTCGATAAGGACAGTGGTAATGAAGAAAATGCCGATGATGATGGCGATGTTAATGAAGATTTATTTTAAGATAATTTTTAGTTGATAGTGATGATTATTTTTGAGATCGTAACTAGATGATAAATGGGGATGTTCGGGGAAGAGTCTGACACACAATTGCTTACAAGACACGTTGAACGCTGGGTGTGTGCAAGCAATTGAGCGAGTACAGCAATTACGTTTGGTTATATATATGTATATATATATATATATATATATATATATATATATATATATATATATATATATATATATATATATGTTTTGTCGGCGGCCGAGCTATTTGTCATCAGCACTGTTCTCGCTGCCGTGCTCATAAAGCTTGACTAAGCATCATCAACGACGTCGAGAGAAACTGACCATAAGCCGTTTGATGAACACACAGATGGGGAAGATTTGAAAGCAATGTTCCACTGTCGGCAACCAAGATCCGACGTAACAGACGATTGCAATGCCAATATGGCGGCGATCAGCCACGTCCGAATGGCATGAGCGTCCAATCAGCTAGCTGGCTAGGTTAGGTAAATTCATCAGGCTTTAGCGGGTTGTGTGAGATTCATATTCGTCGCAATATTTCGTATTTCGTCACTAGTCACGCAGGCTGCTACTGCCGCACGTGCATTCTAAATTGCCAAGACTTTCCGGTAAAAAAACGCGTTAAAAAAACGCTTGCTGGTCGTATATCATTCCGCATTTCACGTATCATTCTGTACAAAAACCACAGGACCGCTGTTAGACATCGACTACGCAATTTCCTTCTGGTATTGATTCCCTGCTCTGTCGACTGTCGTGTAATGATGTGTTGACATGCTATCGTTTGAGACAGGCGCCTCAACAAGGGCCGAGTGGTGCGCTGCGTAAATTAGTAGTAAAACGACACAGCTATGAATCGGGACATAAGGTCGTATCACCGAGGACAACAAAGATCACTACCACCACCACAACAGCAACGACAACAACAGCAGCAGCAGCGATCTTTCCGTCGTCGACCTGGACGGTGTTAGCGACTGGTCTCGCTCTGCTGCAGTCTCAAATCCCATCGCTCTCGTTACGATTCCGATACGTACGCGAGGTGGGAAGTGCGTCAAACACTTCGGACTTGGAACCTTCTGGATTTATTCTTATTTGCATAGACTCCTTCGCTCTTTGTGTTTGGCTCCGTATGCTTCTCATCTAGGCCGGCCCACGCTAGACGTTATTTAGCGCTGATCGGCAGTTCTTCATTCGCTGCTACAATTGTGTCGTATGGGAGCTTGTGAGCGCTCTTGCCTCTGACCTTCTACCGCATTGCTATCGGTTGTTGTTGCTGTAGTATTGTTGTGGTTGTTGCTGATATTATTGTTGTGGTTGTTGTTGTCTCCGCTGCTATTTTTGTTCCGCTTCACGCATCGCTCTTTTATACGGCGCTTTTTTACTGTTTCCGCGGTCTGACACTTTAATTAACACGTATATATATATATATATATATATATATATATATTTCAATGACTGCGACCGTTTGCCGTGGTCACATGTTTTTGCATTTTCTTCCATCCAATTTAAACTTATTGCGCAAAGCATCGAACTCTCTAACGCGTAATAATGCCGGGTCAGCGTTCAGCAGGAATAGGAAGACTTTACCGAGCCCTGGCTCCGGTCAGGAATAAATGCTTGCTTCTAAAGGTTAGTTTATCTAAAATAATTGTTTGTAAGCGATGTTTACATACATGCATTTTCCGTTGCGAAAAAGCGTTTAACTGTGTTAATGTTTTATTTGAGTGGCTAAGTCGCACAAACTCCTGTAGAACAAATTCTCAAATATCAGCAAAAACAAAACAAAAAGGATACAGCGTTTTCAGCATAAATAAATATAACAGATGATAACTTGTTACCAGCGTGGGCCTTAGACTGTGCCGGTCATTTATCGGGGTCGTGTTTGTATAACACGGATGCCAGTACAACATCTTCGAGTTAGCACAGATGTTTACATCCGTTATTAAAAATCAACAAGGGTTCAGCTATAAACGTTGCGTATGTCGCATACCGACGCAACGCTTCAACCTATTAGAGCTATGACAGCTGAGCAAGGGCTCTGCCTGGAAAATGAGTCTGGTGTGATCCAATCTGAACGGTGGCTATTATTTAGCTAGGTTACATCGAAGGCTATTGCCTCTAAGCTGCGTTTGAACGTTACAAATGAGAGGCTGTCTCGAGCATAAGCTCGACTGGTAGCACTCCTCACAAGTCCAAGTGTAGTTAGTTATTCACATTTCCCTGTAACCATAAAATTAAATAATCAACCTCACAGGTTACCAATGTGTAATCCTAGTAAGGTTAGACGAACCGCGGACGAGACACGTTCAATTCATAGCGAGGACCAGTAACTCAGCTACTCAATCATATTGAGTTACTAACTAATAACGTTATATGTGTGTGTATATATATATATATATAGAAAATATTGTGATGATTTATTAATCATTACAATACGTTTGCACTCTCGGCAATGCTCGCCTCTCTCCCCCTCTCTCTCTCTCTCTCTCTATATATATATATATATATATATATATATATATCTCCTCAAGGGTATGTATTGGCTTATGCTTATCGTTCTCTCATTGGTGAGGTAGGCACGCAACAGGTGGCGCCCTCTCCGGCATAGAAACGCGCCGGGGACCGTTTATTAACCGCTGTTGTTGTCGTCGTTCTTCCGAACTTCGACGTTGCCGTTTCAGCGCTACGACTCATTGACGACGGCGACAACAACAACAACAACAGCAACAACGACAACAACAATGAACGAGCCTTATTATTTGATACAGGTTTATGCCGCCCCAGTGTTCCGAACGCAAGCTATAAGTTCCTGCGTAGCTTGTCAGATTGCCGTCGCGAATCCGTAGAAATGCATCTACGATTTCTAGTTACTAATTTAAATCGCCTCGTGCCTGCTATATATGTATATATATATATATATATATATATATATATATATATGGCTGCATGATCTACGGGGCTAGTCATGGTTCTCATCTACCGTTCTCATCTCAGAAGTTGCTTGTTTGATCCCTGTTGTTGATCAAATTCCCCTGAAGTTAGGCTCAATTAAAATAGATGATAAGCCATATCGTTGAGAGGCAGCGACCACGGTGTGTCGCCACAAAGATTGCCGGAGAAGTTCTAGATATCTCAACATGTGCGCTTACGCTGCCGCTCTAAACGCCCCTGGTGTAAGAAAATGTATTCAGGTATACACGTCAAACGAATAATAAAGCCATCTATCCGCATTCATTTCACGCATCTAATCCAATGTGCGATGTGGACAGTTTCCAAAACGCTAGTATAAGCAATCGCTAGGCACACATTTGTTTTTATTGTGGGTACTATGTTACTGCTTGTATTGCAACCAGCTCTAGTATATGCTCATTTGTTTAATTATGTATTGAGCACGAGCGTTTACGTGTATTAAGGGCGGAGGCGGCATTGCTTCTGTTTGTCAATGCTCTCATTAAAAATGGTTTGGGGTCATAAGGGTTCGAGTTTTGAGATTGAAACGGCAACGCTGATAATGATGACGACACAGACAATAATGTTGTTATTGTTGTTGTTGTCGTCGTCGTCGTTGATTGGGTCGGGAATTTCGGGATTTGTTTGAAATGTTTGCCAAAAAGCAAGCGGCTGCAGATAGATCGCTTCTAATCGTTTCCTTTCAGCGCTATTGTGCTCTGCAGGAATCACGCTGGTTACGACCGTACAAATGAGTCCAGCTAACGTCGCATTTTAAGGGGAGGCCGCCTATTACAGCCGCCTGAGTTTGTTAAAAGGCAATTTCAGTCAATGGCAATTCAAACGACAGAGGTCGGTTTTCTTTAATCGGAGGAAAACCCTCGCCACGAAATGGGTTGCATTAAATATCAACCAAGTGTGAATGCAAGCTACGCGGAAAATCGTGCGACCTGTATAATCTTCGACAGTGTACAAAAGCAATATAGCTAATGAAAGTGGTGTAGAAGAGCTACAGAATATTTTTATTAACCAATATGTGCAGAAACCACATATTGGTTAATAAACAATACACGCATTCAATTATTCAAAACGCCGGCCAATCAATACCGGGGTTTTGTCGTTCGATGATTCGGCATCTCTGACCTAGTGGGAACGCTCCCCCCTTCATCTATGAGTTTGTAGTGTTGAGTTATTCGGCAAAGAAAAAGAAAAAAATAATATATATATATATATATATATATATATATATATATATATTATCTACATACAGATACTGCAGGCCAGTTAGACGACGCGCTGCACATCGCATGATCTAAAGTACTCCGGCTCACAATGGCTAACAATGAGGGAAGTACGTTTCGGCACATGAACGATAGCGTACCGTTTTCATCTGCCCCTTAGAAATAGCCCGCTCAATGGCAAAACTGACGCAAGGCTTGTTCATGACTCTATTGGGAATAGCAGCTATAGTAGTACAACACATTGCATTGAGAACAATGCAACTAGGCGTCTACTGGCTTTAGGACAAGTTTCTCAATGCGATTGTCACGCACACCATCTACCAATGACGGAAACAATTAAAATTTATTGTAACTGTGTAATGTAACCGTATTTTGCTTACGTGAGCTTGGTGGGGTTTGTGTCG
Organism: Dermanyssus gallinae; assembly: GCA_003439945.1. Classification (NCBI taxonomy): domain Eukaryota; kingdom Metazoa; phylum Arthropoda; class Arachnida; order Mesostigmata; family Dermanyssidae; genus Dermanyssus; species Dermanyssus gallinae. The sequence goes on from QVRM01006922.1 coordinate 214,156, forward strand.
AGTGCCGCTGAACAGACTATCTTTTGTTAACAAAGATGTTTGTTAGTTAATAAAACTAAAACCCAAACTGTAACCCAAGTCATGTTTTCAGGTTGACTTCTGACATTCAGCTCAGAACGTCCCCCTGATTCGACTGTCCATGCTTTGCTTACAGAGTACTTTTTGCTTACAACGTTAAAGCCCAGACAGAAATGTCATATTTTTGAGTCGGCTTTTGACACATTCAGTTCAGCAGCGATAACAGATGCTATGTTTCGTATTCAATGAAATCATCTTTAATGAAACCAAAATCTTCAGCAAAAAATGCACAGATGGTTTTGGCAGCGCACAGAGTATTCGAAAAGAAGTTTCTTCAGGTCCTCTTCCGGCTGGTGTTAGGCAATACCGATTTAAGCTTCGATGGACAGAGGATAGACTAGGCAAGATTGCACGGTAGAAGTGAGACATTTTCTTCAGTTTCGTCATCTCATGGCATGCTCATAGGCAAGCTGGAAGACTGTCGCCTAACGCGCCATAACCTTTTATGGGGGACGTTTTTGGCAGAAAAACTTTGCGACACGTACATTAGAAGGGCTGTTACCGCTTTCAAGCTTTAAGGCTATAAAAAAAGACGATCTGGCAGTCCAAAGTCCAGGTATGAACTGTTTGTCCTGCAGCGAGTCGTATCTCATCGTATCTGTATCTCGCTGTTGCATATACGCAACTGATTACTATTGGCTTTATTCCAAGGAAGTAAAAAAAAACAATGATTGAATCTAAATTAGACATGTTTGGAAAAGTGGGAGAGACGAAGAACGAGCAAGGGAAAAAGCTGTTTTCCCTTGCTCGTTCTTCATCTTGGACACAGGCACCAGCAACCGCAGAACAACCTTAAATTATATATATATTGGATTAGAGGTAACACAAGTATATATATATATATATAATATATATATATATATATATATATATATATATATATATATATATACTTGTATATATATATATATATATATATATATATATATATACTTGTATATATATATATATATATATATATATATACTTGTATATATATATATATATAAACTTGTGTTATCTCTAATCCAAATCGATGCCAACAGACCACATACTTTTAAACGACAATCCTTGCAGCACGCAATGCCGTGATCCATTTTACTTGAGAAACTCGCAAACTTGTGATCACAGTTGCTGTCACAAAAACAGAACTATGTGCAGAAAGATTTTCCAAGAAGAAAAACTTTTTGGTGCAGACATGGTCGTGTACAGCGAATGGAGAGGGAGAAAGGGAGAGAGGAGAGAAGCGAGATAAATTCAGTGGCTTCTATTCAGAGTACAATTTCCTAGTAAATATACGTCTGCTCCACACAACGCACCGAAATAAAACACTGCTATCGATTTTAAGTCATCGCCATCATAATAGACATAGTGGTGGGATCTATCCGTTGGCCGACAATCCGCTTTGATCCTGCCGTTACGTTAATTAATTACATGCTTGCTGCGGTTGGTAGTAACAAGTGGCATTTTCGCTGAGAAACAAGCTGGCTGAGTATAAGGCCTTTATATGGAGCGTTTGTGTGCTTAACTAATGCTGCCTTTCCGACGACGACAATAATGATGATGATGATGATGATAAAACAAGAACTTTATAAAACGCTAGGTGCATTTAATTAATGACGCCTGAACAATTCTTAGTCTATTGGTAGGGGGGGGGGGGTATTTACCAGTGAAAAAACATAGAGGAATTATCATTAAACGTAACAATGTATATACGTGGCCATGGTTTAACTAACACGGGCTGAGCCCTCTCAGACCACAAAATCTTAGCGAAATGCTTTCTCAAAGCGGAATGAGGTCGTTGACGGGACGCATGCCACGTGCACGAATTTGACAACGACTACAGGGTAGACCCTCATAGTTCTTAATGACAGGGAAACTCCCCCTTAGGTGGGCTAAATCGAGACTGAGCTTTGTGGAGTATAGAATCGTGCCTCTGTCGTATTGGACGGCGCTGAACGTTTGTAGCTGAAAACCAAGCTAATACAAATGTATTACTTACTCATTTTAGATTGCAAAGAAAACGAAACCAGACTGGCTGAGACCACTATTCTTAAGTGCGCGTCATGAAAAAGCGTCTGCATACATGACAATAGTTCATATGGTTCACTTCAGGAATTTTTCGCCACGGTCTGACACAAGTGTAATTGATCAGTTCCTAGTATTTTGTCGACGTATTAAACGACGATGCCTGGTCGATAGTGTTCAGATATTCTCTGCAGATATGGCGCAATCTTAATGCAAAAAGCATGCCATTCCGCTGATTTCTACCGACTGCCAAAGCTACAATCTCGTTTGCTACACGTTGTTTCAGCCATCGGGAATGATGAATGCGCATACGCTTTGCGAAATCGTCCTAAATTTGTAAGGCGGAAAAACTTAAAAGCTCTCTTTCCGCTACACCAGAATTGAAGACACATATACGTAATATCACCTCGGGCACACCTATATGCGGACAATTGCATAGCGTTAAAAATGTACGCGCTAATGTGCGTGCATTCTGTCGATTCGTCAAAAGTAATGGGATCAAGCTACTTGAGTGAAGTATTCTTATTTTATCGCTCAACCACCTGTGTCCATCCAGGGCAGGAAAGCTATTGGCTTCGTTGCCAAACGAAAGAGGCGGGCTATATTTAGAGATGGAAGAGGGGCTATATGCAGTCGAGAGAAGCGCTCCCCCCTCGCGCCGTTCTCGCGAAAGCTTTGGCACACGTCCCGGACGTGAAGATATGAGGAGTGTTTCCGGCATCGCTAGTGCGCAGCTGCCGATATCTGACGAGACCTTTGAAAGAGCTGACGATCAGCCTTTGATCAACGCAGGCTGGAGTATCAATGTATTTTAACACCTCTGGGGATATAGTGGCCACTGATATCAAGACCGGCGGGGGAGGGGGGGGGGGAGAAATGTTATCGTTGGCGATGATAACATCGATAGCGGCGAACAGAGAAGAACTCCTTGACGTCGTCCTTCTACTTCACAGATGACGGCAGGATTGGGGGTGTCGCGCTTACTAAATTATCACGTTTGAGCTGCCGGAGCTGCTTTTCGGGATAATGAGTATTTTGCTACCAGCCGAGACATGCTGTCGTAGCACGTTCATATCTTCAGAATATTTTGTCGATTTATTGTCTGCTGGGGCACGTATGTAGTACCATAATTTTGTCTACTATTCGATTGGATCAATACAGTTATATATAATACATATACTAAAACATATGATATATATATAGTAAATAAATAAAGTGTGCGCCACTAAAATGTCTGGGCTACAGTCATTTGCAATGTTGTGTTTCCTCCAATGTTATGTTCATTTATCTCATTAATAATAACTTTCCGTAAACCGACAACTGAGAGTCTTGCATATCAAAGCACGCACGGAAATACATTTTTTTTTACATATGAACGTTTAGCATGTTATCTTTAGTTATATATCATTATATACATCATTACATAACTATATATTTCTTGTATATGGTACGTATTCTTAATGAAGCGTCTATACCATCAGTGGTTCTGACAAGTGGCCACTGGCTACGACCTTATCTTTGCTGCATTTAAGCCATAATAGGCAACGATGATCGATGCTGTTCGTGACAGGACAGTGAGGGTTCAGTGTGTGTACTAGACTGTATAAGACACCCGTGCCCACCCAAGCGATGTCTGAGCCGCGAGATGGGGTGACTGGTGGTGAAGCCCACTTGTGGCAAATTTATGGCACTGCTATACTGCTATCCAGAGTGCTTGATGCATAGGGAGAGTCGTTTAACAGCAAAATTCGAGCCCGAATATTGCACGCGTTCTACACATGAAATAATCACCTCTTAAACGGCACACGCGTGTTATTTATCATAGACGTCAACGGACGGCACTAAAATTGCGTCAGCTACTTTAGTTTCAAGGATCGTTAATTTGTTACTACTGTTTTTAGTCTTTTTTGTCGAGGTGTGTTGTAATCAACACCAAGTATTGCATGGAATCAGCCTTTTTGAGGAATTAGCTCGCAGCGAATGAAGGTAGTTAGTAAAAAAAGCACTTCGCCACTCGAATGCCTATCCACTGGTCAGTACGTTTTTCTTTTCGGAATCAACCGGAACTGATGGTAAAACCCCAGCACAGCGTTCTGCACTCAGGGTTTGGAATCACTCACTGTATCTAAGCTTTAAAACACAATATTTTCTATATATATATATAGGGTGTTGCAGGAATATTTGAAGCGCGATATACAGAATTGTAGAGCTCGTTAAAGCAAATATTTTTTCCAATGGAACATGGTCTCTGAGAAGTCTTGTTTCGGAGTGAGAGTGAAATTACTACAATTTGTGACAATGGTGTTTTTGCCCGACATAGGAGCACAAAATGTGCTGTTGCGAGACAACCAGTTTTCCTGAACAGAAACTAAGCACACCATCGTGTTCGTGATAAAATTCTGCATCTGAAGAATATGCAAGGCCGGTCAGAAGACGCGACATGGTCGCTTAGAAGAGAATTCGCCAAAAATAAAGTTCTTTATTAGCGTTCACGCCAAATACTTTAGAATCATAACCCTAAAACCACTCACAGCGCTCAAAACGGATATATTCATGCCAAGCCAATGCGCAATTCATGGCGATCATTTTGGTACCAAGCATGTGTCAATGCGAGCTGTGGTTATGAAGTAATTACGATTTTTCGGCGGAATGTCCAGATTAAGTGCATGTAAAATGACTGTGTGGCGACGTTCACTACCGCCGACGTGTCGCGCGACAGCCGCAGCGCGTCATTTTTCATGCACTTAATCTGGACATTCGTTTCTGTCTAGGAAGACTGGTTGTCTCGTAACAGCACTTTTTGTGCTCCTATGTCGGGAAAAAAACACTAGTGTCACAAATTGTAGTAATTTCGCTCTCACTCCGAAACAAGACTTCTCAGAGACCATGTTCCATTGGAAAAAAATATTTGCTTTAACAAGCTCTACAATTCTGTATATCGCGCTTCAAATTTTCCTGCAACACCCTGTTTATATATATATATATATATATATATATATATATAAATATATAAATATATATATACAGGGTATTACAGGAATATTTGATCAACGATATATGGAATTGTAGAGCTCGTTAAGGCAAATATTTTTTTCCAATGGAACATGGTCTCTAAGAGGCCCTGTTTCGGAATGAGAGTTAAATTACTACAATTTGTGACATTGGTGTTTTTGCCCGACATAGGAGCATAGAATGTGCTGTTGCGAGACAACCAGAACCGCGAGACAACATCTGCTTCTGTCGAAGAACTCATAAGGCCGGTCAGAAGATGCTACATGGTCGCTTAGAAGAGAATTCGCCGAAATGAAGTTATTTTATTAACCTTCACGTCCAATACCTCAAAATAATTACCTTACGACCACTTACAGCGCTCTAAACTAACATATTCAGGCAAATGCGCATTTCATGACGATACCGTTTTGGTACCAAATTTATGGCAATGCGAGCTGTGGTTGCGGAGTAATTACGATTTTTTGGTGGGATGTCCAGATTAAGTGCATGTAAAATGACGCGCTGCGGCTGTCGCGCGACACGTCGGCGGTAGTGAACGTCGCCACACAGTCATTTTACATGCACTTAATCTGGACATCCCACAAAAAAATCGTAATTAATCCGCAACCACAGCTCGCATTGCCATAATGATCGTCATGAAATGCGCATTTTGAATATGTTAGTTTAGAGCGCTGTAAGTGGTCGTAAGGTAATGCTTTTGAGGTATTGGGCGTGAAGGTTAATAAAATAGCAATGTCACAAATTGTAGTAATTTAACTCTCATTCCGAAACAGGGCCTCTTAGAGACCATGTTCCATTGGAAAAAATATTTGCCTTAACGAGCTCTACAATTCCATATATCGTTGATCAATATTCCTGTAATACCCTGTATATATATATATATATATATATATATATATATATATAAACACACGTGTAAAGTTTGATTCTTCAGAGTCCTTACCCAGACGGAGCACAACAGCTCGATGCGGACGCAGCGATATCGGCGAAGAGAGTTGGTACCCGGAGAGCCATGTGTAGACGTCACGCGAGACGCCAATCCGGTCGCAGAAATAACAGCAGGTGTCTATTAACACCAACAGGACGACATGGGCATCAAGGAATGAAGGTTCTTCCGCTGACACTGAGGATGTTGTGCTTGTGATGAACCTTCGTGGCGTTTGAAATTTGGATGAAAACAAGCGTTCTTCGTAGACCTTTTAACTGATACGCTTTGTGCCAGAGGAGGGGGGGGGGTTGATAAATCACAAAGTTTGACCACTTCTGCCACTACAACTAATAGTCACCAAACTTACTCTTGACAACAAGAACAAGAACAACAACAACAAAAAAAAAAAACACTACAACACCAACAACATCATCAGCAACAACAACGACAGCAGAGCGCGAACTGTCCTCTCACTAGCAGGGTCGTTAGAAATGACCGCCGGCACTTTGACGTGCGCCACGATGCACGGGCAAGCTGAGAGTGCACACGCCGCTAAGAGTTTCACGTGCGACGATTCTTGACGTTACAAACAGACCAACGCAACCACGATGTCGTGCAGATGCAACCGGTGGCTGTTGAACAACTGTCGAACGCCTTGCTCTCACCGTAGGCTTCAAAACTGGGTGCGTCTTTTCGCCCAACGTGGTTTTTTTTGCAGGGCGCAGGACACTCAACGTATGAAGTCGAGTTATCAGTTGCGGTTTTGGCGACCGAAGCCGACCTGACCTGGTTTGTTTGCGCCGACTGTAGTTGTGTGCCTGCGAGTGGCCTAATGCGTGCGCTCTGCGTCTGGTCGGCCCTATCCCAGTGCAGCTTGCTGTGAGTTGCGCGCATTTGGTCACTCCTCACAGCGGTTAGTTAGCGTAGTGAGGCAACGAGGGCTCGTAGTAATCTTAGTGATAGTCGTAGTTCGAGTAGTAGTAGTAGTAGGAACAGTGACGAGACAGCGTGATAATAGTCAAAACAATAGAAGTTGTGGCTGTAGGAGACTAACAGAAGCAGCGTTTGTAGTCGCAATATTTGTGGGAAATTTTACGCCGCCTCAAAGGAGAATCGGGCGGGCACGCAAAGTCGAGAGCCGCCCGCTATAGCTGGACCACTGCGGCAGGCTAGTGTGCGACTGCATTGGTGGTGGTGCACCAGCAACAGCAACATGAGTAGGAGCAGCGTTAGCGGCAATCGTTGGGGTTCGTTTGGTGTTATCCTGAGGCTAGGACGTGGCTCAGCATGGTCTCAGATGAGTATCTCTCTCTTTTCCCCTCTTAGTCTATCTTGATCTATCTCTTGCCTTTACTCCCGCGCGCTCTCGCTCTCTCTCTTTTCCCCTCTTAGTCTATCTTGATCTATCTCTCGCCTTTACCCCCGCGCGCTCCCGCTCTCTCTCTCTCTCTCTGCCTATATACCTATCTCTGTGTCCTGCTTTGGCTCGGCTGCTTAGGTGTTCGCCGTCCTCTGCCCGGTACTGCGAGGTGAGGCATCGTCATCCCCTATCTATTTATCTATGTATCTCCCCTGGTCGCTTACCTGGCCGCCGAGCGAAACTAGCAGGCGAGCGAGCGAGCGGCTGGGCTCGCACGCTGTCCTCAGTCAGTCAGCTTGAGCTCACCCGAAACTCATCGAAAGCTCGGGGGCGGCGGCGACGACGACGAGGAGAACGGCGGCGCGGGCGATAACGATGCAGAAGGGAAGGAGAAAAAAAACGAAGTGAAGAAGGAAAAGACGAACGGGGGGAGGCAAGAGGTAGAAGCTGGACAGACACTATTTCTAAATTTGGATTCCCACTATCGCTGCTGTCTCACATCGACACGACCGCCACACTCGCACAGAGCCAGCAGTAGCAGCATCTGCCGCCGGTGCCGACGGCAGCAGAGGGCGAGTGCATCTGCCAGCCCTGGAGTCGCCAGTATTGGCATGAAACCCCGCCCCCCCCCCCCCCCCCCCCCCGGGCCCCCGGGCGACTCGAGGTGGAGAACCCGAAGAAGGGCCCCGAACAAGCCTCGATGAGGACAGACTGCCGACAGACGAGCTGTGCAAAGAGTAATCCGGCCGTCGTTCCGGAAGCAACACCAACAGCGGGCCAACAGCAGCCACACATAGACTTGCCTGTTGCCTGGCTGGACAGCTGGTTGGCTTGGTGGGCGGACCGGCGGGCAACTGGACTGGCAGCTGAGATGCATGCTCAACCTGGCGTCGTTGTTGTTATTGTTATTGTTGTTGTCGTCGGGTGGTCGTCGTTGTCGTCGGGTAGTCGTCGTTGTCGTCGTCGACGTCGTCACCGCTGTCGCTGTCTACCGTTCTTGGTCGCTGCGGGTGAACTATCCTATAGGCTCAACGCTTGTAAATGCGTAAGCAAACGTCAAGGATGTGTTAATGAGGGGAAGGGACAAGGGGGTGTAGACGAAGAAGGTGGAGGATACAAACAACGAGGAGAAATAGAAGAGGGAGGTATAAGAGAAACCAGAGGCGGTCAACGAGGTGTAGGAAGATGTCAAGGAAGAGTGTAAGACGAGGAACGAGAGTGACTAAGGGTGTAAATGGGGGGGGGGCGGGGGGTAAAAGGAGGAGAAACAGATAAGGCTATAGGAGAAGAGAAAATTATGTGTAACATGTGATGTAACATTATGTGTAAAATAAGGAGAAGTCAAAGGAGATCAAATATAAGAGAGATAAATAAGGAGAGACAGAAGAAGGCAGATTTAAAGAAGAGGGTTGGTCAAGGAAAAAACAGAAAGAGGCAGGGGCGAACATGGCGGGGAGTAGCAAAGGGGAGGGGAGAAAGGGAAGAAGAGACTAGACATATATTCACGCATTTAATACATTTCTTCCACACATTGGGATGTATAGGAGAATGTGGGGTGTCCGAGGAGATGGGCGTGGAGAAAGAGCTGTGGAGGCAAAATAAAACTTAGGATGAGGTAGAGGAGGACACATGCATGTGCCCGCCCGAACTCGATATATGATATGCAGACCGACATTTAAACGCGACAAGTCAATTTCTGCCATTAAAGCAATGAGTACCTGAGACTGATGAGAGAATCAGATCCTAAGCACTCCTACAAGAAATCGGATGGAGAACCTCACTGACTTTAATACCTTAGATCCCGTGCAGTTTCATCACAGCACGAGAAAAATAGTAGCAATAACCAATGCCTACACGCCTATACTGCCAAGGCGGAGCTGTATACGTCGCGGTTAACTTTTGGAATGTAGAATTTATTTATGATTAACTCGTAAACACGGCTTGCTGGTAGGTGAAAATTTCGGAACAGTTTTTAGGTTTGGTTATATGTATGATACATTGTTTACGACCCCACACGGATCGCATTGGCAGCGTCGACATACGCAGTTCTAACTGATAATAATATTTATCAAACTTATTGATTGAAGCACATTGAGACCGATTTTTCAGAAGTTCAGCTGCTCACCGACTCTGTGGAGGAGTTTGCGAGTGATATTGTCTGAATCGCCCAAGGTCTCGAACAATAGCGGTAGACACTCGTATGGGTAACTTATTGGGACGCAATTTGCGAGCTTCCTTGTCTCGACTAGATTACCAGTGTGTCCCGCTGAGATTGCCCCGCCACCGACCTTGTAAGATGTCAATGAGTCGGTGATTGTGGCGAACCAGTCAAGCATCCTGCCCCTACTGAAAGCGAGGGATACGAGTCATCCCATCCGGGCGCTTACCAATGAAGCTCTACAATGCAGGGGAACCTGCACAACCGAAGCTCTCGGCCAAAAATGTCGTTAATGCCGGCTTCGTCTAAGAGTGCGATGGGGTGCTTCAGGAGATGGTGTACCCCGGAGGGTGCCAAGATCTCGGGGCCTCGGATACCCCCCCCCCCCCCCCCCTGCAAGCCATAATTCGTTTGGGTCCAACAATTGTAGGGAAATCCTGAAAAGTTGAATTATATATATATATATATATATATATTCTTGCGACAGTGTATTTCTTGACTCTTGTTTCAGAGAATAAATATATATAGATTGGACGAATGAGCACCCAGACACCTGATACACCTCGTTTGATTGGTGCAGCTTGCGGCGAGGTGGCCCAATAATATATATATATATATATATATATATAGAGCAGTGGTTTCGAGTTCCTTTTTGCGAATATATATAAACAAAGTTTAGACAGGACTGAAACCTCTCAGCGCGAGCTCCCCCTATGTGACTCTCCTCGATACAGCCGTGAAGGCCGCTCCTTCAAGGTATATCAGGGGGGGGGGACCTAGGCTTAATCAAACCCACACATTCTAAAACCACACCAAATCCACCAATCTCATTTCACACTGAAACCTACTAAACAGCCTCTCGGTTATAATCCGCCATAATCTACGTGAATTCTCCAGCGGAGTGCGCCTATCCGAGATCTTAACTCCGGTCCCCACACAACATCGTACTTTCACGAATAATCGCGTTCGCCAGACCGTTCTTAAGCTAACCGAGGGCAACGTATCCGGAGCCGCCAGGCTGATCGGATCGTCGGAGGTCCTGGCTCCCGGCACGGGTCACCTGGCAGCCCTTTGCGAAAAACACCCTCCGGCCCCAGCAGACCTAGACTGGCCAGTCCCTCCCAGCCTTCCACTTTCTTGTACCACATCAGGGGAAGAAGTTGTGGCCGCGGTCAAGAGTTTTTTAAGGAGTTCCGCCGGGGGTCTTGACTTTATACGACCCCGACTGCTAATGGATTTACTATCTTCGACTCTGGGGGATACAGCCGCTCGGCTGGCGGGCGCACTGGCAAAAGTCGTCGACTTACTTCTGTGGGGCGCCCCTCCATCGCAACTGCTGCATATAATCTTTGGAGCGAGGCTTTTCGCCTTACAGAAGAAGGACGGGTCCGTGAGGCCGATTGCCTGCTCCTCCACCTTACGCAGGCTAGCCGCAAAGATTGCATGTAATCGGACCAGAGTTAGGATTGGCGAAAAGACGGGCCCTCACCAGCTTGGCTTTGCCATAACAGCCGGGGCTGAGGCCGCGGTGCATGCCGCTCGTGCTTACATCGATTCACGCACGCTTCCTGGGGTTCTCGTGAAGCTTGATTTCAAGAATGCATTCAATACTGTAAGACGAGATCACCTCTTGAAGGCGGTCGGGACACACTGCCCACAGCTGACGCACTACGTCAATCAAGCGTACCGCACCGCTTCTTACCTGGCCTTACAAGATGATCTTATAGCTTCGGCCACGGGGCTGCAACAGGGTAATCCTTTGCCCCCCCCCCCCTCTATTTTGCCTGAGCATTAAAGAGCTAGTTGACTCTCTTAAAAGCCCACTAAACATTTGGTATCTGGATGACGGCGTCCTGGGAGGCGATGTGGACGTGGTTGCCGACGACATTCGGCGCGTGCTGGATATTCGTGAAGCCTCGGGTTTGGAGCTAAATCCCAGGAAATGCGAGATCTATATTACATGGGATCCGGCACAGGCCCCGGACCTTCGCATCCTTCAAGCGTTATTGCCCGGATGTAAGGTTACTCACGACAATGAGTTGGAGCTTTTGGGAGTCCCCCTCCGACCGGAAGGACTCGCGCACGCACTTGAAAGATGCCAGAACAAGCTGACGGACGTCGCAAACAACCTCTCGCCACTCGGCGCCCACCGCGCGCTCTTTTTACTTCGATCGTCGTTCTCAGCTACGAGGGTCACCCACCTTCTTCGCGGAGCTGATCTAACAGGGCGGTTGGACGATCTGCGTCCATTGAACGAGTTAACTCTAAACGCCTTTGAGACTCTCCTTAATCTATCGCTGGCGCCTTCCGCTCAAAAACAGGCACAATTACCGATCTCAAAGGGGGGTCTGGGAGTCCCGGATCCGCTTGTCTCTGCAGGGCCAGCGATTGTTTCCTCCCTTTTCCGATCCGAGGACAACGCCATCGCACTATTAGACGAGGCCGGCATCTGTCAGTACAAGGAACACCAGAGACGCCTGTACGAGGAACTAAAGATAGTTTGCAGGGACGCCCCGGACAACCTTTTAAGCCAACATGACTGGAGCACATTCTTATACGACGAAGCGTATAGCGGCTTACTCGCGGGCGCTATCAACGACTCCACAAAGGCTCGCCTTCGAGCGGTCGCTGCTGAAGGATCTGGAGCCTGGCTACATGCACTTCCAAGTGCCCCACTGGGCACCCTCCTGGACGACGAAACAACCCGAATCGGAGTGGGTTTTCGTCTCGGATGTGACCTAGTCTCCCCTCATCAGTGTAAATGTGGCCACCCCGTAGACGAAGTAGCCCATCACGGGTTATCGTGCATCATGAGTGCGGGACGGCGGGCCAGGCATGCCGCTATTAACGACACCTTCGGCCGAGCGCTTCGGTCAAGTAGTTTCCCTTGCATTGTAGAGTCCCAGGGCCTCTCCGCCGACGATGGCAAGCGCCCGGATGGGATGACTCTTACTCCCTTCAGTAGGGGCAGGATGCTTGTCTGGGATGCCACTGTCACCGACTCGTTAGCACTTTAATGGTCGGTGGCGGGGCGATCTCAGCAGGCCACGCCGGTAATCTAGCCGAAACGACAAAGCTCGCAGCGTACGCCTCAATAGGTTACCCACATGAGTTTCAACGGCTAGCGTTTGAGACCTCGGGGCGGCCCAGGCAGCCTCACTCGCAAACTTCTCCACAGAGTCGGGACGCAGCTGAACCTCGCAACCCGGAGACAAGAGATCTGCGGCTTTCTTGAGACAGCGCCTTGACCTCGAAGTCTAACGCGGGAATGCGGCGTCCGTCCGCGGCACGCTGCTGAAGTGGTCCCAACCCACTCTATATGAGATAGAGTAATATTCCCAGTGCACACGTTCTCGGGAGACAATTGTCGCTCCATTTGTATTCTTAATAAATTAACGATAAGTGTAGACTAAACAGCCTGTGCACGTATGAGTATATGATAACCATAAATGAAGCTGTATTATCAAAACGCGTCGCTGCTGAGCTGTAAAAAAACTTTAACCACATTTTAGCGATTTGAGTTATGAAAGCTGACTTTGAATTTGAGTTACTTTATCTCCACGCAAGTACGTGTCTTAAAACGTTAGGATCATTCTTGCAGTAACGAGGGATAAAAATTATATATAAGTACACCCTGAAAAGACGCAATATAATTTCTGTTACTTTAAATTACTCTTTGCTAAAAAATATGTATTTACTATGTATAATTAGTACGGATACATAGGAATGGCTAGACATATATAAATACCTACGTAATAAATCATACCGATACTTATGTAAAAACAGATCATCCCTTAAGTCTATTTGCTTGCAGGTTTTGTAAACGAGTAACAACGGAATATCATGTAATTTGTGAAAATCCTAACGGTAAGCAATACATGGCTTGCCGTATACAGCGTAGTAAATACAAAACATTTTACGAAAACTGTGATCTTGCAATTTCGCGGAATCAGTCTACACAAACAATGATTGTTTCGAGAAACCGGGAATATTTAACCGGTAGCCAATCCGGCAAGCCGTTCTGTATTCTCGGATGAGACGAGGATGTGTCGTTACGATACCGATAGATAAGAAAATGTATACCGGCGACTGAGACAACGATTAGTGCAACCTTGCATTGTAGAGCATGTCAATTATGGCAGCGGTTCAATCGTGGCAATCCTCTTAGATAAAGGATCCGAACTCCGGTGGATGACCCTCCAGTCAACGGTTCTCAAGGAAAAAGAGGTCGAACAGTACGTTGATGTGACAACCCAACAGTTCTGGCACCTACGTCGTGCCTCATGCAGAAATTGTTTGTGATAACTTCATCTTCAAGCACAACGATGCTATGCTGGCAAGCCTCTGTTCGAGCGTATCTCGCAGAGACTCGAAAGCTAGCTTAATTAAGCGGACACCATGTTCTCCCAACCTGAACCCCATCGATAAATATGTGTGGATTGAGCTAAATGAAGCCGATTGGAGCTAGAACTACAAGTCTAGCAACACTCCCGGAGTTTATGAATGCTATGCGCGAGGAGGACCTTCATATCCCATAGCAGCTTATTAATAAAAGTAAATTAGCTAAATCGCATGGCGGCCGTTTTTAAAGTATGCAGATGTAATACAGACTATCATGTGTAAAACATTTTGCATTTAACATTTCGAATAGGGCTTTACGATTGCGATTACGAAACATCCCTATAGTCGATTATTAGTGATACGATGTTTTGCTCAAAAGCGTATACTCACGCAACCTTACGAATGTACATACACGTGTCTATGTGTAGACAACGGTCTACGCTTTGACGCAGACAGGTTTTGTTTCAATATATATATATATATATATACAGGTAGTTCAATAAGTTCTTAGAATGAGCTTTTTAGAAATTCGAATTTTGGCACGCTTTCACCGCTAATAGGAACTGCAACTTTTCGACTGCTAGCACTCAATATATTATGGTGATTGGCCGTTGCGATTTCTTTTGATAGCTTTTCCCGTGCAACGTATCGGCGTGATTTTTAAAAATGGAGAAAAAAGAGTTTCGAGTGGTTATCAAGCATTTTTATTTCATTGAGTTAGACGAGACGTACAGTGACTCTGCGCCATGTTTTGCCACTGTTTCCAACTGGATTAATGTGTTAAAAAGAGGTCGCAGGAGCACCGAGGATGAACTACGTCCAGGAGGCCAAAAAACGGCAACTGATGAGGAAAACGTAGAGAAAGTGCGAAAAATTATTGGCACAGATAAGCGAATGAACATTAAGGAAATAGCGGAGGCATTAGGGATTAGTTTAAGCAGTGTGCATTTTATCCTACACGAAAACTTGAAAATGAAAGAGCTTAGAGCAAAATGGCTGCCGCATTTGCTCAACCAAGGCCAAAAAGACGCGCCTGTTTTGGCTTTACAGCGAAATTTGGCCAAGATGTCGAACGATCTGTCGGATTTTTGGTGCAGATTCATGACCGTCGATGAAAGCCGGGTTCATCACTACACTCCCGAATCCCAAGAAGCATCTTGCCAATGGTGTGCACCTGATGAAAGACCTCCGAAGAGGGTGCGGACAACGGCATTGACCGGAAAGGTGATGGCTACAGTTTTTTAAGACCAACGTAGAATAATGCTGGTCGACTACCTTGAGAGCTGTAAAACGATCACAGGAGAATATTATGCAAGACTGTTGGACTGCCGTTAGCAAGAACTCATCGTGAAACGGCCCGCTTTGCAGAAGAAGGGCGTCCCGTTTCACCAGGGCAATGCTCCTGCACACAAGTCCCGGCAAGCATCGGCAAAACTGGCCCAACTGAGGTTCGAACTTATTGAACAACCCTCCTATTCTCCAGACCTGGCCCCCTCTGATTATTTCCTCTTCGGACATTTGAAGAATAGTCTCGGTGGAAAGCGTTTTTCCAGCAATGAAGAGGTTAAGGCTGCTGTCAATGCCTATTTTCAGTCTAACGACGCGGAATTCTACTCAAGAGGTATGAAAGCTCTGAAATCTCGGTGGGAAAGTGTATTGAGCTTCTCGGGGAGTATATCGAATAAGAAAAATTTTAAAACATGATTTGGAAAATTCTCGGTTTTCATTCTAAGAACTTATTGAACTACCTGTATATATATAACAAAGCAAATATTATAACTAAACATGTGGCATTACCTTAGCAAACAACATCTGTCAGACACCGACAGCGGCTGAAATAGTAGCGTAGCGAAAATTGTCTGCAGTTTTGATCGTATGAGCAACGGGTCCGATTCTCAGCGTCTGATACATCATGACATGATACGACACCATAGACTAGTCTGATCGCTTGTCTCAACCGACGTAGTCTAGCTGAGTTCTATTTCATGTCTTTAAAAAAGAAGGCAGTAGAGAAATAAGAAAAAGTTTGAAAAAATAAAAAGGCCAGAAAAAAACGTCGTTTAACTCTGAAGTGACTTCTGGCTGTGCAACATATCGCAGTGCACCATACCTAGGGCCGAATTTCGCCTCACCTACCGTGCTCTGTTATTAGCTCGCAGGTGTAACACGTCGGTCAGGTATTGGCCCACGTTGCTGAAGTATTTGGCCCAGGTCGTTATATTTTTTGGAAATGGTTAGTCGCTTACCTGTTGGAAATGGTGGCTGGTTACCTGTTGCTGTTATGTCGTACTATAGTACGGCACAACAGCAACAGGTAAACCAGCAGTAGAAGCCGGTTGACACCGAAACTGGATTTTACAGTAGCACTCATATACGCAAGTTATCGGAGAAACTAGTCTTATATCCAATACAATCTTTCGCCGTGTTATAATTAATTATTACAATGCTCATATGAGGCTTTATTGTAGTTTCGTTGTTCCTAAGTTTACGTATTGTTGTGAGGTTTGGCGGTCTTACGTAGACAACACACATTGAAGCAATGGGAAGTGTACAAAGGAAATTCCTTCGTCGTGTCTCATTAAGATGTACCATTGCCCGAAATTCTATTGTGATAAGCCCCACTTGGGAACTGCAGTCCAACGCGGACTATCGCATGTACAATTGTATCACAAAAATAATCAAATATATCAGACTATTCTAGCTTTCGTTCAAACATTAATCTTAGAAGCGGTAACACCCATCTCGTCAAAACAAATTCCAAGACAGATCGTGTATATTACATGTTTTTGTCTTTATGACGGCTAACAGCTAGGACACTGACAACTCAAAACGCTAACGGCGCATATCGGCACACGATCGTAAATCAGCATGTTGTATGAATCTAGGTATTGGTTTGTAAAATGTAAATATTGTAAATATGTCCCTCTTTCTCACAAAATAAAGGTGCATTTGAGTTGAATCGAATCGAATAGCCTACTTAATATAATCGGAAGCTCCAAGAGCACGGTAGCTTCGATTCGCAGCAGTGCTAATGATAATGCCGGCCTCTCCAGTGTCGAAAGAAACTTGTTCCTTTGTTGTTTTCAACAATCATCGCATCTTGTTCGTGGAGCGTGTCGTCCCTCCGTCGTTGTGTGTCCGTTTCGCCTTGGGCAACAACTGAGACGTCGTATCGTTCTCGTACGCTTCCAGCCAAGGGACGCTCGAGTTTCCAATGGCCGGCCGCCGAGAAACAACCAGGTGGGTCTCTCTCTCCAGGGCTGTTGATGCTTCGACCTTCGAGTGACCCCAGCAAACAACTGATTCAAGTGCCTATGTACGTATGTTTATATGTATGTATGCCGTACCGACGTAAACTGGACAGCATACATTTGTAGGTACACACACTGTGTCCGCGGCATTGTGCGGTCTGGTATAGACGGCAACCGACGGATTGATCTTGCTGTGCACCTTTCAGAATTCAAATTTTGGCGCGCTTTTACCGCTATTGGAAACGGCAACTTTTCGACTACTAGCAGTCAAAATATTATGGTGATTGGCCGTTGCGATTTCGTTTGATCGCTTTTCCCGTGCAACGTATCGACGTGATTTAGAAAAATGGAGAAAAAAAGAGTTTCGAGAGGTTATCAAGCATTTTTATTTCAAAGGTTGGAATGCGACCCAAGTGAAAACTGAGATAGACGAGGTTTACGGTGACTCTGCGCCATGTTTTGCCACTGTTTCCTACTGGATTAATGAGTTAAAAAGAGGTCGCAGGAGCACCGAGGATGAACTACGTTCAGGACGCCCAAAAACGGCAGCTGATGAGAAAAACGTGAAAAAAGTATGGAAAATCGTTGCCGCAGATAAGCGAGTTATCATTAGGGAGATAGCGGAGGCCTTGGGTATCGGTTTGGGTAGTGTGCAATTCATCCTGCACGAGAACTTGAAGATGAAAAAGCTCAGAGCAAAATGGGTGCCGCATTTGCTCAACCAAGGCCAAAGAGACGCGCGTGTTTCCGCTTCACAGCGAAATTTGGCCAATATGTCGAAAAATCCGTCGGATTCTTGGCGCAGATTCGTGACCATCGATGAAGGCTGGGTCCATCACTACACTCCCGAGACCCAAGAAGCACCTCGCCCATGGTGTGCACCTGGTGAAGAACCTCCGAAGAGGGTGCACACAACGGCATCGGCCGGAAAGATGATAGCTACGGTTTTTTGGGACCAACGTGGAATAATTCTGGTCGACTACCTTGAGAGCGGTAAAACGATCACAAGAGAATATTATGCAAGACTGTTGGACTGCCTGAAACAAGAACTCATCGTAAAACGACCCGCTTTGCAGAAGAAGGTTGTCCTGTTTCACCAGGACAATACTCCTGCACACAAGCCGCGGCAAGCATCGGCAAAACTGGCCCAACTGAGGTTCGAACTTATTGAACAACCTTCCTATTCTCCAGACCTGCCCCCCTCTGACTATTTCCTCTTCGGACATTTGCGTGGAAGCGTTTTTCCAGCAATGAAGAGGTTAAAGCTGCTGGCAATGCCTATTTTCAGTGCAAAGACGCGGAATTCTACTCAAGAGGTATAAATGCTTTGAAATCTCGGTGGGAAAAGTGTATTGAGCTTCTCGGGGAGTATATCGAATAAGAAAAAAATAAAAACAAGATTTGGAAAATGCTTGGTTTTCGTTTTAAGAACTTGTTGAACTACCTGTATATATATATATATATATATATATATATATATATATATATATATATATATATATATATATATATATATATATATTTATATACGCCTGTATAGAATACTTTTCCGCAAATGCTGAAACATATTGCGCACATACCGACCCATTTTATTAACACAAAGACATCTTATCTTAGCCACATTGAGCCACCGATTAATTCAAAAAATGCCTTTAAATGATATTTTGCAATAGACGAGCTTGTTCCCTGCACAACAGTAAAAGTCCCGTCAATGCGTTACATGCTTAAATATATTGTCTGCTCTGTATAAAGACGTTCAGCGTGGATTTATCCTGGCAAGGTTAGTTGTTAATTACTACTGCAAAATTCGGACAAGTAAACTAAATGGCATCGGCTGCCAGTCTGCAGTTAGTGGGATTTTACCACGGGACTTCATAGTGCAGACCGCAAGCTCTTTAATCTTAAACATTGCAGATATTGCTGTTGGCCTCAGCGGCCCGAAATTTTGACTCTGGCATATATGTATTTAGAAACACAACTTTGGCGTAAAGGAAGATCTGTAAATAAAAATCGAAGCCAAGCAACATAATGCATGCAATGAGAGATTAGTAAAACAATCTTTACAACAACAGTAAAGCTTTCGGGCTGACCCTCAGTCAAGATTTAACGTCCACGGAACTGTTTTTCACATTGCTTCATATACGAGGTGTGTTCAAAACGTATCGCGACTTTTGAATTTTCATGGGGTTACGTATATTCGAATTTCGATTTTTTGTGGCGTTATGTTGGTACTCATGTCTCTCACTTATGCCGACAAGATCGGCCATTTTGAATGTTCACTTAATTGTTGACAGCTGCTTTGCTTGCACGTGTTTTGGATCGTCTTCGATTTTTACCTATTCAAAAAATGGATCAAAGAACCTGTATCAAATTTTGTGTGAAAAACGAAATTAAGTGCGCGGATGCATTCCGAATGTTGACTGTGGCATACGGAGAAGCTACCTTGGACCGAAGCAACGTTTATCGGTGGTACAAAATGTTCTCAGAAGGCCGAGAAGATGTGAACGACGAAGAGCGTTCCGGACGCCCGAGCACTTCAACAACAGACGAAAAAATTAATGATTAACGATTGCAGGGGCGTGGTGCATCATGAGTTCTTGCCACAGGGTAGAACGGTCAATAAGGAATATTACCTGCAAGTTATGCGCAATTTGCGCGAAGCAATCCGCCAGAAACGCCCGGATTTGTGGAAGAACAAAAATTGGCTTTTGCACCACGATAACGCCCCTGCTCACACATCGTTGCTTGTGCGCGAGTTTTTGGCCAAAAACAACACACTAATGATGCCGCAGCCACCGTATTCCCCAGATCTGGCCCCCTGTGACTTTTTCTTGTTCCCTAAACTGAAGAGGCCCATGAAAGGACGACGTTACGCTACGCTTGACGAGATAAAGACGGCATCGAAGGAGGAGCTGAACAAGGTAAAAAAAAATGGTTTTTTGAAGTGCTTCGAAGATTGGAAAAACCGTTGGCACAAGTGTATAATATCTCATGGGGATTACTTTGAAGGGGACAAAATACATATTCATGAATAAATGAATAATTTTTGAAAAAACACAAAAGTCGCGATACGTTTTGAACACACTATGTACGAACCTCCATAAATACAAATGTGCAACGGTGGGGCTCGAACCCGCGCACCTATGTGTCTCCTCCGGTTGCGAGGCGTAGACTTAAGCCACCACGCCACCGGGCTCGACAGTAAAACAACCAAGCAGATACAAAGAACAGTGATGCAATTAGTACTGATGCGGTTAATGTGTTTATCTTAATTCTGAAAAGCGCAGTTATTAGAACTGCAACAGACAATACACTTTGTTGTATAATTTGCTGTGTCTACGTTTTGTTTGACATTTTTCTTACGACAAAAATCTATTGTTCTAGAAAATGATTTCGTCTCGGCTAGCGATAGAGACCTCACATTTTTTTCCAAAATGCTTAATCATTTAATAGCCCACATTCTGTAATATTTATAATTGCGACATCTAATATTAGGCATCTCAGTTTCTACATTATGTTTGAAATTGCGATAGCCAATCCGAAATGGTTTTTCTCAATACGCTTAAGATAAAGACTCAGTTTTATTTTTATATCATACTCATAAATAAATCATTACATTTTATCGTCTGGAATACTTAAAGCGCTTTTCAGGAAGACGTTTTTCTACCGACCATCAGACGCCTATATATATAAGCATGCATAGATGGTGTGGTACACTTTATTCAGGAGATGGTAGAAGTTGTGGAATAATATTTTTTTCAATGGAAATGGTTTGCTTAGGAGTGAGAGGAGAATTATTTACTTTTGTTATACCGATGTAACTGTCCGGATATTACTTCACAAAATGTGCGATTGCAGGAGAACGAAATGATCGATTGTGAAACCGAACATACTGGAACTCTGAAGGGCGCTGGCTAAACTTCTGCAAATCTTTCCCAACAAGACTTCGTTTGCGAAAGTTTTCGGAAACCAATATCGTGTAATGTTCTATACTTGAGCGTTCACGCTGACTACATTGAAGTTTTGCCATTACGCTTATAAAATGTTGATGATGGTTTGATTCGAGAATAATATGATTACCATAGATCGTTTTACCTCGATTTTCTACCGAACTTGTCTTTTCTAATCGCACGCTTGTGGAGTAATATCCGGCCAGTCACATCGGTATAACTAATACATTTAGTAATTTTAATCCCAATTGCGCCATATTCCATTGAAAAAATTTGTCTTTGGTCATGCTCTACCAACTCCATTTAGGAGGTCCACATACTGCCCTACATTATATATATATATATATATATATATATATATATATATATATATATATATATATATATATATATATATATATATATATATATATATATATATATATTTTTTTTTTTTTAATATATCTATCGAAAAGAAAAGATGATCCCTTAGCACTTCCTTCGCACCATAGTATAGCAAAGAAAAATGTTATTTGCAAAATTCAATCTGCAAATAGCGCGTCGGCTGAAATATTTTTTTAAATCGAAATCGGTGGCAAGCACGTACCGAGTGCTTGTCAGAGCAGCAACGCGGTAATAAGCGAAGCAGATCGAAGCTGACGACATGCGCTGTCTTATCGCAAAAACATTCAAATGGCCCTTCGAGCCACTAGCAGCCTGCGTGACTGGTGTAAAACTTACACATCCACTAAACCCGGATACCTCCCCCCCCCCCCCCAGGCTCGGTACTACTTTGGCATTACATCGAAGCTGTGGGAGAGGAGTCTTTGCCGTTCTCCTCTACTCAGCTCTATTCCTCTCTATCATCTCGTATGTCTACCTACGATTGGAAAGGAGGTTACTGCCTTTTTGTAAACCGTCCTGTGAGCGTGCATCGAGACCTTGAGGGCCCGGCTGCTCCCCCTCCTCCCCCCTCCTTTGGCTCCTCATCTCAACCACTTCTCTGAGAGACTCGCTCAAGCCTTTCCCTCCTGGCCGTTGTCTTGGCTGTCTTGAGTGTCAACTCGGCGTCGAACAAGTTCGTCGCCTCCCTCCATGCCTCCACCGAAGTCATCATGTGGAACACCACCTCACTGAGAGGCCGACCTCTCACAGCGGCTGGTCCTGCATCCCGCGCATCCCCGAGTGTATCATATCGCAGAACCGTATGCTCCACGGTGTCCGTTTCTCCAGAGTTACACAATACGCAAGTATCGCTGATGGCCTTCTTAATCCTTGACATGTAACTCTGAAACTGGCCGTGTCCGGTCAGTACCTGACTTGTCCAGTAGGAAAGTTCCACGTGTCAACGGTCGTACCACACCCTAAGGTCTGGTATCAGACTCCTGGTCTAGCTCCCTGGGGCCACACCGGGTCTCACCTGCGCCCATTTCCCTTGCCAGGCCGATAATGTGGCACTCCTGGCCCTGCTGAGATCCAGAACTTCATCTAGATACATTTTACTTTTTTCAGCCGCTAGGAGGTCCCATGGCAGCATCGTGGCTAGGACCAGGAGAGCTTCAGTCGGGACCGTCCGAAACGCCCGGTTTACTCACTTTGCCCTCTTCGTAGACTTTAAGCCGGATTTTGATACAGCGTCACGAAAAATCTTTCTCGAAATCTAGCGGCACCATTCACCAATGTGCACTTATGTATGCAATGGTCTTCTCCTCTACTCCTAGACTCGGTGTCACCAGCAGCAATCGTTAGCATCATTGCAAAAGTTTGTTGACCTTGACTTTCTAGTATTTTTTACCAATTGTATCAATAATTAAAGCGACGAAATTTCGCCGCGGAGGTAGGCTCGCCAAAAATATTTATTTCGTTTGAGTTCAGCACCAATTCGTTGATAATTTTTAATACCTTAAAGTGGTCTTCTCGACGTAAGTATAACATTTTGGCAAGCATATTAAGGAAATAGCTCGCTAGGGCGCCCTGTCATTTCATAGTGTTCCAGAGCCTCATTGGTTACCGCTGGACGTCGCTCCTAGCCTGTTTAATTAAAAAAGTGCATCGATCGCTGCATGCAGGATACAGGCCATATGTATCAATAAAGCACACTTGATAGTACTTGATTAAATCGAAGATATTTTTTTAAAGAGTGCTAGTCTATATGTTGGCCTCGACATTAATCTTTGTAAAGGGCTTTAGAAAAACTTGTGCCTCCGATGACGGAGGCCTTCGACAATTATTTTGTTGAATGGAAACAGACGCTTGCGTATGGTAATTGGCGTTTTTCGTTTTTATTAGACTAGAACAATAATCGCTAAATACTAAAAGGGTTAATGTTGTTAAAATAGGCACTTCGTTACCGGGTTTACAATACATGGATTTCATATGAAATTATAAAGACGGAATGGATTTCACGAAATAAAAACCGAGTGCAAATGCAAGCTACGTGTATAATCGTATGATCTGTATCACCTTCAACAGTGTACACGAGCGATACCAGACGAAAGTCATGTAGTATAGTTTTTTACAAATGTGTATAAACCAAATACTGGGAAATCAAATCATTTATACGAATGTTATATATATATATATCACACTTGCAAATAAAAGTGACATATAAAAAGTTGCGAATACATTTATTTTCTCCATCTCAAAGTAATGATAATGTAGCACTCTAGCTACGTTCATGCAGCTGACCTGAGATTATGCATTCGCTCATTATTCCGTTAAAGACTGGTTAACGCCAAATACTGTCCAAACTACGTACTTAATTATTAAGAACGGTATTACTAAGTCCAACAAGCATAGATAACTCATCAGTAGCCGAATGTGAACTACAGATTCTCAAACCAATCATTTTTCAATGCAAACAAAAATTCTATACATATACAATTATTGATCTTTCTATATATCCGAGGATGAATTGGAAAGTTCTAGTAAATTAAAATTTAAAAATTAAACCGACACCATCAAGGTATTTCGGTTTATTTTACTTAAAAGCGCCACTCAATAGTTATAAAACAGGGTCAACTTTCGTGCCAATCGATCACGGTGACGTTAATTGTTTACGTTTACTAAAAAAGTGAATAAAACGAGGTTCGGCGACTTTTAAGAAGCCGAACCTTGTTTTATCCACTTTTTAAGCAACATAAATTGAGGAGCAGCAAACCGGCGTCAGAATATATGTTAAATACGAACTAATGTGTTTTAAAGTGGTGGAAATGTTACGAATTGCTTATGGTGATCAAGCAGTGCTCCTAAGCACTCTGTATATGTGGCACTGTCGATTTCGCAGCAGACGCGGAGAGACCGTTGGGGAAGATCCTTGACGTCAACAACAGAAGAAAACGTTCGTGATATCGTACCCAACAATCGCAGAATTACTCCCAGGAAGCGAACTGAGGAATTGAAGACATCTTATGAATCAGTTCTAACCGTCTCGACCGATATTTTAAATGCCTCAGAAGACTAACAGCGAAGTTCGTTCCAAAACAGTTGAATTTCCAGCAAACAAATGACTGTCAAAAGATGTCCGAAATGAACCTTGAAGCGGTAGCAGAAGACCCTGGACTCTGAGCTTTAGAGAGTAAATACAGGAAACAAACCGTAGCTGCATGGTAACGACATCAAGGCCAAAGTACAACCCTCTTAGTAAAACTTCCAAGGCAAAAATCAAGCGATTAAATTTTGACAGACCAGATCCAACATCAATAGTTCTTTTGACTTTTTTTCGACTACAAGGGAATCATCTTCCACAAATGTTTGCCACCTCCTTCTACGGTCAATAGATAATATGTGTGCGAGAACGTCCAATTTTTGAATGAGGGAAACAAAAACACTTAAATATGTAAGAAGAAAGAAACACTTCTAATACGTTTTTTAATGTTTTGTTAATAAATATGTGTCAGAACTTTTCGAACCGTTTATATATATATATATATATATATATATATTTAAGAGAGTCGGGCGTTCCTCTGAGACATCCAGCTAAACCCTTTTCCTAGACAGAAGAAAAATCGGTTTTTTCAAATTGCTCCGTGCTAAAAGTAAGCACCGAAAGCGACTGCCGAGGAGTAGCACAAATAAGTCTTACACAAACAATCAGTTAGCCAATTAGATACTTATATCATGGACCTCGGCGGGTTCCAGGCGATTATTGGGTAAACTTGTTTGTTTGCCTTGTTCGATAACCTCTTTTGGATGAGCCAGGCTGTCATCCTCGTCAAAGATCCACGCTTTGAGCTTGCAACATTTGCCACTGCCGGTATGGTGTGACTAGAGGGTAGTACATATGAAGTATATACTACCCTCTAGTCAGTTCAAACAGAAAAATATGTTGTTTTATAAATTGCAATCTAATGGATAATAGTTATAATACATACGCGTCGCACGGAACACGCTTGACAGTTGTCATAACACTGCGGATTCGTCGCCTTCCACTTACGGTGGCAGTAAGTCATATTTGTGAGATTACTCAGCCGATAATATATATATATATATATATATATATATATATATATCGGCCTACTACCAACAACTAGGGTGAATAAATATGATGTGTATCTATATATATATATATATATATATATATATATATATATGTATAATTGATTTACAACAATTGTTTGTATGACAATTGTTAACACCCCGTTATGAGTTAAATAAAATGTGTATTCTGCTATATATATATACCCTAAAAACTCAGTCATTGCGTACGTTTTAGACAGATTATATATTTATATATATATAGAAAGAGAGAAAGAAAAATATGAATGCAAATGGTCAGCAACTCGCGCGGAAATGATGTCTACGGTTAGCTAACATAAAGTTGCGGTACTTGAGCACAAACACGCGAGCCTCAGCAAAAGCCCCTTTCATTCAGGACCTTAGGAGGCGCATGCGGGGCGCCCATTGCGCACCTGCTGGACAGGTGTCTGATCCCCTAATTACTGCTACCGGAAATAGAAATGTCGAAGCCTTTCCAAGAAAGAGGCTGGCCCTTAACGAACAACGACGAAACTCCGCAGGGTGCGCGATTGATACCGATGTGACCGCATAACCATAGTCTCCTCTGCTAAAATTTCCTTACTGCTAGATGCTTAACTCAACACACATGCTTTTGCGAAACGATTGAACATCCGAGGACAAAATAGCTCACCTGTAATACTCGACCATGGACTTTCTTCGCACGCAAAACACGGTGCCCAGACCAAAACCTTCGGGCGGCCGGGAGTTCGAGTTTCTTCTCGGGTGGTTGTGGTAGCCCGGTGGGGAGGCGAAGCTCTTTGATGCCCGGTGGTGCCTGTGGTAGCGCTCATGGTTGAACTCAGTGGGGCCGGTAGAGCTCCGCCGACGAAGATTGAACACTTCGCCGTCGTACACGTGATACTCGGGATGGCAAGTGAGGTGTTTGGCAATCTTCGTTAGCACGCCCGGAATGTCTGTGTCACGCTCGAACGTGACAGTCTTGCTCGACCCGCGTCGACTCGCGCCACTGCTCGAGGCCACCGAGAATCGCCGAACAAACTCCATCTCCACCGACTCGACAAGAGAGAGGCAAACTGGCGTGTGGCCTAATTTGAGCCTCTCTTTTCGCTCACCGCTCGCTGTGTAGTCAGACACTGCCTCTCGAGACGGCAACCCTCAATCCCGCTACGGTGTGCCGTCGAGGTGGGCAACTGAACAAGCAGCCGCGCATTGCACCAGCGTCGCACGGAACACATGTGACAGTTATCATTAACACTGCGGATTCGTCGCCTACCAACTACTCACTGTGGGCCAGTAGGTCACATTTGTGAGATTACTCGGCCTCGATATAAGGCTCCCCTTCTACACGTGCGCTTTTGTTATACCAATAGTAAAGACCTCTGCTGTTTGACAGACTTTGTCATAGACCTCGCCTTTGCCTGGGCAATCACACGCATCGCTTTATGACGTTTGAGTCAGGATGGCGGTGTTGTTCTGAGGTTTTCGACTCAGAAGACTCAGTGAGAAATTCGTAATTGTCGTTCAGAAGTCGTTCGTTTGTGCGTAACATATTTTCCCGTCTCCTTTACTATATTTGTGGAACAGCTTCTCATTAACGATGTTGATCCGGTTAATGCAAACGTTCAAATAGCTCGGTTCTTGCACGAAAATCCAATTGAATATGCTTGTCGCTATAGACTTAGCCGTTCTTTGTTGCGGAATGCGTCAACGGTCTCCTGCAAAGCTCTTCATCTGCGCTGTGTATCCGTCTTGATGAGGCTCGAAATACACGTTGCTGTACATACATATATGCTGCAGATATGCTGCAATATATCACCATTAGATATCCAACGTAAGTAAACCTAATACCTGATTTGGCTCACTTTCTTCTTGCTTATACGATCTGTTGCTGCGGTAGCAGCTAACGAGATAACGATTGTGTCAACAAAGCACTAGCATATGTCCTTGAAACCGCTTGATAAAGCAAACGATCGATCCAAGCCAAATGGTTGACCAATATCCGCGCAATTTTAGACTTCTGGCACAGGACACCTGTCGCGTAGATGACACTTGTGAATCCACTGAAGGCATCTGATGACCGGCTAATTAACAAGCCCAAAAACACACACAAAGCTTCATTCACAAAGCTTCCAAATACAACGTCCACAGCCAACAGTGACGCCAAGTGAACACATTGCTCCTACAAAACAGGGACCCGACTGGAACAGCTGCTAGTCAGCTTCGGAACATGTTGTCGATATAAGGTAGCTACTTAATCTACGTAATTCTTGAACACGAGCTATTGTGACAGCAAATAGACAATTTGCTTGCAGATTATACATCACACGGAAGCCTAGGATGTTCAAGATGACGAGGAAGAAGAAAGTGGTGCAAAAACGTCGAGGGTCTGTCTACTTTCGCTCGATTCCAGAGATAAGAGCGGCTTTTCGGTTCTTCGTAGACACAGTCGAACTCGTAATGGCGGTCGCAGTAAGACACTAGTAATACTTGCCAGCTGCAAGCAGGCAGGCAGTTACAGGCCGCCCAACAGCAGAACTGGTAGTGGCGTTAGATAGGACAACGGCAGCGTGGGGAAAGGTGGAGCCAACTAAGCGAGGAGCCAAGCCGCTTTCTTGTCTGGCTCTGACGACGACGACGACAACGACAACGACGACGAGACCCCTGATGCGCCCCTTTACCGGGCGCCCCTGAACCGGCTATCCGGGTATCTTCTGCCACGTCCATGACCACCGCGGACCGCCGCAGCCGAAGGGGGGGCGCCAGCAGCTCTCTGTAAGCGGCGGTCGCGTGAGAAGTGCGTGGCGTCCTGGCAACCCGGCGCGGCTAAACTAACCTTCCCATCCGCTCGCCCGCCCGCCCCTAAGCAGTCTGGTGGCGGTGATGGCAGCACGCGGCTCCGGCGGCGGCGCCTGGTGAGGAGAATACACTGAGGGCTGGCTAAAAATATTTAGCA
Source organism: Dermanyssus gallinae (assembly GCA_003439945.1). Classification (NCBI taxonomy): domain Eukaryota; kingdom Metazoa; phylum Arthropoda; class Arachnida; order Mesostigmata; family Dermanyssidae; genus Dermanyssus; species Dermanyssus gallinae. The sequence continues at coordinate 242,652 of QVRM01006922.1, forward strand.
CGCGGATACAGCCTCGAAGTACGTACGAACTCCCCCACTCACCACCACCATCACCCATAGGGGGTGCAGCCGACAAGGGCTCATTTGGCCTCACGAAAGACGGGCGAAAACTAGCCATCTTTGTGACGACCAACATCATCACAAGGATCACCATCAGTACAACCACCACCACCACTATCATCATCAGCAGCAGAACCATCACCACCACCAACTAGTACTTCGTGGAACATCTTTGCAAACTTGGCCGCTTGGCGGGAACCTGCCGAAAGGTCTATTCAGTCAGCAGCCTGCTGTCCTCACAGATTTTGGCTCACACCCCCACAGCCCCCCCCCCCGCTCCCACTCCCTGCTCCCTGCTCCCCGAACGATGATAATAACCCACCACCCTGCCGGTGCTGCTGCTGTCCCAGAGCTACAATTAGAGCAGCTATGGCTTAATCTAGAGCGTCACTGCTCAGGCGCAAAAATGACAAAAACACAAGGCACAATGATGCTCAAGGTTGGCCGGACCACGTGAGCTCTTACATACGTGACCAGCAATGCCCGCTCGTCCTTTAGCAAACCACAGTCTTGAAGGTCCGAAACGGGTTGACAACTGACAACTATTTTCTAGCTTAGCTATATCGATGTTGTTTGATTGCTCATCGGTAGCCAAAAGGTGGCAGCTGTAGTAGTAGTAGAAGTAGTAGCAGCGGTAGTAGTAAGAGAACTCGTGCTTGGGCCTTAGACCGATTCGATTATGATGCAAATGTCCTTTGGGACACTCTATAGAGAGAGAGACTAAGCAGCGGCGGCACAGGCTTCTGAAGGCCAAGGACTACTGCTACTCCTCTACGACGGGGAGTCTGGTGAAAGGAGGCAGGCGGGAAATGTTTCTAAATAAAGGAATTCCAGCCGCTCGCATAGTATTATCGTACGGGAGAGTGTTGTGCTCTTAGTCGGTCTATGTTCAAGGGCATATTGGCACACGCACTCTCGCCTACATCAATAGTCCTGCCTTAGTCAATCAGCAGCTCGTAGCGATATGTTAGTGTTTGGTTTGTAGGTTTGTAGAGCACAAAAAAGACTTCGAAAGCTGTGTTGGGAACCTACTTGTTCCTTCCCGTGGCGAGTTCCGTGTTCATCACTAATTTCTAGTTTCTAAGTCTTATTTTACTATAGCAAGAAGTATAGCTCCTCAATAGCGTTGGTTGTTTACCGCAAGACAGCGAGTTTGAATAGGTAAGGCAGGTCCGTAAATATATTCAGGGTAGAATTCATAATAAGCAAACATTTGAATTAAAAATAAGTGAACAAGTAAAACACAAAAAAAATTGTGCTACCACAATAGTCTAACAGAGGAAAGTAAACGCGATGTTTAGAGCAAAAGCTCGATTTACGAGTTTCAAGTATACAAACATTAAACTTCAGCCTTTGCTTGGAATTATTCCGTTCTAAACGGGCATTACTGTGCCGTTAACGAATATAGTTGCTTCAGCTTTCACGCTTAAGATAACTGTAGTCCTTGAAGGCAAGTGTGATTCTACAGTGTGCTAATACATGTATGCCATGGCAAGAAGTATACTAGAGAAATGTTAACTTTTGAGAAATCACGGTGACGTCAACGAGCGAGCCCACAGAGCTATGTCGAAAGGCTTTCCGAGCATACAAGAGCTTCAGCCATGTCCCATCCTCGTCGAAAAGGAAAAAGTTTAAGAAAAGGCTTAAACGAGAACAACGGAAAGAAGACGCGGCTGTGCCTCTGTTTGTGTGTCTGTCATTACAGTGTGTCCCTTTACAGTGGGGGTAAAGAACGTGGAGATACGTCTTAGACATGTTCACCATCGCGGGCCAGCCGCTGAAGTTCTCCCAACCAGGAAATTGACATAATTTTTCCTCAGCCGTTCGTAGAATGGCATGAATGAATCGTACGTCGGCTGGTACCGTCTCTTGCCTGAGTTATCACGTAGAACGCGCACGGTAAGACGACGTCAGAGTATACATATATTGTGCCTGTTGCTTCAGGGAGTGCAGGAAATAGCAGACACAGAGGCAAGTGAGTATAACGGCTCTCCGGGTTGGATATCTCGGCTAGCCGCCAATAACATGCAGCCTCAATGCTTTGAGATCTAAGCAAGGGCCCCTGCTAAGTGCCGGATATTCTATTTAAACATGAAGCGGTAGTAAAATACTTATTTTTAGCTGTTAGCAATATTTTTTGACAACAACACGAAACATGAAATCATGCAAAATGCTGTCCTATCGGCTCAAACCGCTTGCTGCTTAGGGCGTTTACATATTTTTCTAGCATCATGTCTTACAGAAAGGGGCTGCGCGGGTGCACTAGGAAAGGGTTCTTTGGCGCTATACCTAGCAGTTGCCAACTTTGTACCTATAACCAGCGCATTCTCTCTCTCTCTCTCTCTCTCCGTAATCTCCGTATATATATATATATATATATATATACGGAAATTTAACGACAGTTCAAATAGCATCACAGAATGATTTCCGCTTCATATAATGTTCTATGTAAAAAATAAATAGAAATAGAAAATAACATTTAACTTTACCGTCGTGAAACTTCTACACAGGTTGCGGGAACAGAGCAAGTTCATTCGAGTAGACATTAAGGTAGCCTCAGCGAACATTAATAGCTCTGTACAGAGCAGCTACGCTTTAGACCACAAATTACACACCAAAATTAAGAAAAACCCGCATTACGTCATATATCTGAAAATGCTAATGAGGAATTTCCCACTTGCAGAAATGCTTTTTTCGTCCAGAGTTGCGAAAAGCGGGATTCGTAAATGCAACAATTCGGAGTGATCGAGCGATGTTATTCGCCATAAGTTAGTCGCAGAGTTCAAATCTGTCCTACGAACTCTCTCATCATCATTTATGGGATGCGTCTGTGAATTAAAATGCAAGCGTCGCCATGGAAATGACATACGAGCAGCGAGTGGCGTGGAATCCGTCGTCGAATTCTGCGCTATGAGCGCATACATACACAAGAATCAGTGGGCTCGTTAAGGCCAGGCAAAATGCACAATGCTGGCGAGGCCGTGTGGCAAATCTCATCCCAACTTGGCAATTTGAGCTGTTCACCCCTTCTATCCCTTTACATCGTTATCGCCATAAAAAAAAATCCGTTCGCCGTTCATATATATTGGCGTCCGACCCTAGTCCTCTGTGTTGTCATTGTAGATTTTAGCTTGCGAGAGATGAAAGCATCGCGTCAGATCCTACGTTAACATTGGCATACCAGCGGAGACGAATGCCACCCGGTGGCGGGCTTTGTAGTAAAGCCTTATTACGCTCCTAAAATAAAGACTCATCTGCTGGCATTACGTCTGTGACATTTGTAACTTAAGTTTGTCTTCTAGTAAGTAGTAGGTATGATAGCATTTTATAGTTTACGATCGTATTGGACACGCCGCACCGATAAATCGCTATCGAAGGTGCAAATTTCATAAATGGTGCTTTCGTTCCACGCTGCTGCCAATCGGGACGCACTTTTGGGAGTTGTGTTGCTAGACCTCAATATTCCAGTGAACTTGTCAACAAAGCTGAAACAATTACCGACAAAAACGCCGCGAGGGATATTGTGGTTGACGGGCGGCTTCTTGAAAAAGTTTGATTTTCAGCAGCTTGAACTATTTTAGGCGCCTTGCTCTATCAATTTTCTGACACAGCACATTCTTAATATATGCCGTCAGATGTCTTATGGCGTGGTGCACTACGGTGCTAGACGTCGAGAAGGGTCTGCCTTCTTTGACACTTCAAAGCCCTGTGCCAATTCTTGACACGAACAGATGGCGCGCCCGATTGAAGTATTTCGATTAGTTTCCCGGCATGGCGTTGAAGGTGATAGTTATGTGGTCTGGAGTTGCCAAGACCTTATGTTCGCGCTGTAGCGAGACTTCAGGGTCTAAACGACATGACGATAGACACTTCCCTTCCATTATGTAAGGGCCACCTATGGACATATTTCAGCAGCTTCCATTTTGGCTCACAAACGTGGAGTCTGAATTGACTGTCCAAAATTCGAGCAGACACACACATCCGAACAATCTACGCACAACAAAACGTCGATCGATCTAAGCGCACGTTGGAATTCCTTCAAATGACAAGTGCCACTGAAAGCGCCATTTTGCGATATGAAAAAGTCAATGCCTCGTCAACGAGACACTGAAACTAGCCTTGACGGATAAATGTAAGCAGCTACGGAGATTTATATATATATATATATATATATATTAAGCCAGATTATTATATATATTGTATATTATACATATTTCATATATATATATATATATATATATATATATATATATATATATATATATATATATATATATATATATATATATATATATATATATATATATTATATATATATATATATATATATATATATATATGTAATATAATACATATAAAGCCGAACCATTTTGAGATCAAATTAAAAAGCACAATCTTTTTGCCTGGCACAGAGCTGAATTATTACAACACAACGATACACCATCGCTATTGCGTGTATCTTACAAAATGTGCCAACGCAGTTATTCAATTAGTCCTACTAATCCCCGTATGTGCAATAAATATATATATATATATATATATATATATATATATATATATATATATACATGATTTTTTTCTTTTAATTCCTCTACTCTTAAACATACCTACCCGGTTTATAGCGACCATATTTTATGGCATATCTTTAGTGGCTATTAAATCGACGACTGCTTTTGTTTGCTACTAAGGGGAACGCCCTGCTTTTGGGACATGATTCTACAAAGCTTTACATGGGCGGGATCAACCTTGCAATCTAGTGTTGCGGCAGATGCCATAGCAGGCTCAGTGTGTTGGCTCGAAGCTTTGGCTAAATAAAAGCGACGAAGCAACGTCTCAGAGAATCATAGGCAATCAACAAAATAGAATAGGCAAAAAAATTAATTCATGATTCTGACAGCACAATGTGCCTTGCGGCCTTGACCGCCTGCCCACAAAATAAGAGAAGGACCAGCTAAAAACGACAAGACATTTTGCAACATTTGAACAGATACCCAACACGCCTCCCGGTCTCGAAACGTTTGATTTCGATCAGATGTCGTATTTAGTGACGTCTTATACAGCCCGCAATGTTTGACGTGTGTTCTTATTTACCTATACTCTAGCTCATTGCAGTTTTCCGTTTAGCCAATATAAAGTAATTGGTGAACATAGTTCAATCAACTTTAGGCTTTTTCCAAACATATAGATAAAAAATCGGTATTCCTTTAAGTCATGCTTAGTGCTGGCCAAGAGCTGCTGCAGAATTGTCTGTAATTTTAACTCTATAAAAAACGTATCTAAGCAGACACAGTAAAGAGCCAATTCCGACAAATGCTTGCCCGTCTCGTGGAAACGGGCGATAGAAAAGTGTGATTGTTGACATACAGTTTACACGAGGGTGGTAGTACTGCTGACATAAAACATGCCAAAAATGGCAACTAGCCTTTAAGAGAGTCACGTACATACGCAAAGGTCGTATTGACAATGTTTACGTCTAGCAGGGACACGCCCCAACTTCAAAGAAATCTCCTCGCGTTCAAAGGGCACATTACTAGGAAAAGTACTCCCTTTAGAATGTTCTCATAACAAGCACTCGAGGCAGTTGCATTCTGGTACATACCAAAACTATATTATCCTCAATGTTTTTTGACCAGAGTAAATTGTTATCATTAACTAGCATTGCGTACGATTTAAAGTCGGTCTAAACGTTTATTGAGCTTAACGACAGCACTTCGATTATTTGCATCGATACTGGTACTATGGTTTGCTGGATGCAACACTTTACTTCCTTCCTAGCTATTTGGCATTTCAGAACGAATAAAGCTCGAAGCTGCAGCGGTGGGATGTTCTTTTATGGCCACGATTGCTTGCAGACAAGTACTCTCAAAGCCGGAAACAAGGCGGCATAAATAATACACTGTCACGTCGATGGGCGCGGCATCTCATGCACAATTACGTGCGGGAAGGGTGGAGGTGATCCTGAGCTACCAAAAGTAACGGACGGCGCATGTCCATTTGGGTCCTGAACATAACATTCTAGCAAAAGGGTATGAGGTAATTATAGAAAATAGACTATAGGCCAACCAGTATGGATTTTGCAAGAACAGATCAGTTTTCACAGCAATACAACGAATAACAGCCACTGCCTTGTGGCCGTCCTTCTGGAACGCTTCCAACAGTCTACCGTAGACAGGGATCTTAGACAGCCTGGTAAGAAAAAAAACCCTCCCTACCTCGTGAGGACTGTCTTGGGCTACCTGGATGACTGAAGAATTTTTGGTGGCACACAGTAAACTTAGGAGTCCGAGAAAAGTCGACCCTGGACCCTCTGCTTCGGAACATAGCAAATTGATGACGTCCTGAGACAGGAAGATCTCACTAGAGATGACGACGTACGCTGATTACCTGGCCGCCATAGGTCAAGCAAAAACAAAGGGAGAACTCGAACTAATGGCAAACGTGGCTCTCGGGTCAACGGAAAGATAGATGGATGGAGCCAAGCTACAATTCTTGCCCCAGAGAAGAGAAAAACCATTCCCTTGATAGAGAGATTGGGCAGCACACACGATACTGGCACGACAGGATCTCAAGCAAGTAACAGAAGCCAGAGACTTTGGCGCCCTACTAGATAGTGGACTTAAGGGCACTAGACACACTAAGAGGTGCACAACTAAGCAAGATCCTACCAAACATAATAAATAATGTAAAAAAAGCATTAGAAAATTGTTTAAAAAAACATTAACACATTATTGAAAAAAAACTAATTACTACAAAAACATTAACTTTAAAAAAAAGTCTATAAATAAACTTAATTATTAGTGTGCTCGAAAGGGCCTTGGCGATAAGCAGGGTAATGCAAATAACGACTTGAACTTAATACTTGGAGGCTTCGTCAACGAGGCTACATCTATTTATCTAAGATGCTATTTTGGACTTCAGTCTATTTTAACGCTACGTATGACCCCATCGCCACTAGGTTTGAGGGGTACATTTTTTTTTGAACAAGGTTATTTATTTATTATATACGCAATTACAATGGTATGTTGTTTCATAAATTTGCAAGTATTTGCAAGGAGGATATAGTAATTTAAACCTACTACAGTTACCATTGTGTTGGTAAAAAGTTGTAGCCGGAATAAAATTACTTGTGTTTACCTCTATGCGAGGGTCAATTTAGGAAGACTAGTGTATCCATTATTGACGGGGTAATTTTTTTTTATATTAGAGTTTATTGTAACAGTAATTACAATTGAGGGTTTCATCTCAGAAACCCAGAGCACGTCACATTTGACTGCCTGTCAGCCCTACTCAGGGCAGCTATATATCATTCATTTAGACAATTAATTCAGCATTTCTAACAAATTGTAAGAGTTCCTCTATATATTGGTCTTTCATACGAATAGTGAGTTGGCTTGCATCGACTTGATCAGCAGCTACAGCGTTCTCCCATACTTTCCGCTCAGTATCGTATTTTTTACATTTATCTAGGACATGCAATACATCATCGTGTACCAAACATACATCACATAGCGGGCTTTGCGCAACTTTAATGTGGAACCTGGTGCTCTGCGTCATCCCTTTAGCGCAACGTAGCCTGTGAATAGTAACCGCTTCTCTTCTGGAACAGGGCATCATCATCAAGCTTTTTCGCCGTGGTGCAATCTGCATCGTGTCCCTTTTAGTTGTAGTTCCCTGCCTTCTCCAAGTCTCATAGTGCTTATCTAGGGCTTCTTTTCTAGCCTTTAACACAGTTTTACCAAGGGATATTGCTACTTCTCCTTTGTTTGCAAGCAGACCTCGTTTCGCGAGTGCATCAGCCACCTCGTTTCCGTAAATGCCTACATGGGAGGGTGCCCACTGTAGCTCCACAGGTTGGCCTAGGTAACTTATCACCTTGATGATAGATTCCACTAGAGATGCGGCGGGTCCTGACGGATCTGCAGCCCGAATGCTCGAGATGACGGCACGCGAGTCACTGACGATCACGACCCTTTTATTTGATGGCTCCTTCAGTTCCTGCAGCAATGCTTCAGATATTGCTACCAGCTCGGCCGAAGTTGAACTGCTGCAGTTGACGATATGCTTGCTGATCTCCATGTTGTCGTTGATTCGGAAAACACCTGCTCCTCCCGCAGCTCCATCCACCGATCCGTCCGTGAAGTATATCTGTGCGCTATCCACTGATATGTTGCCCAAATGAACCTCACTCGCAGCTCGTAGTTCACTCTCGTGTTGGCTCTTTTTCGATGATATACCTTCTATTGACAGCTGAGTCGACAAGTCTTTGACTGTCGAGACGTCAAATACATGAGACCCCGGGACCAGCAGAGGTTCTCGAAACGAGTCTGAGTCCCGTAGTAGCCTGGAGGCCATGGTATTCACCCTTTTCTCAAATATACTTAAGATGAGACTGTGCCTGCTGCGGCACAGTCTCAGAAGGTGGCATTCTAAGATGAATTGTCTATTTAATTCCGCGGGCATAATACCGCACTCTGACAACACAGCTTTAGTACATGTCATAGAGAGAAGTCCTAATGCTATTCTACCACACTGAGCAACAGCAGAGTCTATAACTCCATAGTCCTTTTTTGTTAATCGAGACATTGCGCCAAGGAAATAGTTAATCTTTGATCCTAACAGTGCGACTGCTAGTTTCATCGCCGTATCTGGTTTGATTCCCCAAGAAGTTCCACAAGCATTTTTCAGCATATTCGCCACTCGCTCGCCCTTTTTCTTGATGATGTCGAGTTCTCTGTTCCATTTGCAGTTTTCTTGAAATGTCACTCCCAGAAATCTCACCTGGCTCACTTGCTCAATCTGTCGATTGTCCAATCTCAGCAGAAGCTTCTGTCCTCTTTTCACATTGAATACCATGCTCTTGGTTTTACAAGGCTCAATGAGGAGTCCCAGAGCTCCTAAGGACGATACGATTTTTCTTAAGGTCAGTTGCAGTTCCATCACTGCGATTGGATTAATCGTGCGACCCTTGAGGCGAATCCAAAGTGCACCATCGTCAGAGTATTGAGACAACTTAAAATGCTCCGGTATGACATCAGCCAGCCCAGCTAGTGTCATGACAAACAGTACTGGAGAAAGTACTCCTCCCTGAGGAAGGCCGACATTACCCAGAGTCTTTACCTCCGTGTGTGTTCCCTTGCACCGGATTGACATGCTACGATCTTTCAGGAAAGTCACAATCAATTTGAAGATAGCGCTACTAGGTTTCAATCCTGCTTTTATTAAATTAGTGACAACGGCAGTGTGATCAAGGTTGTTATAGGCTCCTTCGACGTCGAAGAACACGGCCATGACATGATCCCCTCTGGCGACTGCTTCTTCGATATCAGTAGCTAGATCCAGAATATTATCTTGGGCCGATCGTAGTGGCCTATAGGCAGACATATTATCCGTTAATGTTACTTTATTCTGCAATAATGTAAGCAAGCGACGGAGAATCATGCGTTCCAAAAGCTTTCCGACATGGGACGTTTTGACTATCACCCTATATGAGCCTAATTGTGATCGCGGTCTACCTTGTTTCAGAATTGGTACCCCTTCCCCAGTTTTCCACTCAGTTGGAAATTCTCCTCTTTTGAGGATAGCATTAAGATCACGAAGAAGAAGGTCTCTCCCGGTATTGTCCAGTGACCTCAGTTGCTTGTTGCTGATGCCATCGGGGCCCAGGGCACTTCTTGCGTTGGCAGTGGCCAATGCCAGATCTAGCTCCCACCTTGTGAAATCGCAATCAGTATCAGTAGCGTTTTCATCGCATGTGCTCTGTGCAGGCGGTTCAGTGACAGTACCTGGAGTTTCTCCTGTGTCGGGCGTGGCCGCTGTTTTTATTGCCCCGTCAAGCATATCATTGAGTATAGTTTGCAATGACTTTCCCGTTGATCGACAGACTGCAAACAGCGGACATTTTGGTTGGGTTTCGGCCGTTGACTTAATCCAACTCCATGCCTCTCCCAACCCTGTGTTGACGCCTAGCTGTTTGATGAACTTCTCTTCAAGTCTTTTCCGCAAGTCAGCAGAGTATGAATTTATCTCTTTCATCACGGATGCCAACATCGAGTAATCGGACAGCCAGCCATGTTTCTTGAATCTCCTCTTTAGACGCTTTACCTCCTGCAGTAGGCCAGCAAGTTTGATGTCCGGTGGGGGTAGATATGGAGGAACCCTGACTCGCTTGGTAGCCATCTTGTGGGATTCTCTGATGGCAGTAGTAACTTCGTTTCCGGCAGATAGGCGTTCTCTAACATATTCTTTATATCTCCTCCAGTCAGTGATGCAAGTCCATCTCCACTTTTTGCCATTATCTGCTTTCAAGTACAGGTAGCACCGAGCATGATCTGAGAAGGTGGCGCTGTCTTCAATTTCCATAGTGAAGTAATTTGTTAACTCATTGCTCACTGCGACGACATCAAGATGAGACTCCACAAAACCAGAGCTGTACTGTCGCATAAACGTTGGGCTGCCATCATTCATAACTGTGTAGTTTTTGGTTTCAAGATTGTTAAACAGATCTTCCCCGCGTTTGGTTACATTCGCACTGCCCCATGCAGGGTGCTTTGCATTGAAGTCGCCTGCCAGGATGAGTGGCGCATGCTGGCACAACACATCCATTAATTGAGTCATATTGATGGCTTTGTTCGGTGAGAGGTAAACCGAAACTATGTTCATGGTTATGTCGTGCAGTTTGACAGATACCCCGCACATGCGAGCCCCGTCTACCGATTGGAGCGACAGTTCGCACTGCTCTACATTCGCGTCAACGAGAATTGTAGCCAGTGAGGGTGTGCCGGTTGATTGACAATCTGTGTCAACATACGTCACAAAACTAGAGATTCCGAAATTTTTAGGAAAATTACCTTCGTTTAAACATATTACTTTAATGCCACTCGTGCACATTTCTTTTATAACTGGAACATTCTTCTTGTGACTCCAGCCACAATTCCAGTGTATTAGACATGGTCTAGACATTGTGTTTTTGTTTGGCGAGGAAATGGAGGAGACTTTCAATTTTGTCTCCCCCTTCCAGTAATTCTACTAGACGAGCCACATCTGGATGTTCATCTAACCAGGGTTTTACGAAGAATTTTATGCCAGACCAGAAGGTCCGTAGTGTTGTCACACCAAGACTAATTTCTTCAGACGAGGGAGATGTCTGTTTTGAAGTTGCGGGTGACACAATATTTGTCCGTGATTGGTTCTTCTTCCTGAGCGCTGGAACAGGTGGCATATTGCAGACTACTCGCTCTTCCCCTTCTGGAAGTACTTGTACCAACTGTCTTTTTACTACACTCGCCCAGGTTGGTGTACCGGAAGTTTGGTCATTGCTAGGCGGAGAACGTACCTCGACAATTTTCATTGGCATTGCCATCTGCCGCTCAATAGCTTGAGCGTGTCGTGTTTGCTGGGCTTTGCTCCACGCTTGAAAGACAGAACACTGGGAACTTCCTGATGGGTGGTCCATGTGGCAGTTCACACAGCGAGGTTTATTATTTGTGCACTCTGCTATTAAATGACCTGTTTTACCACAGCGCTTGCATAGCTTTCCAGTTTTACTAGTGCATGCAGCCGCCTTATGATCATATTTGAGACATATTAGGCATTGCATAGTCGACGATCTCAATGTTATCGGCAGGATTTCCCCGCAGAATTCAATGTGGCTCTTGATTTCCCCACTGAACTTGATATCCAGTTTCCATGTGTTACGTTTGACTGTTTCCACAGTTCCATCCGGCTTTTTTTATTATGGCGTTGTATTGAACTCTTCGCACCTCTGCCACACCTTGATCATGAAGTACACCCGCCACTTCGTCGTCACTTATTTGTGGATGTACGCCCGATACTCTGCCCCAAATGTTTCCGCTATCCTTCAAACAAGGCTTTACCGGTGTTCCTCCCAGTGTTTTTAGCCGCTTGATAGTTTCAAAATCTTCAACAGTCTTTACCCATATTTCGACTCTTTTGCGTATGTTAATACGGGCAGTACCCGTGGGTGCGTGCTCCCTGACGTCTTGATATATTGGCAGAAATAGTTTGCCTTCAAAACCGCCTGCAAGTTCAGCGCCACAAGCGTCAACAGCCATAAACTCAACACAATGTTCACCGGCTCGCCTGATGACCGGCTTATTGGTTTTTCGTTGATTATGTGTCTCAAGCATGCGTTGACTCTGCTTGACGGCAGCTTTCTCCGCACGCAGTTTGAAGATTTCCTCTTTGGTTGGCACACGTGTCATCCCGACGTCGTCAGTATCCACATCTTCACCTCTATCCGTGTCCATAAAAGCGTCATCTTGCACGTTGTGCACGTTTGTGCATGCTGGATGCATTGTGGCGCCCTCACTCGCTCTGTTATGCATATTACCACTCTCTTCCAATATGGCATCATCCTGTCCGCCGCCTGCGCTTGTAGTACCCTTGGCTAGCGTCGCTGTTGTGGAAAAACTTAAACTGATTCCCTTGTTGAGGCCTACGGTCTTGGACTCCTGTGAATACCTGGTGCCAGATGTTGAACCAGGCGGTGTTTCGTGGGGAGACTCTTGCTTATCCATCTTCTTGGATAGCGGCTGGTCAGTCGGCGATTGGAACTCGTCCGACGACAAAGTGGAGGAATGCCTCCTATTTCGTTTCTTTGGATTTCCCGTTGGACTTGTTAACGCCACTGTGACGTAACTAGACGACCAAGGTAAGATAGAATTCTACTGGTTGCTCTCGTGATAGAATGTACTAGGTAAATTGACTCCCGAACGGGAGCGCTCTCTACGTATGACTGTACTCACCGATAGCAGACGACGAAAAAAAGAACGGGGTAATAGGTGTGACTTTAAATTCTCCTTGAAGCTATTTAAGGATTTCAAACAACGCAAGCTAACCGGAAGAGTGTTCCACTCTCTGAAAGCTCGGACGCCAAAAGCTTGGCTGCCCTTGCTGCTTCGATGCATGCGAATCTTCAGTGTGACTGTGTTAGATGCTCTGGTCTCTCTCGCCCCTCCAAGGCGATCAAGTTCTAGTATCTTCGGCCCAATCCCATGGATATTCTTAAAAATCACTATCAAGGTTAAATAGCGCATGGTATTTTCTATATCTAATATATTGTGTTGTTTTCTCTCCCGACTGGCCGATCCCCGAAACATACGAAGAAAGCGCCCCTGTGCCACACTCAGTCGCTCCGCCCAACCCTTACTGCAGGCAGTCCAGAATTTCGATCCGTACGTAAGGTAACTCAAGAAAAAGGCGTTGTAGAGCAGCTTGCATGAAGATGCTCCAATTTGGTTCTTGATGTATCTTGATGAGTTTGTGATGACAGGAAGTTGACGGATAAGGGTCTCTACATGCGCGTTGCCAGAGAGTTTTGCATCTACTGTTACACCCAGGACCTTGACACAGTCGCTGGCTTGTATCAGGTGGCCATTTATGATTACAGGTGGCATTCGAGGAATGGCGTTACCCTGTCCGAAAACCACTACTTGAGTTTTCTTTGCATTGATAGCAATACGGTTTGCTGCACACCAAGCGTTGAGGGCAGTGACATCCTGCATCATCACCCGGTGTACCTCCTCACCAGACTGCCCAACATATTTAAAAGTGCTGTCGTCAGCATAAATGATAGCGGCTCCTCGTGCGATATTTTCCATATCATTTATAAAGCAGAGGAAGGCTAGTGGGCCAATGCACGAGCTCTAAGGTACCTAGCAAAACCGGGAGCAGTTCCGACCGGGTTCCCCCCACGTCCACAAGCTGGTGACGCCCGAGGAAGTACGCCGATTGCAGTTTAATAGCGTGATCGTCAAAGCCCAGGTTCTTGAATTTAAGTAGGAGAATATCTGAACGAACGCTGTCAAAGGCGCGTCTAAGATCTAAAAAATGTGCTGCACAAAATAGTCCTTTATCTAACTCGAAACGGGTACTCTCAACTAGCCGCATAACAGCATGACCGGTGCCCCGGTTTTTGCGAAATCCAAATTGGTTACCCGAGAGCATGTTGTTGCTTTGAGATGCCTCGTCATTTGGCTAACAAGTGTTTTTTCAATAATATTATTTAAAACGGGTAAAACACTCACTGGATGGTAGTTTGAGGGGTCGCTCATACTACCACCTTTGTGGATCGGTACCACTCTGGCGATCTTTAAGCGGCTAGGATACGCTGCTTCTTCTATCATGGCATTAATGATGTGTGTCAGGAGATCAGCGATGTGAGATCTTACGTGGTGGATAATGTGAGACTGCAAACCGTCGTAGCCGGCTGCTGGATCCCCAATACCACTAAGTAAAGCTAACACTTGTAGTTTCGTCACCTTTTTAAAACTGAATATCGTCGCGGTGTGTTCTGGTAGATTTTCTTTAATAACACGCCAATTTATGGGATTATTTGGCAAGGATGAGGCGACACTATTAGTGAAAAAAATGTTAAGGCCTCTGAGACCTTCGCGGGCTCCGTGATTGCTTCGCCGTCAATATCCAGCTTGGGCACCGGGGGCACTTTGTCAACCTGTTTTGCGCGCCGCACAACTTTCCAGATCGGTCGGCCATTGGTCGAGTCCCTATCGACCATACCCCGAAGTCGATGGCGCTCCAGTTTGGTCCGTAGATTTTGCACTTTATTTCTCATCTTGTTGTACTCTTCTCGCAGTCTCAGTACGCGTATGCTGTTCGGGGATCGTTTACAAATGCTCTGCAAAGAGCTCCAGAAGCGATCTCTCTCGGCGATAAGATTTGCCAGCTCCGGGCGTATGCACTGTGTTTTGTGGCGTCGGTGTGTTCTTGATGAGCATCGGTGAGCTCTATTAGACGGTCATGGAACTCATTATATTTTGTTTCAGCGTCTTGAGCCAACTACACCGGAGCCCAAGTTTCATTTCGAATTATGCGCTCTAATAATCTGGTGTCGGTCCGAATTGCCTTCGTTGAGGGACGGCGATTCAAGACAAGCGGTATTCGACACCAAATAGCGAGATGGTCGCTAACACTGAGGTCGAAGGTGCCTGACGCATCAACTTCCAGATCGGTGTAGATGTCATCGAGTGTGCGCGGTGGTGTCAATCTCGTGGGCTCTTGAATTATACTGCGGAAGCCAAATTAATCCAGCGTTGGATTTATTAAGTGAGGGTCGTCGTCCATTGTGTGATGTACGTTCATATCCCCAAGTACCAAATGGTGTTTGTGGTTATCTAAGAAGACGTCAAGTTCATCAACCAAATCGGTAAGAGGCCGGTCGGGTGGACGGTACACAGCAGTTACTTTGAGGGAGTATGGGCGGTGATCTAGCTCGATTGTTATGGACTCAGCTGTTGTCAGCGGGCTTCGGTGGACCGAAATGAGCTTAAAATTGCTTCTGAAAAGTATTAGTAACCATCCCTCTTTTCTCTCTGCAGCACGAAACCCTATCATAACCATCAATATGGTAATGAACGACCTCTTCCGGGCGTAGCCAGGTCTCACTGAGTACAATTATATCATGGAAGGGAGCAAGCGTTGAGACAATTTTCTGAAATTTCTGAGTCGACCTAATGCTACGTGCGTTTCAGTGCACTAGGCGAACGGCTTTTTGGCCGCTCGATGTGACGTGTAAACCTAAATGCATTTTTTAACTATTTTATACATATATTTCCAATTATAATATTTTTTTCTTTTGTTAGTTGCTTTCAAGTACCGTCATCTCCAATATCGAAGCATTCATGCCGAGATTCATTATGTCGTTAACCTCTACATCCTCCTCTTCTTCATCGCTGATAGCGAGAACTATCGACGCATTGTTGTTGTCTTCGTTGTTTGTGGCTTGTTTATTTGGAGACTCCAGATGTGTGGACAAGCCCATTATTATACACACAGTTGTCATTATTGTTTACTAGTACCCTAGTTTTAGGGATTTTCTCGTTGCAATTGCTGAGGTCTTTCTGGTTACGAATGCACACGGGTTTGTCATTACCGTGAACACGCACATAGACCTTGTTGCGGTATGTCCAGGTAGCTTCAAGATCGCCAGAGGCTTTTAGTCGTCTAGCTTTTTTCAGCAACTCACGGGTTTCCCACGATGTTGATTTATTTACGTAGCCGCCCATTGCCAGCTCATCGCTAGTTGGCATCGGGTCCTTTCATGATGAGTTTGCCTTCGTGGATACGTCGGGAAATTTCTTGTCAAGACCGAGATCGCTGACTTTAAACTTCTTGACTTTAGATGCCTTGATTGCCCGGCATTTTGCTGCATCGTCACGCATAGTAGCCTTGAGCAGCGGTTTCTTACCCCCACCATTGTCAACGATAATGCGCGATGCGCTTACAAAAGTTTCTCTTTGTATAGTGGGGTCCAAAGACGAAAGTACGCAGCGAGCCAGGTTTACAGGTTTACTCATTTGAAATCTGAGGCACGTTACAAATAATCACGTCTAGTTCACCGGACGTGTGTTTCTTTTTTAGCAGCTGGACCGAGTCCATCTTCGCCACCGAGGTGTCGAACTCTGGCTGTTTCTGATTAAACAGTTTTGACTGTTTTTCCAATTTATTTATCTGTGAATCGAATATCTTGGCTTTTTCTTCGAGTTGTTTATCCCAAAATTCCCCATTTTCTTGCTGTTCGCGAAAGCGTTTCTCGTATTCTCCAATATATGCCGCCAGCTGAAGCTCCAGCTGGGTTATTCGTTTTGTCAGCTGAGCGATGATGCTGTTGCTGTCAACTAGCGAGTTGTTCTTATGATTGCCTGAGGTAAGGGGGCTGCCATCTTGGATTGCGTCATTGTTATTGTTGACGGAGCCGTAATCTACATCTGTTGGCATACCGCCATACACTGAATTGTTCAAGTTTTCTGGGCTCAAACATTGCTTGCATAGGAATGGTTGTGAATGAAACTTAGCTAGGCCGGATCGCCGGATGACGGGACGACAGCAGGAACCATGAATCCAGACTTTGCAGCCTAGACAGAGTAAGGCAACTTGAGTGTGATGGAACCGTTTATTACAGTCTTCGCACAAGTCTTCCGATTCAGATGTCGTCCTTGGTCTAGCAGGTAGGCTCGTTGTGTTATCAACCGGCTTTTTGGTATCACCTTTCTCGCTTGGACACATGATTAATTGCACTGCAAGTATAAAAACGCATAAACGGCACTTTTTTCCAGGAGCCGATGAAAACACGACTGCTCGTATCAGCGATCAGCTGACTCTTTTACATGATCCCGTTCGACCAACACGTTAAGCCTATTACACCTAATGTGTTTGTTATCGGGGCCACGCCTCCATCAATAATCCATACAACATGTAATAGATATGTTACGAGCAGGTGTTGGAAATACTGCACCCGCGTATTTGCAGCGGGATAATTTACACACGTCTAATAGGAGAAGCCCCCGGGTCAATGAAAGAGTAGTAAAGCCTGCGTTATTTGCTGAGTACTGCATTGCCGCCGCCGCGACTGCAATCGCCAAGCAGTCTGCCTCTAAACCCACGATGGGTGAACAGCTTACGTGGATATGAGCAAGGTTACGTAGAAAACTCATCGGTGAACGTGTGTCTGTCGCAATCTTTGCAGCATTGGGCAAAGTGATACCAAATATAGTCGACTCAGGGTTCTCGCCGTAATGCGTTCCACTTAACCGTTAGGAAATCAGTCATTAAATATAATTAAATAAATATACTTTAATATCAATCACAAATATAGCATCGCATTATCGCACAAGGAATATGTATATATATATATATATATATATATATATATATATGCAACTATGCCGACAAAAAATATTTTAGATTTTTTTTATTTAAGTGTAATAGTTCAAACATCTGCTCCTAATATAATTTAAACACAGTCCATTTTGGAGAGTATAACTTTATTGTGCAAACTACGGCCGTTGGCTAGAGAGAGCTAATTTCCATGGATTCGCAGTAGGTTACCCTAGGAAAGCGTTAACTGTGTTAATTTACTTTTCATCGATGTCTTACTTTTGAATTAGAAGATGCACTGGCCATGTTTGATAAAGGTGTTCGAGCCCATTTACTGTGCACTAGCTAAAGATGGCTATATAATGGCTTGGACTTGGATCACGTGTGTCTAAAACTCGCATCGCATTAATCTGGCATGTATAATAGCTTGACTTTACATATGGGTAAGCTCTGGATTAACAGCCCTTCATTAACATACAAAGCAGACGCTGGTACAGCCTAAACAAACTGTAGTAATAAAGAGCTACCCACGACTAAAACAAAAATCACTGTCAAGTTAAACGTTATATGCCATTGATACAACGTGGCCAAAACAAAAGAATATTTTGTATTGTGAAACAATGGTCAGAGTCCACAAATATTGCTAGCAATATTCATTGATTAAAGTCAAAATGGCCGCTCCGCAGTTGCCCCCGGAAGTGGTAGGTTCAACCCCAGGATGTAGAGCTCGCTTGGTTCGTAGCTTTGCTAAATCAAAATTGTAATACTTTTTAACATACTAACGTGGCTCCAAACTGGCGGCACCATCAATATTCGCTGCGACTAGTTTTAATTTGAGTAAACTAAAATAACGGACTCGACATATATATTTATATATATGCGGAAAAAAATTATCTCTCTCTTTCAGGCCCTCTGAAAGATTTACCTAAGCTGTTGTGCATGGAAAAGAACCACCGCAGTTGGTTGGATCTTAATAAATGCCCCTCAGACGTGCAGAAGATCTTTGACTATTTATAAAGGCTTGTTTTCGGTTTAATAACCAATAGCAATTTAAGCCTTAGGTATGCCTTTCTATGAGCCCAACAATGCCTTTGCTAATCCACTGCGATAGCTACTTCACATACTTCCACTAGGTTGTTATCAATTAATATTATTCACCTTTTACTTCATTTTACTTCACATGACCACTTAAATAGATGCATACATTGGCTGCTCGACTTTTTGCTACTGTTATTTTCGCTTACAAGGTAAATTCTGCCGATTTTCATACTATAGGCCAGGAATTATGGTCCTTGAGAAGGCGTTAAAGCTGTCAGGTAACTGCTCAGTCTTAGGTTCCGAAACAGTGGCTCTATCACTCAGTATTGAAAATGGACAGAGCGTTCGTAACAGTGCCCTACGTCCTCAGCCTCTCTAAAGTTGCACGTAGCTATTGTTAAAGGCAATTATCGTTTATAAAAATAAATATTAAATATGTCCCGTTAGCAGTTGTGCGAATGGGTAGATGCGCGAGCTGTGTTTAAGGCTGTTGCATTTCTAATATCAGAGAGTATTGATTTCGCCAGGCCTAGCCCGGCTTCATTACGGGCTTGGCTGAGGCGCATTTTCAAGCCTGTTCTGTGAATCCTGGCTCCTAGGGAATTTATCTAGAAGGAACTTGTATGGCTGCTGTGGACGCCGTGCGATGTTAAGCGTCATAGGTCTTTGTGTCTTGTTGATGAAATAAAACGTAGTAGCTCTGAGAGTCTGCTCAATAGGGGTGCGGCATGTAAATCGTGTTACCACAACTTATGCTAGAAGACGGCGCTATGAGTCGGTTACTCCTCTAGCTTGCGGGAGAATTCCTTGCAGTTCTGCCTAGGCTTTGGATGCCGGTTGCTGCATATCGCATATGAGGTGCTCCTGAGACAGCCTTATCTAATATTACGTATATATATATATATATATATATATATATATATATATATATATATACGTGATATTAGATATTACGTCGCATATATATATATATATATATATATATATGCGAAAACAGTTTTAAAAGCAGTATCGCATTAAGCTCTTACCGAGCATACTAAGAAAGCAACGAATATGGGATAGACAATGCACCTAACGGAACAAGGAACAAAATGGAGTGCTACGCTACTAATACTCTTGACTTGGAACCACCTAAGGGAGCAAATACAAGGTCAGAGGTTGACTTGCTAAATAAGCTTGCTAGGACTGAAAAATAACAATGGCCGACATAGGTCTCTGAACGCATAATTGAGTACATTATTAAGTTTTTTTTTGGGTTTCCGCAACGCATAATGCACAGGGTGGCAGCTGCCATCGCTGGAAGCTGTCAACAACTAGTGTGAATATTACAAACTCCCTAAACTCATATTCCTCCCCCCCCCCCCCCCAGGTTCGATATTGCGTGGCATTTCTTCAACAAGCATCTTAGCGCCGCCCAGATGCTCCGCTTAGGCACTATCAGATTTACGCCTAAAGGGGCGCATGTGACTCAGCCATATTTCTCATAATTTTGTCACATATATGCGCAATGGAAACGCCATCATGGCCAATTTATCTCTCTCTCTCTCTCTCTTTCTATATATATATATATATATATATATATAAATATATTATAACATTTATATGGGGAACTGGCAAATCAAAATGAGTGAGGTATTTATGAAGGATCAGCGATGAGGAGCACTGAATGGCGAGCTAGGGGGGTGAGGGATTGACATCTAAGTACGGTAATTTGCAACCCACAGATTTCATCATGTTCTATGCAACGTGGATGGTTTTTGTGAACCACAGGAAGTTTTGGAGGATGTTCGCTAGAGCGAATGTGATCGCTACCGCGCCGCTCTGATGTAACATAAACATATTTGCCCATATATATATATATATATATATATATATATATATATATATATATATTTAAAGTTTGAGGTTTATTCACGGAACCGCAATTTCACGATGCTTAAGTTCTCGTATATGAAAATATCTAAAATGTGTATTAGCATCAACATTATCTATATCATACTTCAGCATGTCTCATTTCATGCGAAACTAGCAATTGAAGTCGCTAAAACTCCTCCAGTTCACACACATGACACGTTTTCTCCAACCTATTGACAGGTAACTAGTTTTTACAAGACTTTTTGCTCGTTACCCATTTTTTACCTCACGTTTAAATAATATGACCGATGTGAGTACACGCATTTTCTTGGGAAGTTCGGTCTAGATAGTCGGCAGTGTGTACGCGAGAGCATGATGGGTGGCCTCTTTTAGAGCTACTGGCCACACAAATTCAGTTGCACGTCGAGTTGTGCGTCTAACAGCAGCTCCTATAGAAAAAGCAGCATCACCTGGAATAACCCCTCTATACATCTTAAATGCAAGCAAGGCAACTTTTACCCTGAAAATATCCCTAAGTGGCAAAAGCTTATATAAATATATATATATATATATATATATAAGCTTTTTTTGAGTCTTTGTCGGCTCTGCTCGCAGTAATGCGCTAAGTACCACGCCGTTGATTGTCCGGCACTGCAACGAAGATCTTTACACTTCTTCTCTCGGTCCGACGGCAGGACAACAAATATTTATGTTTAATAATAACATGAACTATTTTGTACATACTCTATTTGAGTGAAATATATATATATATATATATATATATATATATATATATATATATATATATATATATATATATATATATATATATATATGGATTGTTGCTCAGACACTGCTTTTACTATAATACTTACTTGGAGTCGCGTCGAAACACATCCCCGCTGCGTCCGGCCCGAATAAAACCTTGACATCTTTCAGCGCTAAGTTCTATCTAAGAAGGAGGAGATTTGGTGATTTTCTATAAACGATTTGTGTGTTTCTGTGGTCAAATGCACGCGACGTGTGGCTCTGGTGGGATGGTCTGCCTACCAGGAGGCGCCTGTTTCTAAAGGAAAGGTCCAGATGAACAGGGTTAGGTTAGTTTGGGAACACTTAGCAAACCGACCGAATCCATCACTGACACTAAGTCGCCACCAGTGTGCTGGCGCTGCAATAACTAGGACAGCTTCTGCTGCTGTTAGCGCTAATGCTACTGTCACCACTACTATCTCTACTACGACCTCTTCTACGGTTACTACATCTACAACTACTACTACCAATATTTGAGTTATCAGCTCAGCTTCTACTAGTGATGCATGATGCGGCATGCGCTAATAAGAAGAGCGGTGGCACTTTTGGTGGCCGATGCAGCATGCAGGACCTCTTTATTTATTGTACAAGGCAAAGAACACACACACACACCGTCACATCAGCAGATTCGAGCAGATCTGACTGTTCCTTTATTTCGGGGCTGACGATGGCCGACGACCTTCGTGGGGGGGGTCCTTCTGGCGGTGGTTGGCTGAGGATTGCTCTCTCGCACCCAGTCTGAGCTGCTTCGAGGCGGGCATGTTTCGTGGCCATGTTTCTGCTTTCCTACGCTGCACGGCAAATAGGCAATGAAAGCAAGAGGATTTTTTCGACCGACCGACCGACAGACGCCATAGTAACAGACGGCCGGTCTGTGGGATCCGCAATCACAGTGGGGCAGTGGTTGCGGTGGTTGCAGTGGTTCCGGCTGGTAACGTGGTCGTAGTCGTAGTACGCCCGTGTTGGTAGGCTTTGGACAGATGGGAACGTGTTTCGAGGAGCTTCCGCCCGTTAGTCGGAGCGACCCGAACAGCTGAATGAAGGTGATGTCAAGCCAGGTAGTAGTAGTGGTGGTGCACGGATGGGAGCCAGATAGACCAGACACGAAACGACGTAGGAGCGACATAAGGAAAGTCTGGCACTATGTTCACTATGTTTGACCTGGTTGCCACAGAGGATGAGGAGGAGGAGGAGCATGAGGAGAAGAAGGAGAAGGCGTGAGAAGCGTAAGATTGAAGCGTAGAGCTGCTGTATGTCACGCACACTGTCAGCGACGACAGTCGGTTTGGGCCGCGCCCAGGATTGTTGGCCTGGGAATCGTTGGCAGGCGGTGGGGGTAAGTCACAAGACACTTGAGCCCCGCCGCAGATGGCGAAATTGCGCTCACGAGCAGGTGGAGCTAGTCTCGGAGAAGTACCATCAGAGGCAGGAAGGACGACGGCCAGACAACTTGGCAAGCTCTTAGATTGAGAACAGCGCGCGTCCCCAGGGGAGGGGGTGAAGGTTGTCGTCGCTCGACCTGGTGGGTTGGTACGTCGGCAGGTACGGGGGGGGGGGGGGGAGGGCGCAGAGCCACAAGGAGCGCCACGAAGATCAAGGACTGGCTAACACGACAAGGAGGGAGAAAGAGACAGAGCTGGCAAGATAGACAGAGGAGGAGGCTGAGGACGAAGAAGATGTTACACGAGTTCGTATTGCAGCGTCGCTGCTGGTCGGGAAGAGGTGGATCGCTACGGACAAGTGAGGACCATTTGTCGTCGTTGTCCGCAGCGACTGTAGCTAGCGGCCGGAGAAAAACGAGAGGCGCACACAAGGTGGCCCGACGGGTAACGAAGAATCCAAACACCTACGACACCTGTGCATGTCTCGCTACTATATTCGCCGCTCCCACGAAACGACAGCCAGTAGCAGTGAGAGAAGCGTTGAGTTGTCTATCTCTCTCTGCTCAGCAAGCAGCAAGTGGCCGTCATGTCAAGACGATAGGCTAGGGCGCCTACAAGTGGGGGGGCCAACGAGGAATCTTGTGCGCCGTCGTCTACTGGGAAAACACCGCAACTCTCTCCGCTCCGACTAGGCCAACGGCTATTTCGTCAACTAACTCATGTTGTTCTTTTCGTTTGTTAGTGGTTGTTGGTCGAGGGTGGTCGTGTGGCTGACGGAGGTAGGTACTGCTGATGGTGGTGGATCGGGTGGTGAACGTCGACAGCGAAACCGGCCACATGTATAGGGGATCCCTACCTGAGTAGAAAACAAAAGCATGAGGCTAAAACTGTTGTTTGATACCGACGTTTCGGTTAGCCTTTTTTTGTGGCGGGGACCCGGGGGAGGAGGGGTATCAGTAATGGGCAAAGGGGGCAATAGCTCACCTATACGCGGCTGCTGGTGTCGGCTGTCCCGGAAGCACAACTGGCACGTTCTGGCGGTCGTCCGATCCATCCACGAAGAACAGCGTCATCGACGATTTTCGCCGCAGGTTACTGTTCCTTCTTCCGGCCTCTGAAGCTGATGTTGAAGCTGCCCCTGCGGCTGCTCCGGCACCCGGAAGTAAAAAACCAGTTGGCGGACCTCCCGACATCACGCAGGTGGGAACGTAACGTAGGGCGCAACTGATGACTGAAGTGTCTGCCTCTGAATGAATATGTAGCAGAAGTGGTACTATTAGCAGCAGTAGTAGTAGAAGTAGTAGTAGTAGTTATTGCTGTTGTAGTGTTGTAAATCACCTAGTCCTGCCTCGCTTCTAACAAGCTTGCGTTGGTTCCTTCATGTTGCAGCCGTCCATAAGAGTGCGGCAGAAGCAACAACGACAACAACAACAACAACAACAACAACGGCAATGCCAGCAACGAGGAACAGACACAGAACCCTACTGTTGCCCGCCTGCCGCAACACGCGCACACAATGAGTCAAATGCACGACAATAACAACAACAAACAGCGAGATAGGAAAGAACCACAACAACAACGTTAACAACAACGGCAGCGTCGGTGGCGACGACAGCAACAACAACAACGACCACAATTACAGAGCCAGCTATCGCAACGTACTCTTAAACGAACGACCCGGCCTCGTTAGCACAACAAGGTTGTTCAGCCATACAACAAATCTGCTACCAGCAGTCCCGTCAGATCGGATAAGCTTTGTACCGGGAGAGAGGGGTGGAAACGCAATATTGGCCCTTTCCACTAAGCGTTGTACTCTACGCATACGAAAGCCGCGCACCTAGCCTCGTACACAAACTCAAGGTGCGCTACCTGTTCTATCAAGCTACACCATACAAAAAGGCGCCCCATATATATATATATATATATATATATATATATGTACATATATATTGAGCTTTAACGCATGGAAAACCTCTCGGTGTGTAATACGACATTCAGCTGTTTATTAGCGGCTCGGTAATCGACGAATTTGTTATATGTGTCGATAACTTTTGTCTAAAAGGCTGATAGTAGCTGATCTTAGCTGTGCTTTCTCAGATGTGCCTCATATGCGCTCATGCTTGCAGAGACTAATAATGTTTGCTGATAGGGCTGGCTGCAAATACGCTGAATAGAATCGTAGCTATTAGCTTTCGTACACAAGACAGAGAAGTGAAAATAGAAGAAGCAAATAAAGAGGGAAACAGGTGAAAGAAAAAAGAAAAGGTCGGCCACTCGCGACGAACACCTGCAGAGCGAGGGCACCTGCCTCGCGCTCCGAATAGGAAGGAAAGGGTCTTTGCGCGTTGTTGACTACCTGCGTTGCTTGAGCTGCTTGCCCAGTTCGGAATCTGACGTTGCCGCGTCCAGTCAGCATATACGGGGAGACGAATACCGACATATGAGCGCCTATCTGCGGGGCTGGTTGACAAAGGCCTAAGGCGAACTAAAGTCTGGTTCTGTAAAGCCTGTTCTGTCTACTTCAAGGTGATCTAGCCACCTAAGCAGCACAATCCTGTGTGGTTTGGGCATTCAAGCTTTGTCAGAGGGCGTAGAAGCTCAACAAATAGAAACCTCAAGAAGCACTGTATAGTTGAGTACTTCGAAATGACTCAAGTCCTTGAGAAAGCGCCTTAACCACACTTCTTAGCCAAATTATCTTCTGAGTACAAATGTAAAGCGACACTTTGTTTTAAGTTACAAGAGTCACGATCCTACGGTGTAACGGCAATAATAAAGATAAATAATTATAATAACGATAAGAGGGTCAGATACGAAGGTCTTACCTGCATCATAACAGGCTGCCTTGCCGCAGCCTGTTATGATGCATCATTAAATCTATTAAGTTCTATGGCGGAATCACCTGAAAGAGCACATAAACCAACATACACTCGATCCTCGTGAAAGTGAAAAATCGACATGGAATATTTTGGATTAGGAGGACGCACTGTTAGCGGCTCAGCATCTCTTTAGCGCAGGACGGCTTCAAGCCCTGCCTTGCCGTCAGCTGGCACGATGCTGTATCCTAACTCCTTCCGTGTAGTGTCGATTATTGGGAAAGGCGCCCGTTCCTGTGCATGTTATGTGGTGGGCTGATCGATTCTGACGGTCTACAACCGTTAAGCTGCCTAAAAAGTCCCAGCAGGCGAGAAGGGTACGAAGAACAACAGGAAGACTATCCACAGTCGAGTCCAAAGGTCCGAGTAGAAGCAATGAGCTTCTACCTGAACGGGTTACAATGCGTATAAAGCCTTGCCTGGGATGTAAATATCTCCGGCACGGCGGCATTATCATAAATGAAGAACTCAAGTTGATTGGCGTATCATCTCTGATTTACGTCTAACCACCCCGGATTCACGGGAAAGATAAACATGGAAGAGATAAACTCCCGTTTATCATATTTGAACCTCACTGCGTAAGCGGTTTTCCACGTGCAACCTAAACGCACATTTCAATCAGTTTAATTTATTCACCTTTGTAGGTAGCAGTCAAATACTTAGTCAAAAAATCCATGTACATCTACAAGGGTAACAACACAAGACTAGAGTCATTTCAGGAATAAAAACATTTCAGCCAAGTCAGCTTGCCAGGCTTCCCAGCGATTGTATTGGGGGGCAGTTAGCCGCGTAGTATCTATCACAGAAGCTCACACATCTAGAGCATTTACAACTATCGCACGAGTCATGGAAACCCCGCACCGCACAGAGCTTGTGGTGAAAGCCATGAATGACGAATCAGGTCACAACATGTCTGTTTAGTCTATGTGTTCCTTTCCGCCCACTATTCCTCATTGCCCCCGTGTTAAGAAACTCTACGTCAATGTCCGCCACTTAGTCCTCCCAATCCCTGCAGTGTGCAAGAAAGGCCTTCGTCACGGGTAGATTGAAGCGACGTTGCAGGTCCTCAGAGAGCAGCGGCGTGTCCGGGAGGAGATATACGTAGCGGTTCCGAGCCGTCAGATGTAGACCCAGAGCTCGTTTGAGGAAGGAGGCCTTGGTGCGGTTTAATTGTTCGAGGTTCTCTGCCGTGAGGTCGCGATCGGGGCTATCTTGAGTTCGAACAGTCTGAGTGCCGTCTTCAACGATAGTCTGTTCGGAGATTTGATAGCCTATGCCGCCGCCAGTGCCTTCCTGTACCTCTCAGATATGTGCGCGGAGAAGCAAGTATCGGTGACAGAGAAAATTACCTCTAAGTATGGGAAGCTGTTGACATACTTAGGTGGCGTTAAGCACCTTAATTGGGACCACTACCTCAGCCAATATGCGCAAAGCCTTTTCTCGAGGTGCCGAGTCGAAGGCCGTCTTGAATACCGCAAACAGCGGGTTACGTGGCTTAGCCAGTGCTGACTTGATATCCGCCAGCAGAATCGCACACGCTGTTTCTGTAGATCGCTCTCTCCAAAACCCATATTGCTCCATTGGTATGGCATGAACACTTTCAGGAAAGCTGCCTAGTCTCCTCGTCAGGAGGGCAGAGAGTAGCTTATAACAAACGCTCTTCTTCGCAATGCCTCGCCATGGCGAGGGGGCTGTCGGGTTGCCCTTGCCTTTGGGGATTACGAGTAGGGTGGCGTCTCTCCATTGACTTGGAAGAGTCCCAGCGCGCAAGCATTTGTTGAATAGGGCTGTCCAGCATGGTGCAGACACAAAGCCGTTCTTTAGGTGCTCGTTGCAGACATTGTCGGGACCGGCCGCCTTTTTGTTTCGTAAGCTATCCAGGCCTTGCATTAGCTCTCGGACTGTGAACTCCCTCTCAAAAATATCACGACCCCCTTCAGTGTCCACATCCCATACGGCAGCAAAGTGTGGAACCGCGCGACGTATTGTGTCAGACGACGCGAACATGTCCGAGAAGTAATCGATGAGGAAAGCAGAGCTTATTGGGCAGGCCGCTGTCCTGGAACAGTTCGATAGCCATTTGTATGGATGGCTCTCTGCCTCGGCGATCAGCCGATTCTCCTGGAGCTCATGGTGCTTCTTCCGCTGCATTTCGTACGTCTTCCGGCGGATCGTCCTGAAAACTGAGGCCAGCCGGCGAAATGCCGGTTGCTCCTCTGCGAGAAGCCTGAAGCCAATTTGCGCCCTCCGGGCGAGACGGCAGTGGTGGTCAAACCATGGCCTCTGCTTCTTGTTCCTTCTGTCGGGAGGCGGTAGTGCGCACGCCTGTAGGATCTTGGTGAGCTGTTGCGCATACCCGTCTGTGTTCGCCACGGCAGGCACTGGGATTTGGGCACTAAACGCATATTTCAGTAACAATAAGCGTACTTTTAGCGTAACAGGGAAATTTTTTTGCTACAGCTAAAATATATCTTGGCGGGCTTGAACCAACGACTCCTGACATAAGACTCGTTCTCTCTCTCTCTCTCTCTCTCTCTCTATATATATATATATATATATATATATATATATACATAAAACATAAGAGCACCTTAAGTATTACAAAAATGGTGTGTGGTACAATTTTCATTGGCATATTTATATTGTTTTCAGTATACGCATTTCTGAAAGAAAAACCTAACTAATCGCCAAATAGGCGAGTGGTATTTTAATTTGCATGCACCCATTTGGCCATCCGCAAAGCAAACAATTCGTTTAATTGTTGCCCCGGGCCACGGCTTTTCGAGTATTGGACATTTGCTTAGTTGACGTAGAGCAGATATGTTACCTTTCGTGAAAAGTGAGTTAGTATTAGGAACAACGTCACCTAACACGGCATGAGGGCACCTGATCCCCAGGCGTCTCAGGAACGTGTCTTGGACGTTTTTTACTAACTTTCTGGATTTAGACACATGGGGTTCCCAGACTGGAGAGGATATGTGAGTTTGGAAAGAACAAGAGATTTATAAAAGCGATTGTACACATGAGGAATCGTGTAAATAAAACAGCGGAAGATGGTATTATAATGCGCAATGATAAATATATATGTATATTTTTTTTATGGAACCCTCTTCCCCAGACGACAAATCTATTTAAATCTAGTAATTTCTTATTGAGCTTAAAAATTTCATAATTGCACATTTTCAATATTTAACATTTAAGGGCATTTTACAGAGCAGGCTAGCGCCCGTGTTTGTCCGCTCTTGTGAGTGTGCCAACATTCTACATATTACATCACGGTGTTTATTAGATTTGTAATGTTTTAAACAAATCTGTTGTTTAAGTTTTGCATTCCTTTCTAGATTACAGATGAATAAATCTGGCATTTATGTTTACCAGGCCGGATAGCAGAGACAGTACCAACTTGAACGAGGCACCGTACAACAATATACACAATTTTTTAAGTATGAAAAAATAAATGCGTATTACACGATTTTCTTAAATTCAAGAAATGAAATATATCGTTAAGTATGCAAAAGTAAAGTCTCTTTCGCAATCTCGTTTATCATATATCAGCAAAGCCTTCAATGTAGTTACTATTCTTATCCGATCTACAGAATCGAATGCTGTCTCTAAATCAATATATATATATATATATATATATATATATATATAAAACAATAATCTAAAGCTATATATATATATAAATATATATATATATATATATATATATATATATATATATATATATATATATATATATGTATATATATATATATATATATATATATATATATATATATATATTTATGGGTTTGGCAAATTTTGATACATTTACGAATATAAATAAACACGAGTATACACTATTATTTGCTGCAGGACATCAATTCCAACTGCCTAAACTAGCAACTGCAAATAGGGCCTTGGCCACTTTTATTTCGCAGGCAGATGTCAGTGGATCTCAAATTGTCGTTATCGTAGTTCGACAAATGCATGTAAAGCAGTTGGCTGGTTTCTGAAGGCCGGTTAATTGATCTCTACCAAAGCGAGCTCGTTTCGAACCGCGATACTAAAGGTCGTCGTCAATTTCGCAGTGATGCTAATGGCGCTGTGGCTGCTGCTGCTGCTGCTACTGATGATAATGGCGTCCATGAGAGGCGAAATCGACGGCCGCAGCCGGACAGTGAAACACGCGAAGCCTTTCTACCGCTCGCATATCAAATTTAACTATAGAACGATGGATATTCCGTAAGGAATTGTTTTTGAGGGGCTTCAGCCGAAAACGCCTTATGGATTATTGCACTACCGCTAGAAGCAGCAACAGCAGCGATAGCAGCTCCACTGACTGCAGATCATAATTGAACATCAACGTTTAAAATTGCTGTTCATACCTTCCGAATGCTAGCGTGATGGGGCAACAACTTGTACAAAGTACATATGTTTCGATGTTTATTATATATTGTATTTAATTTAAACGCCGATGCTTTCGGACACATATTATAGGCTACCTGCGTTTTAGACAAGCGGGTCATCATTTAGCCTATCTACCTGGCCAGTTGGTCAGTCACAGAGTGCAAATTGTTGCTAAGTAACTGAACGTTCGCATTACTAATGCATTAGCAGAAAATCCAATAGACTTTTTTTTGTGGCTACTACAGCTGCATTTGAAGGTTTTATCAGCATACTCTCAAAAGTTGCGACATTAACCTGTGCGAGTATACAACGTCTAAATCTAAAACTTTTTCGGGCTGACGCTCAGCCAACAGTTAACGTCCACGGAATTGCTTTCGCATTGCTTCATAAAACGGACCCCATAAAAACATGTTCAACGGCAGGGATGGCACCCCGTGCACCTTCTTCGGTTGCAAGGCGCACTCCAATGCGCCACGCCACCGGGCTCGCCATAAAGCCTAAATCTACGTCCACCATATAACAACTACAGTGTAGTATTTAAAAAACAAAAAGCCTTGCTGCTGTTGCGGGACCTTGTAATCGCGTTACTTGTCTTCCCTAGATCAACCTACATGATTGAACAGCTGTCAGCTTTTACAGCCGCCATTGTCTCACGCATTTTTATTCGGCCAAAATTACACAATGAATTTTCGCCCTAAAATTTGTTTTCAAAAGTCACATATATATATATATATATATATATATAATATTGTGATGATTTATTAATCATTGACAATACGTTTGCACACTCGGCAGTGCTCGCCTTTATATATATATATATATATATATATAGAGTACGCATCAGTAACGCGCACGGATCGTCCCAGCAAAGCAAGCGCGTGTCCCCTTGGAACCCTCTAGTTGTACACGGTCGGGGTAACGGAGACGCGACAAACTTGCATAAAGAAAAGAAGATATGTCATAGGGCAAACATTTCAACAGTGAAAGAGTGGCAAACATAAGTTGCTGCGAATGCGGAAGAATAATGGCCATGCGGCCAAAACATGCGACAAAACAGCATGACGCTACAACTGTGCGCCGCAGGTGACAGACTTCATGTAGTGTCCAGCCTAAAGACAATGCATCAGGACATACGAGATCGTGTGAGTGAGGCGTGAGATAATAGCCCAAAGTAGGGAATCCTGCTTCGACACAAAGCTAAAATATTCTACAAAAGTGGACGTAGAAAAGCAGGTTCGCCGACGACGAACATGCGTTGCGTGGTAGACAGACCAACGATGTAGACGGCCCTTTAAGAAGACACGAATAGACTCAACGAATAAGGACGGCCAGGAGCAAGAAGATGAGTGTTTAAACAATGTGGACGATCAAACCGTATCCACATATATGTGGCGACGGATTATACTGATGTAACGGAATAAACGCATTCGTAACTCATTTTATTACTTACGCACTTATTCAAAACTTTTTTCACCTTAGTGGGAGCGTGATAATTGTACGGGCACTATCGCTGTGGTGGCACCAAATCAGAATGATGCTATCGTACCTAACCCCATTCATTCACACACACACACACACAACAACCAGTTTACCAGACATACCACTCTGGCCTCATATATATATATATATATATATATATAATCAACCGACGAGGCGATTTCCTTCGGGGCTGTGAGTACTCTACTGGTTAACTCTAATCAAGCACATCATTATAATGAGGGCGGATGTGGGTACGACGCCTTTATATGCAAATACCTCGTGACAAAGCGAAAGCAAGGGGACCTGCTAAAGGTTAGAGCCGATAGGAACTTTCACAGACAGAATACACGGCGACAAGCGTCAACCAGCGGTTGCAACGTTTAGCGATTGGTATAGAGAGTTGAGGCTTCACAGGATAACGACGCACTGTAATAATAGTAGTAGTATTCATGTATGTCGAAGCAATTACTGAAGGTAAGACAGTAGACCGCGAGCAATTCCGACTGAGAGAGCGAGAGAGAAAACAAAAAAGTTAGTGCACTTTACCATAGTGTAAAGTGCGCGTAGATGTAGTTCAAGGTCTCTGCCTCTATCTGCCGGTCGTTGTTTGGTGAAGGGCCATAAGTTTCTCGTCACGGGTTACTTCTCCTTCTCATTGATTAGCTCCCTCTCGCTAGGCCTGCCCAGCTCCCGGCCATAAAACACCTCCAATGATGGTCGAGTACAGAGAAACAAGCTCAATAAAGCAGAGGATAGAGAGAACTATAACTATCGAGACATCATGACAGAGGGAAGGAGCGAGACATAGAAATAGTACTATAGAAAAGTATAAAAGGAAGTGGCAAAAGGATGAGGTATAAACAGACTAATGCAGGCATCACAGCCGTTAGGTAACGGCAAATGACATTTAAAAACGTGTGTATAAAGAGGTGTAGTGAGGGTCAAAGTAAACCTCGGCCGGCGCTCGATAATCGTGTATATAAAGCAGACACATGAACGCTTGACGGGTTTGTCAGGATTAACCGTTGCCGAAGCTCTTTGTATCCCGCGCTGCATCCGCTACAAAACCGTGCTTACTACGCGTGACTAGTGATGACCGATTAGTGTACCTGCCACATCGGAGCTCACGCAGTTCGGGCAAAAAACATATGTATTACGTGAGCTGGGTGATACGTGAGTTAGGTGCGTGCTCATCTATTTTACCTAAATCTCACCGACGGTTGCCGGCGACAATCTCATACTCGGTCGGACAATGTGTAACGTTCGGCATCATCCATCTGCACGCGTCGTTTATAGGAACCACGAAGGGAATAAGTGTCTCTTTACATAGTAGTGTAAATACCATGAACCGGCATGGGCTCATGGGGGTACAGCAAAGCAGAAACGAGCTAATGCTGTGCTAAATAGAATCGCCAATGGGAATTAATTATAGCTGGGGTTCGGCGTGGAACGGACTCAATATTTCTGATGAACCTACCTGTGCTCCCATGTGCATCGAGTCTTTGGGTATATGTGGCACTAGCGTGGTACTATGGACTAGCATTTCGAGGTAGCGCAGTAACTAGTATTGACTTAACTCGGCAATACTTTTGCGTCGCCGACGATCCGCGTCTCTCCAATTTAATAATGCGCTCATGAGGTTTCGGAAGGAGTTGATGTACAATGCAAGCTCTCTTCACTCGTGCAGGTAATGGTGACTTGAGTGCAACTGGAGCTTTAACCCGTCGGGTAGCAGTTAGTTCTCAGTAAAGCCTAACCAACACTCAAAAAGTGCACTTCGACCTACAAGTTAAGTTTTATTAAGCTCGAGACATAGTGCGTGTCTACATGTGCAAATCATCGATCTAATAAAGATCGTAGCAACAATAATGGCTACATGTAATTGATCAGTCAGCCCTTCATTCTTCAACCGGCTATAGTTTATGTAATGTATGTAACCTAGAACGGATTGCTTAGGTATCGCATATTTGTGCACATACATTAGAGGTGTATTGATTTAACGCTCGCCCAACATGCAGCCGCTATACATAATAAATACATTTACTTATATTCATTTGACATAGCTTTTTGAACTGTGAAAGGCCGGCCACAGAACTAATTGAGTTGAAAGGTCAGCAGAATAGCAGCACAATTTTTCCCGGACAAATCGGTTCATTGTCGTTGTGGGTAAGCCAGGCGTAAACCAGTGAGATGGTAGACTTGAGGAAAAAGTTCCTAAACACTGAGAGTTTTGCCTTGCTGGCTTGGAGGAGGGATTGATTGCTTAAGGTGTGTGGGGTAACGGCGAAAGCCTCGCAAGTATGATGACACCGAGCGGACTTCAGCGAATGAGCCAGTTACTGGGCTCAGAGCCGGTCGTGGCCTTATATATATATATATATATTATAGACCGACATAGCCCGCCGGCAAATTTATTTGTCCATGCTGTCTGTTATGACAATGTGTCACTTGACGAACTGAAAATAAACAACTCAAGGCTCTAGGTCCAAGCTGGGGCTGGTCCACCTGGCCAAAGTTCCTCTCACCGACGCAGCGTTCCCCCTCTGAACGTCCAACGACAAGCGCTGCAGTAAGTACTCCCCCGCTCTTTTGTCTCCTGTAGCAACCACCAATCTTCTCCCGACGTCTCTGAGTAATTTTTTGGTAAGCAACCCTGGTCCCCCCAACGCATCAAAAGCTAGAGGTGAGAACAAGTGGGGATAGTCTAGGCTTGAGTACTTCCTGCACTTGGCTGTTTCCGCTAAGGCAACCGCATGCCCAGGGCGGGCTGCGCCAGTACCGACCATTAAAGGGGCTAAAGAGTCGGTAACAGTCGCATCCCACACCAGCATCTGGCCCCAATCGAATGGGGTCAGAGTCATTCCGTCAGGCCTTTTTCCGTCTTCTCTGACTAAACCGGGGGGCTCCAGCACACATGGGTAGCCTGCCAACCGTAATCCTCTGCAGAACGTCTCGTTCAGGGCCGAGAGCGTGCGATCCTGCCTGAACTCTGGACGCACGAAAGACCGTGGTGGCCTAGGGAGTCGACTTCGTCACCATAACCACAGCGATGGGGGGAAACCAGTTCTGCTCCCACTCTCAAACCGACCAATATTCGTGTAGACTCATCGTCTAAAAGGGTACCCAGTTGAGGGCGTGTAGCCATACGCTTGTACCCGCTGAGGAGACGGCTTGTAACCTCGCTTTGTCGGCGTCGAAAGTTGCTCGGCTCCACAGGTCGCTCCATCGATGGTCGTGTGCCAAATCTGACCATGCAGACTGAAGAGAAGGGGTCTCCGGGAGAGCCCCACAGAATGCGATGGCTTCACCTTGGGTCTTCTCCAACGTAGATCGGAAATGTGCTACAGCCTGGCGGTCTAGAATAGCCTCGATGTCACTGATCGCTGAATGCAGGGAGGCAATATGCGCCGCAACTGAAAGGGAAACTGCCTCGGGGAGTCCCAACCCGCCTCTTGCGACCGGTAGTGATGCTTGGGTTAAGGGGTCGCCCCGTAGCCGCAGGTTAAGTAGAGATTCCAACGCGTCGCCTTGCTTCACATTTAGTTTTTCCAAGTGAGATGAAAAGGCTATACAGTTGACACCTCTGAACAGGTAGTTCAGATTCGAAGCGGAGAAGCACGAGCGTAGAAGGTACAATCCCCTATGAGCGCCAAGCTGAGGGAGGCGGTTGAGACCGACCTGGAGTTTTTCTCTCCATCGCTCGATCGTCGAGGTGAGGTTGTCAGAGGATAAAGGCACCCCAAGAAGGTGTAGGTCGTCGCCAGTTACGCGGCACCCCGGAAGTAACTCCAGGATGACAGGGGTATCATTTGCGCCCATTCCTTTTATATGGACCTCACACTTGGTCGGGTTCATTTCTAGGCCGCTGCATCTAGCGAAGCTTAGTATTTTCTTTATGTCTTCACTTACTGTACTGGCGCTACCTCCTATGACACCATTGTCCAAGTACCACAGGTTAAGTGGACTTTCGAGAGAGTTGACCAGATCTTTCACGGCAAGGCAGAACAAAGGGGGAGCGAGGGGGTCTCCCTGCTGGACACCCACAGGTAACCCGAGGTAAGCAATGCCGAGGGTAAGACCAGGTGTGATGGATCACCGTAGGCCAGTTTGACTTGATGGTAGATGGCGGGAGCCTCTTCTGCAACTGTTTTTAGCAAGTGATCTCTTTTCACGGTGTTAAACGCGTTCTTAAAATCCAGTTTGACTAGTACGAAGGACTCCTGCCGAGAGTCGATGAATGCCCTGGTAGCGTGGACCATTATTTCTGCACCCGCTTGGTAGAGAAACCCAACTGGTGACGCCCTATAACCCGGCAGATGACATCTCTGGAGTCCCTCACTGCCAGTTTCGCCGCGACCCTGCGTATCACCGACGAACAGGCGATGGGTCTATATGAGCCGTCATTCTTCTTCAGTGCGAACAGCCTCGCCCCGAAAATGAGAGGACGATATATATATATATATATACATATGGTGTTTAAAACGTATCGCGACTTTTGTGTTTTTTCAAAAATTATTCATTTATTCATGAATATCTATTTTGTTCCCTTCAAAGTAATCCCCATGAGATATTATACACTTGTGCCAACGGTTTTTCCAATCTTCGAAGCACTTCAAAAAACCATTTTTTTTTATCTTGTTCAGCTCCTCCTTCGATGCCGTCTTAATCTCGTCAAGCGTAGCGTAACGTCGTCCTTTCATGGGCCTCTTCAGTTTAGGGAACAAGAAAAAGTCACAGGGGGCCAGATCTGGGGAATACGGTGGCTGCGGCATCATTAGTGTGTTGTTTTTGGCCAAAAACTCGCGCACAAGCAACGATGTGTGAGCAGGGGCGTTATCGTGGTGCAAAAGCCAATTTTTGTTCTTCCACAAATCCGGGCGTTTCTGGCGGATTGCTTCGCGCAAATTGCGCATAACTTGCAGGTAATATTCCTTATTGACCGTTCTACCCTGTGGCAAGAACTCATGATGCACCACGCCCCTGCAATCGAAGAAAACTGTCAGCAAAACTTTCACATTTGACCGAACTTGGCGCGCTTTTTTCGGTCTTGGTTCGTGCGGCAGCTCCCATTGAGATGATTGAGCTTTGGTTTCCACGTCATAACCATAAACCCACGATTCGTCACCAGTTATGACCCTCTGGAGCAAATTTGGGTCGTCGCGGACAGAGTCCAACATCTCATTAGCAATCTTCATGCGATGCTGTTTTTGGTCGCAATTGAGCAATTTTGGTACGAATTTCGCGGCGACCCGTCTCATGCCCAAATCATTGATAAAAATCGAATGGCACGAGCCAATCGATATGTTTAGGTCCTCAGCAACTTCTCTAACGGTGATTCGACGATTGACCAATACCATTTTCTCCACTTCATTAATTTTTTCGTCTGTTGTTGAAGTGCTCGGGCGTCCGGCACGCTCTTCGTCGTTCACATCTTCTAGGCCTTCTGAGAACATTTTGTACCACCGATAAACGTTGCTTCGGTCCAAGGTAGCTTCTCCGTATGCCACAGTCAACATTCGGAATGCATCCGCGCACTTAATTTCGTTTTTCACACAAAATTTGATACAGGTTCTTTGATCCATTTTTTTGAATAGGTAAAAATCGAAGACGATCCAAAACACGTGCAAGCAAAGCAGCTGTCAACAATTAAGTGAACATTCAAAATGGCCGAGCTTGTCGGCATAAGTGAGAGACATGAGTACCAACATAACGCCACAAAAAATCGAAATTCGAATATACGTAACCCGCGAAAATTCAAAAGTCGCGATAACGATTGAACACACCTCGTATATTATGCTTGGTGCATAAGTCCGCTCGAATTTTTCACCCATTTTTGAAGACACATGTCGTTACAGCGGAAAGCTCTTCTTAAATGCTGTCTTGCCTATTTTGATCAACTACCTTAGCCTAACGTTTAGGCAAGCTCATGATTTCTTTCCTCTAAAAGGTGGCGTCTAGGCATCCGAAGTACTGGTCTACGATTTTACACCTTCCAAAAAATCGAATTCTTTGCCATTAAGGGCATTTTGAAGGGGCCAACACGGATGATAATCCGATGGACTAGGGTCAGGACTATACGCAGAATGTGGTAATATCCCATCTAAATTTCATTAACTTCTTGATGATATGTCTAAGGGGAGTTACTTAACCAATATGTTTACAGTCCATAAATACACCTGCAGGTAATGCTCTCAAAAGCTGCGACATTAACTTGAGCGCGTTCGCAAAGCCTAAATCTGAAACTGATTCGGGCTGATTCTCAGCCAGCATCTAACGTCCAAAAACGAAATTGCTTTCATAAAACGTACCCCATAAATAAACATGTACCACGACAGGGATCGAACCCGTGCACTAATGTGTCTCCATCGGTCGCGAGGCGCACGCGAATGCATCACGCCACCGGGCTCGATACAAAGCCTTAATCTATGCCGACCACACAAGAACTATAGTGTAGTATTTAGAATTAGAAATCCTTGCTGCTGCTGCTGCGGGGCCTTGTAATCACGCCTTTTGTCCCTCTACATCAACCTATATGATTGAAGAGCTATCAGCTTTTGCAGCTGCCATTGTCTCACGCAACAACCTCACACAGGCCGCTATCGCCAACGACGAACAAGCGTCGCGTGGCAAACTGGACGACGATGTGGACGGTCTCTTAAGGAGGGTTTTTTACTTACACACTCATTCAACAACTGTTTACACCTCAGTGGGAGCGTGATGATGGTACGGCCATCATTGCTGTGATGGTACCAAATGAGCGTGATGCTATCATACTTGGCTCCATTCACACGCACACAACAACCTGTTTACCAGACACACCACTCTGGCCTCTTATATATATATATATATATATATCAAACAATCGACGAGGCGAATTTCACTATGAGTTCCCTTCAGGGCTGTGAATACTCTGCTGGTTAACGCTTATCAAGCATAGCATTATCCCAAAGGCGGATGTAGGGGCGATGTAGTAATACTAGTAGTATTGTATGTCGGGGTAATTACTGAAGGTAAGAGAGCAGACATCGGGCAATCCTGATTGAGAGAAAGAGAAAACGAAAGAGTGATGCACCATACTGTAAAATGCGCGGATAGAGCCTTCCTTGAGGGCAATCCTCCAAGGTCTCCAAACTGCCTCTATCTGGACGACACAATTTTTGTATTGGACATAAATAAGTACCTGCCACCGGTGGTCAAATATCTTGAATATGCTGATGACTTATAACTTTATTATCCTATTTGCTCTAGTGACTCCCACGCTGTTCTGCAGACTGCTGTCGACGGCATTGCACGATGGTGTTCTGAAAACAACATGATTCTCTCACCCTCTAAATGCATTGTACTGAAAAATGGTGCACTTGACTTTGACTATAAAATTGACAACTGCATTTTACCGACCCTCTTTTATACACGGGACTTAGGCATATATATTACGCCTGATCTTAACTTTAGCCTTCACATTACCAAGGTTGTGGAGACATCTCTGCGCACAATAAATACTATCTTCCGCTGTTTTATTTTAACGACTCCTCATGTGTACATTCACCTTTACAAATCTCTTGTTCTTCGTAAACTCACATATTGCTCCCCTGTCTGGGAGCCTTATCTGTCCAAATATAGGAAGTTGGTGGATGGCGTCCAAAACATGTTTCTAAGACGCCTGCGAATCAGGTGCCCCACAGCGTGTTAGATGACGTTGTTCCAAGTATTGACTCACTTTTCATGCAGTGCAACTTATCCGTTCTACATCAATTACGAAAATGTGACTGGTTAGGACACTTTTTTGATGTACGCTCCAATAACCTAAGGAGTCAACGATCAATAACCTCAAAAGCCGTGGCCCGCGGTGAATTCGTGAACGGACTGTTTGCTTGGCGTATGGCCAAATGGGCCCATGCTAATCCAAATAGCGCTCGCCTATTTGGTGATTAGTCACGATTGTCTTACAGAAGTATGAATATTGATACCAACCCTTTTATGTGAAATAAAAGTGATGTTATGTTATCTGCCGGGCGTTGTTTGTAGAAGAGCCATAAGTTCCTCGTCACGGGTTACTCCTCCTTCTCATTGATCAGCTCTATCTCTCTCTCTAGGCTTTTTCAATTCCTGGCCATGAAACATCTCCAATGACGATCGAGTACAGGAAAACATAGATAAGGGAAAGTATAAAAGTATAGACAGAGAGAAATATAATGATCGAAATATTGTGAGAGAAGAGAGAATCAAGAGATAGAAAAGGCCAATTATAGAGATGGCAAAATAATGTGGTGTAAACAGGGTACTACAGGCACCCCAGCCATTAAGTGCCGACGGTTGGCATTCGAGAATCAAGAGGTGTAGAGAGGGCCAAAGTGAACCCTGGCGACGGCGCTCGATGATCGTGAATATGAAGCATAAAGTGTGTTGCAAAAAATTAGCAACTCATGTTTTTTGTGATAATTTCGGCTTGGTTTATTTGAATAGCTTGATTTTTTAAGCGCATGATGCACATGACGAAACACGAGTATGGTGTTAATTTCGTTGCAATCTCATAATCGGTTCATACAAAAAATAAAAAAGTGTGAAAAAACAGTGTTGCAAAATATTAGCAACAATAACATGCTAACGACACAGCTCTTGTTTGTAGAGGATAGTCGATACTACAGCTGATATTCGATCCCGGGGATCAAATGTCAGGAATATTGTCTAGCTAAATCAATCGTTCTATAGCTGCAAAATGTTCTACAGCTTAGTCGTTGTTCCAAACTAACGGCGAAGCGTATGTTTAAACCATGGGTCGTACAAAGGATCTCTCGGATAACGAAAATACAAGAATTGAGGCATATGCTGAGCTCGGTCATACAGTAACTGCTATAGCAACCAGATTAGGACGGCATAAGAGCGCCATCAGCAGGTTCTTACAGCCTGGAGGGAACCAAAGGTGCAGATCTAACAGTGGGCGTAAGCCAGTTTTGACTATTCGAGATCGGCGAAGGATCATATAGTTGGCTACTCATGACCAAATGTTTTCTTCCAGAATCAGGACTACTTTGGGAGTGCCAGTGCACCGATCCACAGTGCACCGAGTGTTAAGTTCTGACAAAAACGTGCGATACGCGAAAAGGAAGCTTATACCGCGACTGCAAGCGAAGCACATTGTCGCACGGCGTGAATTTTCGCATAGATACCAAACTTGGGATAACGAGTGGAAAAACATCGTCTTCTCGGATAAAAAGAAATTTAATCTCGATGGCCCTGACGGCTGTCAGTACTATTGGCACGACTTACGGAAGGAACCGAAATGGTTCTCGAAACGTGTGGCCGGTGGTGGTTCTGTGAAATATTAGGGCACGTTTGGATATAATGGGAAGTTCGATCTAGTCGCGATTGTGGACAGAAACAATTCCGACAAGTACCAGCGTATCGTCGGTTCCCAGTTAGAAGCCCATTTCAGAAGAATTGGGGGACCTGACGCAGTTTTTCAACAAGACAGCGCCACGTTTCATACCTCGGCTAGCACTATAGCCTTTTTTCAAGAACAAGGAGTGCCACTTTTTGACTGGCCGGCATTGAGTCCAGACCTGAATCCCATCGAAAATCTTTGGGGACATTTGGCAAAGCATATTTACGCAAATGGTCGACAATATGATAATTTGTCGGACCTCAAAGAAGCTGTCCAGCAAGCATGGACTAATATTCCACTTTCGTACTTACAACAGCTCATTAACTCCATGAAAGACCAAGTTTACGATTTGATTCAGAAGAAGGGACGAAAACCCCGTTTCAAAAATAGAATATGTAGTATCAAATAAGTCATACAGCCCTGCTAAGAATCGAATATGCCGTAAGGCGTTATTGTTGCTAATATTTTGCAACACTGTTTTTTCACACTTTTTTATTTTTCGTATGAACCGATTGTGAGATTGCAACGAAATTAACACCATACTCGTGTTTCGTCATGTACATGATGCGCTTAAATTTCGAGTCATTCAAATAAACCAAGCCGAAATTATCAACAAAAACATGAGTTGCTAATTTTTTGCAACACACTTTACATGTACGCTCGGCGGGTTTGTCAGGATTAACCGTTGCCGAAGCTCTTTGTATTCCGCGCTGCAGCCGCTACCAAACCGTGCTAAAACCGTGCTCATTACGCGTGACTAGTAATGACCGATCAGTGTACCCGACACGCTGAAGTTCACGCAGTTCAGGCAAAATAAATCTGTACGTAAATTGTGTGATACGTGAGTTAGGTAAGTGGCCATCTATTTCACCTTAACCTCAGCGACGGACACCGACGACAATCTCGTAACCGAACGGACAACATACGTATAACGTTCGGCATAAACCATCTGCACGCGTCCTTTGCAGGAACCACGAAGGGAATTAGTGTCGTCTCTTCATATCCAACTATCGTGAGCCGACATGCGCTCGGGTTCAGCAAAGCGGAATCGAGCCAATGCTGTGCTAAATAAGGTCGCTGTGGCGTTCTCTGAAAATCATGCATTTTGTAAACGTATGTCGGTGCAGCCACCTCTTAAATCACAACTCAAAGAATTAATTTAAAAATCATCTCACTCCTATACGAAGCATTTCCGCTCCCACTTTTCATTGGCAAAAATTAGTTTCTCACCGAGCTTGACCATACCCCAGAGTTTTGGGCAATAAAATCCGGACTCCTTGTATATATATATATATATGTATATATATTTATATATATATATATATATATATATATATATATATATATATATATATATATATATACAGGGTGTTGCAGGAATATTTGAAGCGCGATATACAGAATTGTAGAGCTCGTTAAAGCAAATATTTTTTCCAATTAAACATGTGCTCTGAGAAGTCTTGTTTCGGAGTTACAGTGAAATTACTACAATTTGTGACACTGGTGTTTTTGCCCGACATAGGAGCACAAAATGTGCTGTTGCGAGCCAACCCGTCTTCCTAGACAGAAACTAAGCACATCGTGTTCGTGATAAAATTCTGCTTCATCTGAAGAATATGCAAGGCCGGTCAGAAGACGCGACATGGTCGCTTAAAAGTGAATTCGCCAAAAATAAAGTTCTTTATTAGCGTTCACGCCAAATACTTTAGAATCATAACCCTACAACCACTCACAGCGCTCAAAACGGACATATTCAGCCAATGCGCAATTCATGGCGATCATTTTGGTACCAAACTTATGGCAATGCGAGCTGTGGTTGCAGAGTAATTACGATTTTTCGGAGGGCATGTCCAGATTAAGTGCATGAAAAATAACGCGCTGCGGCTGTCGCGCGACACATCGGCGGTAGTGAACGTCGCCACACAGTCATTTTACATGCACTTAATCTGGACATGCCCTCCGAAAAATCGTAATTACTCCGCAACCACAGCTCGCATGGACATATGTTTGGTACCAAAACGAGCTCTACAATTCTGTATATCGGGCTTCAAATATTCCTGCAACACCCTGTATATATATATATATTTCCCGTATCTTGGCGCACCACAAGGAACCACTTTCTAACTTTCACCTATACAATTTCAAATATTGATTAATTCGCTCCTAAATGCTGGTCAGCATATTTGCTGATCATAAAAACTTCTCTTTGCCCACTCTACTTGCTGACTTGCAGTGCTGAGTATACAAACGGCTAATTTAAACCAATTTCCGATTGGTACTGAAACTACAAAACAGTTCATTTTCAGTCTACGGCAGATATTAATGAATCGATCAAATATAAATGTTTATATTTAATCTTTGACTCTTCACTGACACCAATGCTTTGATTACTTAACTTAATT
Source organism: Dermanyssus gallinae (assembly GCA_003439945.1). Classification (NCBI taxonomy): domain Eukaryota; kingdom Metazoa; phylum Arthropoda; class Arachnida; order Mesostigmata; family Dermanyssidae; genus Dermanyssus; species Dermanyssus gallinae. The sequence goes on from QVRM01006922.1 coordinate 285,961, forward strand.
GTGTCTCAATTGGGCCAAATGCTTTATAAGGTACATTTGGTTATTTTTTCATATATATATATAATAGCTAGCCTTTGGTTTCTCAACGTTTGTATTACAGCTTTTTTATATTACTTTAGTCAGCGGTATTGTTCAGTATATTGTTGGAAATGATAAAGATCATACGATTATCCACATATCTTGCATTCGTACTCGATCTTTATTTCGTGAAGCCCATTTCGTGTACGTAACTTCGTGTAAAATCCATGTATTGCAAACCCGATCCCAGGTATTGCGAAGAGCAACCGAAGTTCTTGCTGACCCTGTATCATATCTGATCAATTTGTAAATTGCGGCCAGTAAATACCCCAAAGCGCTTAAATTATATCGCGTCATCTCGCTTCTTAAATCTGGTGACAGACTCGCAAAAGAAAACTACCGTCCAGTCAGCATACCGGCTCCAATCTCTAAGGTATTTGAGAAATGCACATTCGAACAACTCAAAGACCATCTTGAACAACATAATGTACTCAATCACCGACAGTTTGGATTCCGCCCTAAAATGTCCACAACCGTCCCTGTTATGAGCTTTGTAGATGACGTCCGTCAAAGTCTTGAGAAGAAAAAATCGGTTGCTGCTCTTTTTGTTGACTTGAGAAAAGCGTTTGATACCGTTGACATCAATATTCTGATTACCAAACTAAGAGTTTATGGAGCTGACGAACGTGTTCAATCGTGGGTACGTTCTTTTATGTCAGAGAGACAACAAATGGTACAGATTGGGCAGAAGTTTTCGGATGTCGAGAACATATCAGTTGGAGTGGCTCAAGAGAGTATCGGCGGCCCACTGCTGTTTAATATATTTATCAACGATATATTTGAAGTACCAAAACACGGCCGACTGACCCTATTTGCTGATGATACCGCAGCACTCTTTGTGGGCAATTCCCCACAAGAGGTAGAGCAGATGATTAAAGAAGACCTTAAGCGACTTTCAGATTGGTTTAGAGCCAGTGGCTTGTCCGTGAATTGGTCGAAGACCGGTGTTATCCAGTTCTTATCGCCTAGAGATGTCCTAAGTATGAACCATGAGACATTTAAATGCGGAAACCAACTCTTAGCCTGATCAATGAGACAAACTTCTTAGGCGTTGTCTTAGATTCCAGATTATCATTTAAAGCTCATACAGATCACATTCGTAAAAAAAGTTGTAGGGAACATCGCTGCCCTGTTCAAAAGCCGTAATATTCTGCCCCGTGACTGTCTACTCGCCATGTATTAGGTAAGTCAAAAAGTTCGTCGGCTTTCTGGGACCACATTTTTGAAATTCCCGCGCTCTGCAGCAGGGCCGCCTGAGAGTGCGGCTGGGATTCATTCAGGAGCAGACCAGTGGCGGCGCGACGGTATACCGGTTCCAACTTTACCGTTTCGTTTGCGGAATTGGCAGCTGTTTGCAATGGAGGACAAAAATACGCATTTTCGACACATTATGTTGTTCTCCTACCGTGAAGGCATAAGTGCAGCGCAAACAACCCGGAGGATATGTGCAGTCTACGGCGAAAACGCAGTACACAAATCCACAGTCGAAAAGCGATTCGCTCGTTTTAAAGCTGGAAACTTCAATCTCGAAGATGAACCGAGGTCAGGACGACCCAATGTTGTGGAGACCGACGAAGTCATAAGCCTGGTTACTTCGAACCCAGGTTTGACCATAAAAGAAATTGAAGATGTAACGGGAGTCTCCCACGGAACCGTTTGGAATCGCCTTCATGATGCAGGTTTCTCGTGCAAGCGGAATATCTGGCTACCACACGACCTCAATGATAGGCAGCGTGAAGGGCGAGTCGATACCTGTCACGCACTCCTCCGGAAGAACTCGAATGAGCCATTTCTGAAGAGATTGATTACCGGCGATGAAAAATGGATACTCTACAGAAACGTAACACAGAAAAGAAGTTGGGTCCCCAGAGGTTCTCAGGCCGCAGCTATCCCTAAACCCGAAATTCATCAGAAGAAGGTTATGCTGTGCTGCTGGTGGGACTGTAAGGGCGTCCTGTATTTTGAGCTGCTTCCAATGGGTCAGACGATCAACTCCGTCGTCTACTGCAGACAACTCGAAGATTTGAAGGCTGCAGTAGCAACGAAGCGCTCGGAATTGTCAAACAGGTGGGGCGTCACTTTTCAACATGATAAGGCGACATCACACAAAAGTTTGGCCACCCGGCAAAAATTGGCGGAGTTTGACTGGGATGTGCTGCCGCACCCAGCTTATAGTCCCGACCTCGCACCATCTGATTATCACTTGTTCAGGTCTCTCCAGAACTCCCTTGATGGGACAACATTTTAATCTTTGGAGGCTATAAAAAATCACCTCACTCAGTATTTCGACGAGAAGGACAAGGCGTTCTGGGAGAAAGGAATCATGACTCTACCGAGGCAATGGGCAAAGGTTATCGAACAAAACGGTCAATATATAATTGAATAAAAATACTGTTGTCTGCATAAATAGGGCTCTTTAAAATCGGGTAAAAAAGCCGACAAACTTTTTGACTTACCTAATACTACGCCTACGTTCATAGTTATCTGACCTACGCAGTTGAAATTTTTGGAATGACTTATATGCGTTTTTTTATGTCCGTTACATCGCCTGCAAAAAAGCCTTGCGCGTAATATTGGGATATCCACCATGGGAACCCATGCGTTATAAATACGTAGAGATGTCGATTCTGCCTTACCCTCTGCAAATAGAGATGTCTGTCGTAACTGAGATCAAACGAATCTTAATGGGACTTCATCCCAACCAGCTTAATGTTTCCCATTCGACATTCACCATGAACACAAGGGGACTTCTCATCTTGTCTGCAGCTTCATGTAACCAATCTCGTTTCTCAATATCAAATCTCGGTGCCGCATATTGGAACAAGCTCCCCCCAGATGTGCGCGCAACCTCTGCTTTGACAATATTCAATCAGAGTGCTAAGCAATACTATTTAGGTACCTTACTCTAATATAAGCCGAACACGAGAATAATATAATCATAATGACAATAAAAAAAAATATAAGAAAATTGCAATATAAACACTCCATACTAGCCTTTGATGGCTTTGAGGAGCTGTGAACCTCTGTACAAATGTAAACCACTTATGGGAATAATAAAACCTATCTATCTATCTACAGGTATCTACTACTATTATTACATCGCGTCCTTGCCCCGCAAGGCCTCAACTCTCTACACCAATCGCTAAACGTTGCGACCGCTGGTTGGCGTTCTGCCGCGTATTCCTACTGTGAAAGTTACTATCGGTGTCAACCTTTAGCCGGTCCTCTTGCTTTCTTTCTCTCACGAGGTATTTGGTATAATGCTATGCTTGATAATAGTTAACCAGCAGAGCACTCACAGCGCCAAGGGGAGTTCCTACTGAGATTAGTACCGGCACTTTACCATTATTTATATATATATATATATATATATATATATATATATATATATATATATATAAAACGTCCACGGTGGTGTCTCTGGTAAACGGCTTGTTGTGTAAATGGGGCTAGGTACGATTGACTCCATGACATACCGCGTGCAGTTGTAGCATCTTACTTCTTTATCGCAGGTCTTGGCCGCATGGCATTGATTATTCCGCATTTGCGGCAATTAAGTTTTATCACTTTTTCTCCTTTGCAATCTCTTTCCCAGTGGAATACTTTATTTTTGATGCAAGTTCTCCACGTCTCCGTTACTTCACCTACATCTATCCCCGTACAACTAGTGGGATACCAAGACGGGGATACCACATATAAAAGATTACCAGAAAAAGTCTACCGGATTTTCATTTGTTTGCTAGACGTTTTGTAATTATCCTGCCACTGCCTGAAAAAAATTATTTGCACCTTTGCAAACGGATTCTAGAGGGAGCAAATGTGATCAGCGTGCCTGAGAAGACGCAGTTGTGGCACTACTAACGGTGTTTTTGCACCCTTTACTACGAGTTGATGGAAACAGGTAGGAGCCACGGAGTACCGGATATGCCGTAGTAGTAGTAGTAGTAGAAGTAACAATAGGGTCTGTTCCGACGTTTTGGAGCGCTTTGCCCTGAGGCGGTATGACTACTGTTAGAACTAGGCATAAACTAGGACGTTTCACAGAACTTTAGTCGACTGTGACCTTCCTCTTGTTCTCGTATGCCCGATGTAATACTGTTGTGGTGGAAACGTCTCGAGCGAAGTTCTAGGCTGCTCTCGTGGCTGTTCGTCAAGCCTCTCAATAACAGCTAGGAAGAATCCTCGTTGCTTTCGTAAGTGTAGAGCTCGTTGCGTCCTGTCCTTTTACCAAATACTGAAGGGGCACATTTTGCTTAGCCCCGCCGGTGACTGATTTGTCGTCGGTGAATAATAATAATGGAGGGGGGGGGGGGAGTAATGCACTATCTCTTTTATTGTGACATCTGTGCTCCCCGTTTTTTGTCCGATTATGACCGATTGTGGTCCAGTCCGGCATTGACGTTGTCTAGTTTGGAAACCATAAAAACCATTTGAAGACTGTCCGGTCCAGGTGTTAAACCCACGATCTTCCGAGTGCAAGTCACTGGCCTTGCCACTAAGCTACCTTGCTCGGTAGGAACATTATGAACAATAAGACATTTGCGTTATGTTTATTTTTGTATTGCTTTTATACATATTTCAGCAACTATTTTATATCAGCAACAGGGAATATATATGTACCCCGTACGGCTTTTGGCAAATGTCAAGGCTAATGTATATGTATGTACGTATATATTAAATTTGTTATGTCGTTATATAGTTAGTCGCCATATATATATATATATATATATATATATATATATATACACTAGAGCTGACTGAAAGGTTCTGATACATAATAATATTTATTTGATCTTCCAAAGTGTTTTTGTTTTTATCAAAATAGCTTCAGCCAGCTGGAATGCACGTGTTTGTGTGTGCCACCTCGTTTTCCACTCTTCGAAACTATTTTAAACGCGTCTTACGGAATCGGCTTGAGTTGCTCATGCAAATATTTATTTATCTCCTCTATAGTCTCGAAACGTTGTCTCGTCAATTTTTACATCCGCGGGAACAGAAAAGTCGCACTGAACCAGGTACAACGAATAAAAAAATTCCGGAAATACGGAAATCGAATGTTTTATTAAAAAAAAAATATGAAATCAGTAACGAGGTGTGCACGGATGTGTTGTCGTGAGTTTTTTGCCCGGAGTTCAGGCCTCTTGCGTCGGACGTTTTCGCGTAATTGCCTTAAATTTTTGCGGTAGCATTCGTAATTGAATGTAGAACCAGATGGCAAAACAATCGTGAAAGGTGATCCTTTTGTAGTTGAACAGTCAAAAGAGCCTTGGTATTGGATCTGCTCTGTCTGAACTTCTTTGATCGACTCTCTCATTGGAAGCACCACTGGCAGGCTTTGGTATCGATGTCTTAACCGTATATTCTTGACAGGTCTCTTGTGATCACTCTCTAAAGAAACCCAGGGTCTTCTGCTACTGTCTGAAGGTTCAATTCGAACATTTCCCGACGGGCTGGAAATGAAACATTTTTGGAACCATTTTCGCTGCCAGTTTTTTGACGCATAAACTAACGGTCAAGACTGCTACAACTGGTCCATAAGATATCTTAAATTTCTCAGCTACCTCGCTAATATTCATTTGGCGAACCTTCTTTTCTTCACTTCTTTGAATGAGCGCAATGTGTAACTAAGAACTGGCACTTCTTAGCAAAGTGAACCGGAAGAACTTGGTGGTTTAGGTTACATTTTTAAAATGTAATGTACTAAGACTTGCCGATTTGTTCTCGTATATATATATATATTCGCATTACTTTACTGCCACCTGGCAGGATGTCTTCTTCGTAATGGAAGATTCTGGTATAGCATATATATATATATATATATATACCTTAAGCAGGATAAAAAAATCTTATGTCTGCTTCTGCTTCTTGCTAGTCATTTGATTCAATGGCGGATGTGTATAGATTTATATATGTTGTTCAAGGTGTGGTATGTTAGTGTTATGTTAGACAAAAGCTAAACTTAGGCGTACGGGTCAGAGTCTAAACTACCAGTTTGAATCTGCACGAGAGGAATATAGGGTGCGCACCAACACGACCTTAATATTAGTAATATTTATCGCAATAACAATTAGATAATAAGCAACACTAGTCGATAAGCTAGCTGGTACATGAAGGGAGAAGTGCTTGCTTATTATTCTACAATACTCGGCGAGGATTCTTCGATCTCGTCGTTTGTAGAGACTCCAAATATCCCGTTGTTAATAAGTGTCAATAAATAAAAGTAAACACAACACCATATCGACGTCCCCGTCTGCGTCGTCAGCATTACAGTTGATGCTGAGACTAATTATTAGAGTGTTAAAATCGAAAAGGGTTACGTGCGCATATAACGCATCGTTCGTATATTTTTTGTTTTTGTTTTAAATATTTTTTTAGTTTTTTATTTTTATTTGTCAAGGATTCGTCTCAGTGTTGTTTGTTGCTATCGCTGCAGACGTTGCTAGTGATGTGGTTATGATCTGCATTGTTTTCATCGTTGCTGCAGGAACTGTTCGCCTGCGGAAGCAGCTGAAGACGAAAGACGGTAGACAGAGAGTGGTAACGGTAGGTGTAGAAGCAGCAGCAACAGTGGGTTTCCTGTCGACGTGAGGTCGACGAAGACTCTCAATGGAGCGACAGGAGGCAGCAGCCGGTAATTAGTGCGGCAGTGTGAAATTTGCCGCCTTGTCGTCGTTGTCGTCGTGCTGCGACGGAAACACCTGCGAGTACCAACGTGCATGCGAGCTGGCATGCACCGGCCCATCGAGTACGAGCTTCCTTCGGGATATCCACACTGATCTACGTCGTTGTATAAAATCAAGACAGAGACCACCACGAAGAGAGCAGACAATTAGGTAACATAATAAACACTGTGTGAGTCATACTCTGTTCATAAGCAAAGCTGACGCTGAGAATGCAGGGGCAAAGAGAGGGGGTCGTGCGTGTTGTTTTCGTATTCTTGGTTTAGAAGTGCTACAAAATTTTCTGAGCCCTCGAAGCCATCTGAGTTGGCTGTCAAGCCAGGTAGTTTCTTTACTTCTGCCTTTGCTGAGAAGCATTAGGAGTGGCTGTGCGTAGCCTCACAGTACGTATCAGTTACCTAGAAAATATTTGCATGTCGCCGCGGCAACAATATGATATGTGGGTAGACAGATGCTCACCTGTTACACATTGCGCACCGTCCGCCGCACCGTTCCCCGCATGACTTTCGTAGAGACTCCTCAACGTCGGCGGTTGGAGAGATCAAGAAGTCCGGAGACCATATGTGAACGGAGTCGTGTGATTCCGACAAGTTGTGACCAAGATATGGCTTTAATTGCCATGACGGCGCACCCCAAAAATGATCGTCGTTGCGTTGATTACTCTCGTAGAACCTGTAAATATTGGCCGCCAATCGGATACCATCAAAGCAGACCATCCGTGTCAGTCTATTAAATATGGCCCTCGTAGGAATTGTTACAGATGAAAGGGTACGAAGTCGACTCAAGTGCGGCGCGTCCACCCTCAAAGTCCGCATAATGAGGTTGTGCCAAAGAGCTACAGACTTACATTGTATGATAAATAGCGCTGGTTTTAATTTGGTTTTGAGTGAGTGCAATTGAATTCATCTGGTACATATGCGGATATGATGTAAAAGGTGTTCGGGACACACATATATGTACTATATATTATATATATAATATATATATATATATATATATATATATATATATAAATGTCGCCGGTTTGATCACCGTTGTTGATACAATTTTCTTAAAGCGATGCTCATTGAAAAGTATGATTAGTTATACCACTAAGAGTCAACGACCATACTGCCACAAGGACTATTGGGGAAACCCTATATATCTCAACATGTCCACTTGCAGCTCAAAACGCCCTTTGTATAAAAGGGTGACGTGTAGTTAGGTATACATACCATTCCCGTAAAAACTGCTGGAAGGCTCACTGACTGGTGACTTCAGCCTTATTCTAACTGTTTCCACCGCAGCCTACTAGCATGTATACAAATTGCCTTCGTGCCGAACGCGGATTTTTTTATGTGAACTGAAAAACATTTCTCGAGCTGTGCCCGAGAAAGTTAAATGCTTTAAACCCAAACGAGCAACACCCAGAGACAGCATTTGAACATCTTTGAACCACGTGTATACGGATTTAATTGTTAGCCGGCATCTATATGCGATGTGCTGCGACTCCAGCGGTTGGCCACTATAATTTTCTTTTTGTCTGCCGTGGCCAATCGACCTCCTCGGCGAAACGTTGCCATTTTCTTCTTTCGCGAATTTAGTTTAAGTATCTTACCGTTCTCCCGTTGCTCCTCTGGTTCCAACACCTGGTTGTAAGAGGCAGGGCATCCGATGTCGAGTATATGGCGACTCAAGCACGGTGATCTTGTCATTTTATCGGTGATTCATTCGAGGGCTGTGGACTTTGATCTTAACACGGATAGGTGATTGTTACTGAACTCCGGCCGGACTGATTAACACCCACTTGGTGGCATCATTTCACACTGCCTTGGCTTAATAGTATTAATGAGCTACGCAATAGATCAGTACACAAAGCAGACCTCCCTAATTGCTTACAACCTATAGGAATTGAATCAAGCGTGCCATCAAATTGACTCGATTTAGGCTCGTAGTCGGCCTATTATATATGGGTGTTCTTCTGGCAACAGTACACGCTAAGTGAAATAAATTACCTGTGCCGTTTGTGCTGCACGGAGTCGATGTTGTTCTCGCCGGTCAATTTCCATTGATTCTGAGTTCCATGTCCTGATGAGGAGTCCATCCTGGAGCAGAGCATCATGCGCGATTTTCGGTCGGAAAAGACTATGAAGAGAAACTGTGTCAGATGTGGCACCGCCCCGCAAGGAGTTCTGAGGCCATGATGAGCACACACGCGTAAAACAAAAACAAATAATGGTTGTCAGCAGCACTAGTAATATAAAACTCGGGTAGATATCGACAATACCGGCAATACAGTAAACAATAACCACAATGACAACCACGACAACATTCAGACGTTGTTGATTTTATTTTTACTTACTCTTGTATTTTGACAATACGGAGCAAGACATGGCAGTGAGACGACAAAGTAACACATAACAAATTAAAGTGGCGCAAACTACAATGTTTTTGCAGGTCTTTGTTCAATGCCGTCTTTAATGATGATGGCCATTTTTCATATATAACGACAAGTATCAAACAAGTGGTACTTCGCACTCGACCTATGACAGATTATTTCAGAACGAATATAAACTTTTATTGCAACATTTTCGGTATAACGCACAATGAAATGGCGTTTGGCTAATAGTACGTCTAGATGCATGATGAACCAGCCTGTTAAGTAATGGCGCATTATATATCTATATATATATATATATATATATATATATATATATACGATAGAATGATCTAGGTGCTGGGCTGCAGAAAAAGCGGAATCGGGTTCTTGCAGCAGCATAGCAGAAGATTCACGATCGAATTGCGCTGTGTGAGAAGCCCTAACCTATTTGAGACACTGAAAATGTGTATTTCACTCAGGATGCGCTTTTTGAACCTAAATCTAAAACAAATAGAGAACGATAAAACAAACATACTGGCTCGATGTCGGGAGCACTTTGGTTCCACCAAACATAATACAGCAGCAGGCCGTGCTCAATTTAAACAGGCAGTAGTTACTACGACTGCCGTGCCAGCGTTTCCCCCGTTATCCCCGTGATGCGCGCAACCTATGCGTGCTGTGAGAACGTATAAACTTCCAATAGTAACACTTCTCCGGTTCCAACACGCAGGGCATACGGGCATACGAAGCGGGCCGACTCGGATTCGCAGACCATGCTCGCCATGGCTAGCGCGATAACACTGCAGCGGCGGAACTGTAAGTAACTCTTTTTACGAGAAATGTATTTGCATGTTCTGCAGACTCTAGTGAAACCGTGCAAACATTTCGTTACATGGGTTGCAATATATGTTTCAGTAACACGGCTGAGCTTTCGCTGACTTTCGGCCCACGTTCCAGGACCAGGCAATTGTGAGTCCTAATAGGCTAGATGCTTTGTAAGCGGTTTAGGTCTCGAGTTGAAGCTAAGTGATTCAAGCAAACGGCGGTTACACTAAATAAATACGTGCGCTACGAATGTCACTTCCGCCACTGCGCAAAACATTTCATTCAGTTCGCATTACATTCGTACATTTCAGCGACACTCTACTTTAATGCCATGGAAATATGAATAAAGGAATAACATTCACAATAAATGAAAAAAACAATTAGTCATATTCATATCCGGTGAATTAAGTCCATAGTTGCGGTACGCACATTTATATGCATTTGTATCTAATTGCTAAGATGTTGACATGCGTTCATATTTAATTTCGAACTATAAAGTGATGCTCTTTGAAGTATTTTGTGTATTCTAGCGTAAAAATGCTATACACAACTTTCGTATCAGAAAATCGATGAAACGTGCTCGAACTAGAGGTCCGAAACGAGCTGAGCAATCGCACTCCGTAACCGCATTCGTGAGCAATCCAGCACGCACCTCACACTGATACTGTGCAATATACATATACTTGCGTTCAACTTCTGGGCACTGTCGACACTGGTGCGAATTTCCGGCGGACACCTTGAAGTTTAAGTACAGTGTACTCGGTCCAACCGCGCGAACTTTGCAGCACGTACTCTGCAGGTCGAGTTGTGTACAAAAACAGACACAAATCATTTACAGACAAACACAAATAATACTGTACTGAACGATTCAGCGATTCGACGAAACTGCGCGACCATTTGTCCTGCACGCGACCAGTGTGTTCACAAACAGACTCCAGCAGCAAGTATGTTTTGAATGCGCACGCAGAGCGTATATGGGCATACATCATGCAGCGCAGTGGATGAAGTGCGCCGTCATCATCATCATCATCGCCGGCGCCGTCATCACAGACGCATCATCGTCTTCGGTGTCCTTCAGTTCTGTCCTCATCATCTGAACGGCCGCCGCCATTGCCTCTGCTGGATCTGTCAGTCCCTTTCTGCTTGTGGAAGACTAGAAAACAACAATATATATATATATATATATAGTCCCTCTCTGCTCGTGAAAGACTGGAAAACAACAATATATATATATATATATATATATATATATAGTCCCTCTCTGCTTGTGAAAGACTAGAAAACAACAATATATATATATATGGGCGTTGCGCGGTAGGTCCGCCGGCAAAACGGCTGGAGACAGAGCCAAGAGGGTTTGCCGGCAGTACGAGCGCCAGTTACCACCGGCCAGGCCTGCCGGCCGAAGGCCGTTAGAGAAAAGTGCGCCGCAGTGAACCCTCCTGAACAAAGTCGCAATGAAGGTATGAGGCTGCTGCAGGCGGGAGCCCAACGCCAATGGCGATGGAGGATGGTCGTGAAGAAGCAACTGTTGCTACTGAGATTCAAGAAAGTGAAGATCAGGCCAACGATGATGATTTATAAATCGTGAAAAGCGCACCAAACGATTGCGTGAGAGTCAAAGGTGGCACTAATCAAGCAGGCGGCTGTAATATTTGCAGTTGGTCAGAACGCGTTAAAGACGCGCTTTAATCATGTCAGTCACTGACTGCACTGTGCAGCACATTAAAAGTAAAATTAAGGAACTACTTGGTTTACTAGAAACGTTATTGCGGAGGCAACGAACCATGTTATTGCGTCATTTGCGTACAATAACGTTGAGATTGTAATACGGGAGCCCGTTTCTGCCCATATTATGGTGGACACGAGATCTCATGGGGCTCCTGTCCACATAGATTGAATCGCATAGACATAGCTGAATTGTGCATCTGATTCAAAAGATATTCAAGAAGAAATGGTAAATAAAAGACGAATGCTCCAATTGTTCCACGCTACGCACCTGTAGCCTACGTACAGGCATCCGGTAACAGTATCGAAACGAAGTTGGTCGTTTGTATTAAGGAAAGGGATCAAAATACCCAATCCGCCCCGGTAGGGAGCAAGGTACTTGGAAGTCAAACAGCGACGGTAAAGAAATCTCAGGCAAATCAGGCCATCTGCGGCAAAAAATAACACATTGTCGTTTCACAGTATCCGACCGCTGCTTACGGAATGCAGGCAATATGTAATTGTTAACCCCATCAATTTAAAACGAACTTGAGAATACTTAACAAAATTAAAACCAGTGTTCTAAAAATAATGGTAGTAGTCCCCCGCCACTGACTACTGGAAGGGTCCATGTTGGAAAAATAAGTACTTTGTTACCGGATTTGCAATACATGGATTTTACATACGGCTACGTACCCGAAATGGGTTTCACGGAATAAAGATGGGTATGAATGCAAATTATGTAGAAAATAGTGTGATCTTTATCACCTCCAACAGTGTCCAAGGGCGATACTGCTGACGAAAGTAACATAGGAAAGCTGTAATACAAAAGTGTATAAACCAAATGCTATATATATAGACAGGGTGTGACTGAAAGTTTTTAGAGCGATGCATGGAATTGTAGAGCTCGTTAAAGCAAATATTTTTTCCAATGGAACATGGTCTCTGAGAAGTCTCGTTTCGGAGTGAGAGTGAAATTACTACAATTTATTCATTCATTCATTTATTAATCACCTTTGTTAGGTATATAGTCAAATAATATACATAAAAACACGGTCACTGGGTGACTTACATGCACTTAATCTGGACATCCCGCCGAAAAATCGTAATTACTCCGCAACCACAGCTCGCATTGACATAAGTTTGGTACCAAAATGATCACCATGAATTACGCATTGGCCGAATATGTCCGTTTTGAGCGCTGTGGGTGGTTGAAGGGTTATGATTTTAAAGTATTTGGCGTGAACACTAATAAAGAACTTCATTTTTGGCGAATTCTCTTCTAAGCGAGCATGTCGCGTCTTCTGACCGGTCTTGTATACTCTTCAGATGGAGCAGATTTTATCGCGAACACGAAGGTGTGCTTAGTTTGTGTCTACGAGGACTGGTTGTCTCGCAAAAGCACATTTTGTGCTCCTATGTCGGGCAAAAACGGCAGTGTCATAAATTGTAGTAATTTCACTCTCACTCCGAAACAAGACTTCTCAGGGACCATGTTCCATTGGACAAAATATTTGCTTTAACGAGCTCTACAATTCCATGCATCGCTCTAAAAATCTTTCAGTCACACCCTGTATATATATATGTGAAAAAAAATATGGCTCCAAATGTGGCTCTTAAAGCATTATTCTAAGCAGCCTACATTTTATTTATAAGCATTGTAAAGGCTTTCCCAAACAAGGCAAAAATCTGTTACATAGCAAACGAATATTAACTTATTTGCACTCATCATCACATCAGCGAATGCGCCAATATTACTTACTTGGCCCAATTGAGACGCAATCCGTTTAAGTTTAGTAATTAAGGCATTTATATTAGTGAAGAGTCAAAGATTAAACATAAATATTTATATTCAAATGCATCTTATATATAATTGTTATCGATTTCAAGTTTTCATGATCGATTTATTAATATCTGCCGTGGACTGAGAATGAAGTGTTTTGCAGTTTCAGTACTATTCGGAAATGGGTTTAAATTGGCCGCTTGTGTACTCAGCATTGCATGTCAGCAAGTAAAGTGGGCAAAGAGAGGTTAAATGATTAGCAAATATGATGACGAGCATTTAGGAGCGAATTAATACATATTGAAAATTGTGTTAGTAAAAACTAGAGGCTGGTTCTTTGAGGTGCACCTAGGTGGGGGGGAACCTAGATGCACAACAAGGAACCAGCCTCTAGTTTTTACTAACACAATTTTCAATATGTATTAATTCGTTCCTAAATGCTCGTCATCATATTTGCTAATCATATAACCTCTCTTTGCCCACTTTACTGCATCAACGAGGATACCAGCAACTACTCAATTTGACTCCTAGGTTTGACTTCCACAATCTAGGAAATGAGTACTTAAAAGTCAGTTTTCATTTTGATACAGCATTAGAACCAAGCGACATCAGTTACTCTGATTTTGCTGCCGCACTTGAATACGCCATTATCTGTTTAAATAGGAAATTAGCCAGTGGTAAAAAAAAACACTCACTGTTATTATTGGGTGTACATGGGAGCCAGCAATGATAGCGTATGTCGCGGACATTATTGAGGGTATAATGTTATGACCCCCTATACAAAATAAAACGGGCCATACACTTAGCTCACGCAAAAACTCAGGAACGCTCACGTACGACCTAAATGAACCCGCGTCCAGAAGGAGAGAAGGAGATTCACATTCATAATAAAAATACCTTTATTAAATGAGCATCTTTCCTCTTGTAGCGCAGGCGGCATATACTCTTCGCTCAGGCGGCGTATTGGCTATTGGCGTCACCGAAAAACTTCATATCGTCGCGTGGAGGAACAGCTGAGCAATCGGTAGCAATCGTAGCTGCAGCCGCAGCATATACATATGGAAATATAATTTTATGTATATATATATATATATATATATATATATCTGAAGCTAGGACCGGCTCTTACCCCAATAACTAGCTTATTTGCTGAAGTCCGCTCGGTGTCATTATCCTTCATACTTGCGAAGCTTTCGCCATTACTCCCAACGTTTAGGAACTTTTCCCTCAAGTCTGCTATTCCCGCTTGGCTTGCCTACAACGACAGTAAATGGATTCGTCCGGGAAAAATTGTGCTGTTGTTCTGCTGATTCTTCAACTCAATTTATTCTGTGGCCGGCCTTTTACAGTTCAAAAGGCTATGCCAAATGGATGTAAGAAAATGCTTTTATGATGTGTAGCGGCTGCGTGTTGGGCGAGTGTTAGCATTGCACTTTAAGATGAACTTGCGTTGAATTAATGCACCACTAATGTATATGTGTATGTGAAGTTTACACGCCGCGCGGGCAGGCTGTAGCCATAAAGTCCGTAAATGTCAATATGCGTAGGCGATATCTAAGCTGTCGGTCATAGGTTGCATACATTACGTAAACTATAGCCGGTTAAAGAGCGAGGGGCCAACGGATTAATTGCCATAGTAGCCATTATTATTGCCACGATCTTTATCAGATCGATGATCTACACTTGTAGTCCCGAGTTCAATCAATGCTAGTTAATGCGCTACCTCAAATTGCTGGTCCATGATACCCCGTTAGTGCCATACATACTCAAAGACTCGAAGCACATGGAAGCGTAAGTAGGTTCGTCAGAATTATTGAGTTTCTGCCCAACCCTAGCTATAATGCATCCCCTATGGCGACCTTATTTAGCACAGCATTAGCTCGTTTCCGCTTTGTTGAACCCGAGCCCTTTTCGGGTTACGGAAGTTGCATGTACTTGTGCGCACATTTACTCTCTTCGTGGCTCCTAAAAAAAGACGCGTGCAGATGAATGACGCCGAATGTTACATGTCGTCCGTCCGGTTGCGAGATTATCGCCGGCGTCCGTCACTGAGGTATGGGTAAAATAGATAGCGACGTACCTAACTCACGTATCACACAATTTACGTACATATGCATTTTGCCCGAAATGCGTGAACTCCAACGTGGCAGGTACACTGATTTGTCATTACTAGTAACGCGTAGTAAGCACAGTTATGGCACGGTTTTGTCGCGGGTGCAGCACGGGATACAGAGGGCTTCGGCAACGGTTAATCCTGACATACCCGCCGAGCGTACATGTACAGGCATGCTTCGTATACACGATCATCGGGCGCCGTCACCGAGGTTCACTTTGACC
Source organism: Dermanyssus gallinae (assembly GCA_003439945.1). NCBI lineage: Eukaryota > Metazoa > Arthropoda > Arachnida > Mesostigmata > Dermanyssidae > Dermanyssus > Dermanyssus gallinae. The sequence continues at coordinate 301,730 of QVRM01006922.1, forward strand.
CTCTCTACACAACCGTCGCCACTTAATCGCTGTGGTGCCTGTAGTAGCCTGTTTTGACCTCATCTTTTTGTCACCTCTATAATTGGCCGTTTCTATAGTGCTATTTCTATCTCTCGCTCCTCTTCTCTCTCACGATGTCTCAATTATTATTTTGCTCTCTATCCTCTGCTTTATCTATGTTTTCTTGTGCTGGATCGTTATTGGAGGTGTCTCATAGCCGGGGGCTGGGAAAGCCTAGCGAGAGAGAACTAATCAATGAGAAGGAGGAGTAACCCGTGACGAGGAACTTATGGCCCTTCAGCAAACAACAACGGGCACATAGAGGCAGTTTGGAGACCTTGGAGGACCCTCACTGAAGGCTCTATCCGCGAACTTTACATTATGGTGTATCGCTCTCTCTCTCTCAATCGGGAGTGCCCGCTGTCTGCTCTCTTACTTTCAGCAGTTACCCCAAATTACATTACTACTACTACTATTACTACAGTGCGTCGTTACCCCGCTAAGCCTCAACTTTTTACACCAATTGCTAAACGTTGTAACCGCTGGTTGACACTCTGCCGCGTATTCTGTTTGTGAAAGTTACTATCGGTTTTAACGTTTAGCAGGTCCCCTTGCTCTCTCTCTCTCTCTCACACGAGTAAATGAGTCCCGCGCACGGAGACCATATAAAGGCGTAGTCTCTAAATCCGCCCTTGGCATAATGCTATGCTTGATAATAGTAAACCAGCAGAGCACTCACAGCCCCAAAGGGAATTCATACTGAAATTGGCACCGTCGGTTGCTTACCACTACTTATATATATATATATATATATATATATATATATATATATATATACAGGGTGTTTCTGGAATATTTTTAAAGCGGTACATAAATTGTAGAGCTCGTTAAAGCAAATGTTTTTCCAATGGAACATGGTCACTAAGAAGTCTTGTTTCGGAATGAGAGTTAAATTACTACAATTTGAGACACTGGTGTTTTTGCCCGACATAGGAGCATAAAATGTGCTGTTGCGATACAACCAGTCCTCCTCTACAGAAACTAAGCATACCGCCGTGTTCGTGAGAAAATTCTGCTTCTTCCAGAAGAAAAGCAGCTGTGGTTGCGGAGTAATTACGATTCTTCGGCGGGATGTCCAGGTTAAGTGCACGTAAAACGACTGTGTGGCGACGCGCTGCGGCTGTCGCGCGACATGTCGGCGGTAGTGAACGTCGCCACACAGGTATTTTACATGCACTTAATCTGGACATCCGCCGAAAAATCCTAATTACTCCGCAATCACAGATCGCATCGAAATAGTAATAATTTGGTACCAAAATGACCGTTATGAATGCGCAATTGCCTGAATGTGTTCGTTTTGAGCGCCGTGGGTGGTCGTAGGGTAATGATTTTGAGGTATTTGGCGTAAAAGCAATAAAGAACTTCATTTTTTGGCGAATTCTCTTCTAAGCGACCATGTCGCATCTTCTGCCCTTATATGTTTTTCGGAAGAAGCAGAATTTACGACCACGGCGGTGTGCTTAGTTTCGGTATAAAAAGACTGGCTGTTTTGCAACAGCACATTTTATGCTCCTATGTCGGGCAAAAACACCAGTGTCACAAATTGTAGTAATTTAACTCTCATTCCGAAACAAGACTTCTTAGAGACCATGTTTTATTGGAAAAAACATATGCTTTAACGAGCTCTACAGTTCATGTATCGCTTTAAAAATATTCTAGAAACACCCTGTACTTATGCAAGTTCTCCACGTCTCCGTTACCCCTTGATACAAGTTGTGGTATGCCAAGACCGGTACACCCGCTTGCTTTGCTGGAACGTGCCATGTGCACTACTGGTGCGTCGTTGTACGTAACCTCTTTGTGGATGTGTTGGAGGTATGTATGAAACTTGAAAACAAGCCCTAGAGAAAAACAGCCGAATTCGTCAATTATGTTTATTTCACTCAAATTTATTATAATATACAGTTCAAAAATGTTTTTTCATAATGCTTCACCTTCTTCACGCTTCCGGCGAGAGAAGTAGTGCAGCGATGCTGTGCTGCGCTGTGCATTCCACTGCATGATACTTGGCACACCTCTGCAGGCACAAGCGGCAGGTGCACATCTCGCACTCCTCGTGAAAGGCTGCGTTTGAACATACCAGGTAGTAATAACCATGCAGTATGTACCCGGTGTATACGTGGCGGCTGTGACACGCAGGACCAGACCAAAGGTGCAAGACAATGAAAACGTCCAAACTACCAACTTTCCGTCTGACCTGTTCAACTTTAGCTTCCTATTCCGAAATAAAACGTTCATAAAGTACTGTATGCATGCCGCTTTAGCCTTAGTCGGATTGTTTCAGTAGCCGGTGGACAGCCTGACATGAGATACACAAAGCGGCTCCTTGCTCGAATAGACAAGCAAAGGACTCGCTTCATATATAATGAAAAACACCTCCCAAGCAGGTTAAAATTTGCCAGCGTGCAGTGGCTCCACACCCTGTCAAGGTTGTGACACAACAGGTCGATGGTGCTGCTTCCATTGTGACTTTAATACGTATTGTCTTCACGCGCGTTCGCACATCTCAGACCAATATTTTCCATCACCTGAAGCAGCACCTCACCATTATCATCGTTGGCCCCACAATCGATTCTGGCATTGAAATCACCGCCGACGATAGTTGGCATGATCAGGCTTAACCCTGAAAGTCCAAACCTCACCGTCTCAAAAACCTCCGCGGAATTGAATGTGGGTGGGAAGTAGAATACAGCGACGTTTACCCTCCCAGAGGAGAGCACCACGCAGTATTCATCTTTCCTGAAGCACTGCATCGGTGATAGGCGTTTATGTAGATAGATAACCTACCCACAGGTCTTCCCCGACCTCCCGCAAAAAAGGCAGCTAGCTGGTGAGACTCCCGAATAGCATTGATATGCAGTTTGTCCCGCAGAAATGTCTCCGCGAGGAGTGCAATGTCAACCAACTTAAACATGTCATCACGTGCAAGATCCATTGCCCCCTTAAGTCCCTCACAATTCTAGAGAAGCACTTGTAGAGTAATGTTTGCCACTACGCTTGCAGTTCTAGAACTGGTCACTCACTTACGGGGCTTGGACCGCCAGGCGCAATAAAACTCTTCTTAACCATCCTCTCGTAGGGGACGTCCCCAACCCAGAAGCCAAACAGCCGATCTGAGATGCGTGAGACAAGGGCGGCTCCAATCGTGTAGGCTGATGTAGAGGAGACAAAAGGCGTGATTACAAGGTCCAGCAGCAGCAGGAAGGATTTTTATTCTAAATATTACAAATTGGTTGTCATATGGCCGACGGAGATTTAGGTTTTGTATACTCGCATAGGTTAATGTCGCAACTTTTGAGAGCATCACCTGGAGGAGATGTATTCATAAGCTGTGAAAACCTTGGGTTAGAAACTCCCCATGAGCATATTGGCTGTAATTATGCTCGTGTTCCTCCATCGGTCTTTGCAAAACCATTTTTTAACGTTTATTAATTAGGCACGAATAAAAATCGTCAGGGACAGCTATATTAATCACAAAAAGTCTACCGGATTTTCACCGGAGTCTACGTTTGCATCTTTGTTCTAATGATTGGTGTCTAAATGAGCAAAATGATTGTGTCTGCTATCGAAGGATGTGTGCACTGTACCAGTTGTTCCTCTGCCACATAAGCTATTCGGAAGGTATAAACAGCAAGTTTGAACGATTATGTATTATTGTTTAATTATGCGGTTAGTGGATAGCAGCGGTCGCGGCTCCTCCTAGCGATCTAGACGTGCCACTCAAAAATATGAACTGGACGTACTTTGGGATCGACTTATAATAGCCTCCTTCACCGCCTTCTGCTTATACCAAACGGATCCTAGAGGGAGCAAATGTAATCGGCGTGCCTAAGAAAATGCAGTTGTGGCAGCACTAATGGTGTTTTTGCACCCTTCACTACGAGTTAATGGGAATCAGGTAGGAGATCCACGAAGTAGTGATATGTCGTAGTAGTAGTAGTAGTAACAAGGGGTCTTTTTTGACCTTTTAGAGCGCTTTGCTCAGAGGCAGCATGGCTACTGTTAGAACTAGGCATGAACTAGGATGTTCCACACAACTTGGGTCGACTGTGACCCTTCTCTTGTTCTCGTATGCCCGATGTAATACTCTCGTGATGGGAACGTCTCGAGCGAAGTTTCAGGCTGCTCTCGTTGTTGTTCGTCAAGCCTCCCTATAACGGCAAGGATAAATCATCGTTGCTTTCTTAAATGTAGAGCTCAAACGTCCGAGAGGTAAACATGAACTACACGCACGAATACCGATGTGCGTACTTGATGCCAGCTCGTATGAATACGTCTGTCATCTATGCGTCCTACTTACCATATTTGATTGCGTCTTGTCCTTATACCAAATACTAAAGGGGCACGATTTGGTTAACCACGCCGTTGACTAATTTGTTTTTGGTAAATAATAATGATGGGGTGGGGGGGGCAGGCAATGCACCATCTCTTTTATTGATACATCTTTGCTCCCCGTTTTTTGTCCGATCATGGCCGATTATAGTCCAGCCCGGCACGTTGCCTACATTTAAAACCATAAAAAACTATTTTAAGACAGGCCGGTCCAGATCTTGAACCCACGACCTTCCGAATGCAAGACTGGCCTTGCCACTAAGCTACTTTGCTCCGTAGAAACATTATGAACAATAAGACATTTGCGTTGTTTATTTTTGTATTGCTCCTACACATCGTACATACCAGCAACACGGAATATCTTTAATTCAATTCAGACATGGTTTATTTACGGAACTGCATACATTCACATGCTTAAGTTCTCGTTAAATCTATGTATATAATATTTACACCCTGTACAGCTTTTGGCATATATCAAGGTAAATGTAAATGTATGTACGTATATGTAAACTTGTTATGTCGGTAGAGGCCATATATATACTAGGGCCATATATATATATATATATATATATATATATATATATATATATATATATACTAGGGCTGATTGAGAAGTTCTAGTATATATGCATAAAACAGAATATTTATTTGATCTTCCAAAGTGTTTTTGTTCCCTTCAAAATAGCTCCAGCCCGCAGGAATGCACGTGTTCCACCTCCTTCCCCACTCTCCGAAACTACGAGAAACTGCTCCTGCAAATCTTTCTTTATCTCTTCTATAGTCTTGAAACGTGGTTCCTTCCATTTCATTTGTCCGCAGGAACAGAAAAAGTCGCACGGAACCAGGTCGACTAATTTTTGATCATATAATACACAATCCGTAACGATGTGTGTGTCGTGAGTTGTTTGCCCGGAGTTCAGGCCTGTTGCGCCGGAAGTTTTCGCGTAATTGCCTTAAAATTTGCGGTAGTATTCTTTATTGACTATCAAACCAGGTGGCAAAACAATCGTGAAAGGTGATTCTTTTGTAGTTGAAAAACAGTTAAAAAGAGTCTTGGTAATAGATCTGCTCTGTCTGAACTTCTTTGATCGACTCTCTCCTTGAAAGCGCCACTGGGAGAATTCATCGTAACTATACACCCATGACGCGTATCCTGTGATCACCCTCTGAAGCACTCCAGGGTCTTCTGCTACCGCCTGAAGGTTCAGTTCGGACATTTCCTGACGGGCGTTCATTTGCTGGAAATTGAACATTTTTGGAACAAACTTTGCTGCCAGTTTTCTATAAACTATCGCATAAACTATCGGTTAAACAAGTCCTTTCTGGGCTGACTCTCAGTCAAGAGTTAACGTCAATGGGACTGCTTTTCGCATTACTTCATAGACGGACCCCCATAAATGCAAATGTGCTACGGTGGGGCTCGAACCCGCGCACCTATGTGTCTCCTCCGATCGCAAGACGCAAACAAATGCATCACGCCACCGGGCTCGACAAACTATCGGTTAAGACTGTTACAACTGATTTATAAGATATCTCCAATTCCTCAGCTACCTCGCTAATATTCATCGGCGAAACTCGTTTTCTTCACTTCTTTGAAAAAAAATATATATATATAAGTAATCCGAATGATCTATAATATATATATATATATATATATATATATATATATATATACGAGTATATATATGCCTTAAACGGGATACAAATTCTTATGTCTGCTCCTGCTTGTTGCTGGCAGTTTGATTTAATTGCGAGTGCCTAGATTTAAATATGTAGTTCAAGATGTGGTATGTTAGTGTTATGTTAGATTCAAGCTACAGTTAGGCGTACGAGCAGAGCCTAAACTGCCAGTTTGAACCTACATGAGGGGAATATAGGACTCGCACCAATACAACATTAATATCAGAAATATTTATCAGAATACAATTGTATATTAAGCAACACTAGTCGATAAAGCCGGTACATGAAGGGAAAACTGCCTGCCCATTTTTCGACAATACTCGACGAGGATTCTTCGATCTCGTCGTTTGTAGAGTCTTTAAATATCCCGTTGTTAATAAGTGTTAATAAATAAAAGTAAAACAATATCATATCGTCGTCTTCGACCGCGTCGTCAGCAATGCAGTTCATGCTGAGTCTTCTTATTTAAGTATTAAAACTGAAAAGGGTTACGTACGCATATAACGCATCGTTCGTATGTTTTTTTAGTTTTTCTCGTTTTTATATATATATTTTTTTAGTTTTGTATTCTTTTTTTTTATTTGTCGAGGATTCGTCTCAGTGTCGTTTGCTGCTATCGTTGTAGAGGTTGCTAGTGATGTGGTTATAATTTGCATTGTTTTCATTGTTGCTGCAGGAACTGTTTGCCTGCGGAAGCAGCTTAAGACGAAAGACGGAAGACAGAGTGGTAACGGTAGGTGTAGAAGCAGCATCAACAGTGGGTTTCCTGTCGACGTGAGGTCGACGAAGACTCTCAATGGAGCGACAGGAGGCACCAGCCAGTAATTAGTGCGACAGTGTGAAATTTGCCGCCTTGTCGTGCTGCGATGGGAACACCTGCGAGTTCCAACGTGGGCGCGAGTTCGCACGCAACGGTCCATCGAGTCCGAGCTTCTTTCGGGAAATCCACAGAGATCTACGTCGTTGTAGTGAAGACAGCCACCGCGAAGAGAGCAGTCAATTAGGTAATGTAGCAGACACAGTATGAGTAATATTCTGTTCATAAACAAAGCTTGCGCTGAGAATGCAGGGGCAAAGAGAACGGGTCGTGCGTGTTGTTTTCGTATTCTTGGTTTAGTAGTGTTACAAGGTTTTCTGAGGCCTTGAGGCCATCTGAATTGGATTTCAAGCCAGGTGGTTTCTCCACTTCGCCTTTACTGAGAAGCTTGGGAGTGACTGTGCGTAGCTTCACAGTGCGCATCAGTTACCTAAAGAAATATTTGGATGTCGGCGGGGCAACAATATGGTATGTGGGTAGACAGATGCTCACCTGTTACACATTACGCACCGCCCTCCGCACGGCTCCCCGCACGGCTTTCGTAGAGACTCCTCAAAGTCGGCTGTTGGAGAGATCAGGTGCGACGAGGTGTTACCAGGATAAGGCGTCTCCCATACACCGCGTGAGCAGACCATGCCGGGGTTTACCTTCGATGACGACGCATCCCAAAACTGATCGTCGTTGCGTTGATTATTCTCGGTGAACCTGCAAACATCGGCCGCCAATCGAATACCATCAAAACAGACCATCCGTGTCAGTCTATAATATATGGCTCTCGTAGAAATTATTACAGAAGAAAGGGTGCGAAGTCGACTCGAGTGCGGCACGTCTACCCTCAAAGTCGGCACAGTGAGGTTGTGCTAAAGAGCTACACCTTAGATTACATGATTAATAAGTGTGACTTTATTTGCCTCCGAGTAAGTGGAATTTAATTAACTGGTACCTATGAAAAGAACTCTTTATATACGTTGATGAGTGGATTTATTATTTGCTTGATATGTATGCCTAAATACACATGTCACCGTTTTACATGGGGGACCCTTTAAGCAGCAGCGTAAGTGGACATGTTGGGATATCTAGGATTTCCCTAACAGCCCTTGTGGCAGTATGGTCGAATACTGATGATCATTGAAAGTGACCGTGTGTAGCTTCGCAGTGCGTATTACTCACCTAAATAAATATTTGTACATCGATGCTGTTGATATATGGCATGTAGGTAGACATATGCTCACCTAGTATGCATTCCGCACGGATTTCGTAGAGAATCCTCAACGTCGGCTATCGGGGATGACGGGGAGCTCAAGATGTTCGAAGGCGGTATATACTCGGGACCGTGTGGTTCCGACGAGGTTTGACCGGAATGTGATGTTTCCGTGCTGGAGTTTACCTCCGCTGACGGTCCACCAAAAAAATGGTCGTCGTTGCGTTGATTATTCTCGGTGAACCTGCAGACACCGGTAGTCAAAGAATTATTACAGAAATAAGGGTGCCAAGTCGACTTGAGTGCGTCACGCGTACCCGGAGCTACAGACTTACTACATGATTAATAAGGGTGACTTTATTTGCGTTCGATTAAGTTTAATCTAATTAACTGGCACATATAATAAGATCCCTCTATATACGTGAATGAGTGGATTTATTATTTGCTTGATATGTATGCCTAAATACACATGTCACTGTTTTACATGGAAGACGCCGAGAACAGAAGCGTAAGAGGTCATGTTGAGATATCTAGGATTTCCCTAACAGTCCTTGTGGCAGTATGGTCGAATACAGAGAATTATTGAAAGTGACCGTGTGTAGCTTCGCAGTGCGTATTACTCACCTAATTATAAATATATGTACGTCGATGCGGTTGATATATGACATGTGGGTAGACATATGCTCACCAAGAATGCATTTCGCACGGTTTTTGTAGAGGATCCTCATCGTCGGCTATCGCGGATGATGGAGAGGCCGAGTCGTTCGAATGCGGTATATACTCGGGACCGTGCGGTTCCGACGAGGTTTGACCGGAATGTGATGTTTCCGTGCTGGAGTTTACCTCCGCTGACGGTCCACCAAAAAAATGGTCGTCGTTGCGTTGATTATTCTCGATGAACCTGCAGACACCGGCAGTCAATCGGATACCAACAAAACAAACCGTACGTGTCAGCCTATAATATATAGCCTTTGTAAGAATTATTACAGAAAAAAGGGTGCCAAGTCGACTTGAGTGCGTCACGCGTACCCGGAGCTACAGACTTACTACATGATTAATAAGGGTGACTTTATTTGCGTTCGATTGAGTTTAATCTAATTAACTGGCACATATAATAAGATCCCTCTATATACGTGAATGAGTGGATTTATTATTTGCTTGATATGTATGCCTAAATACACATGTCACTGTTTTACATGGGAGACGCCGAGAACAGAAGCGTAAGAGGTCATGTTGAGATATCTAGGATTTCCCTAACAGTCCTTGTGGCAGTATGGTCGAATACAGAGAATTATTGAGAGTGACCGTGTGTAGCTTCGCAGTGCGTATTACTCACCTAATTATAAATATCTGTACGTCGATGCAGTTGATATATGACATGTGGGTAGACATATGCTCACCAAGAATGCATTTCGCACGGTTTTTGTAGAGGATCCTCATCGTCGGCTATCGCGGATGATGGAGAGGCCGAGTCGTTCGAAGGCGGTACATACTCAGGACCGTGTGGTTCCGACGAGGTTTGACCGGAATGTGATGTTTCCGTGCTGGAGTTTACCTCCGATGACGGTCCACCAAAAAAATGGTCGTCGTTGCGTTGATTATTCTCGGTGAACCTGCAAACACCGGCAGTCAATCGAATACCAACAAAACAAACGTACGTGTCAGCCTATAATATATAGCCTTTGTAAGAATTATTACATAAAAAAGGGTGCGAAGTCGACTCGAGTGCGTCACGCGTACCCAGAGCTACAGACTTACATTACATGATTAATAGGGATGACTTTATTTGCGTTCGATTGAGTTTAATCTAATTAACTGGCACATGTGATAAGATCTCTCTATATAAGTGAATGAGTGGATTTATTATTTGCTTGATATGCATGCCTAAATACACATGTCACCGTTTTACATGGGGGACGCCGAGAGCAGCAGCGTAAGAGGACATGTTGGAATATCTAGGATTTCCCTAACAGTCCTTGTGGCAGTATGGTCGAATACAGAGAATCATTGAGCGTGACCGTGTGAAGCTTCGCAGTGCGTATTACTCACCTAATTATAAATATCTGTACGTCGATGCGGTTGATATATGACATGTGGGTAGACATATGCTCACCTAGAATGCATTTCGCACGGTTTTTGTAGAGGATCCTCATCGTCGGCTATCGCGGGTGATGGAGAGGCCGAGTCGTTCGAAGGCGGTATATACTCGGGACCGTGTGGTTCCGACGAGGTTTGACCTGAATGTGATGTTTCCGTGCTGGAGTTTACCTCCGATGACGGTCCACCAAAAAAATGGTCGTCGTTGCGTTGATTATTCTCGGTGAACCTGCAAACACCGGCAGTCAATCAAATACCAACGAAACAAACCATACGTGTCAGCCTATAATAGATAGCCTTTGTAAGAATTATTACAGAAAAAAGAGTGCGAAGTCGATTCGAGTGCGTCACGTGTACGCTCGAAGTCGGCACAATGAGGTTGTGCCAAAGAGCTACAGACTTACATTATACGATTAATAGCGCTGGTTTTAATTTGGTCTTGGGTCAGTGCAATTCCTTTCATCTGGTACATATGCGGATATGATCTAAACGGGTGTTTGGGATATATATATATATATATATATATATGTGCTTCAAGTGGCGGCGTGGTCTAGGGAGCTAGTGCACTAGTCCTGGTTCTCATCTGCTGGGGTGTCGCCGGTTTGATCACCGTGGTTGATCGAATTTTCTTTAACCTATGTTCATTAAGAAAATACGATAAGTTATACCGTTGAGAGTCAGTGGCCATACAAGGACTGCCGGGGAAACCCTATATATCAGCATGTCCACTTATGCTGCTAAAAGCGTCCTTTGTATAAAAGGCTGACATATGTATTTAGATATACATGCCATTCCCGTAAAAATTGCTGAAAGGCTCAGTGACTGGTGACTTCAGCCTCATGCTAACTGTTTCTACCGCAGCCTACTAGCACGTATACAAATTGCCTCCGTGCCGAAAGCGAAGCTTTTCATGTGGATCGGGAAACATTTCTCGAGCTGTGCCCGAGAAAGCTCAATGTTTTAAACCCAAAGAGCCAGAACACCTAGAGACAGCATCTGAACATATTTGACCCCTGTATATACGGATTCAATTGTTGGCCGGCGCCTATACGTGACGTGCTGCGAAAAAGTTGTTCCTATATAGTGGACTCTGAGACCCAAATATGGAAACAAGTTGACAAACTCCAGCGGTTGGTCAATACAAAAAAATTCTCTGCCGCAGCTAATGTGTCTTCTCGGAGAAATGTTGTCATTTTCTTCTTTCGCGATTTTAGTTTAAGTCTCTTACCGTTCTCCCGTTGCTTCCCTGGTTCCAATACCTGGTTGTAAGAGGCCGGGCATCCGATGTCGAGTATATGGCGACACAAGCACGATGACCTTGTCATTTTATCGGTGATTCATCCGGGGGCTGTGGACTTTGATCTTAACACGGATAGTTGATTGTTACTAAACTCCGGTCCGACTGATTAACACCCACTGGGTGGCATCATCTGTATGTCTACTGCTTAATAGCTATAATGAGCTACGCAATAGATCACTACGCAAAGCAGACCTCCCTAAAAGCTTACAATCTATAGAAATCGAATCAAGCTCGAATTGGGGTCGCTATCGGTCCCTTTATGATGAAGCTGGGTGTTCCTCTGGCAATAGTTCGCACTAAGTGAAATAAATTACCTGTGGCGTTTGTGCTGCACGGAGTCGATGTTGTCCTCGCCGGTCATGTTCCATTGATTCTGAGTGCCATGTCCTAATGAGGAGTCCATCCTGGAGCAGGTCATCACGTGCGATTGTCGGTCGAGAAAGACTATGACAGGAAACTGTGTCTGACGTGGCACCGCCCCGCAAGGAGTTCTGAAGTCACGGAGAGCACAAACGCGTAAAACAAAAAAGTGGTTGTCAGCAGCAACAATAAGATAAAGCTCGGGTAGATATCGACAATAACGGCATCAGTAAATAATCATCGCAATGACAACCACGACAACATTCAGTCGTCGCTACTTTTATTCTTGTACTTTGACAATACGGAGCAAGACATGGCAGTGAAACGACAAAGTCAAACAAATAGAAGTTGCGCAAATCACAAAGTTCTTGCACGTCTTTGCAGTCTATGATGACGATCGCCATTTTTCATATCTTACAACAAGTATCCAACGAGTGTTGGTACTTATCACTCGACCTATAACAGATTTTTTCAGAGCGATTATACACTTTTATTGCAACATTTCCGGTATAACGCACATCGAAATGGCGTTCGTCTAGATGCATGATGAGCCAGCCTGTACATTTCAGGGACACTCTACTTCAACTCCATGAAAATATGAATAAAGCAATAACATTCACAATGAATAAAAAAAATTAGTCGAGGTCATATTCGCGGTGATTAATGTCCATAGTTGCGGTACGTATTGGGGATTCTGAGAAGTGGACTGTTGCTTTTTTTTATATGCATTTATATCTAATTTATAAGATGCTTACATGCGTTTATATCTAATTATCTAATCATTATAAAGTGATGGTCTTTAAAGTAGTTTGTGTATGGCGTAAAGATGCGATACACTTTTGTCTCGGAAAATCGGTGAAAAGGGCTCGAACTTAAAGTCCTAAACGGGCTGAGCAATCGCACTCAGTAACCGAATTCAAGAGCCTTTCAGCACGCACCTTAAACGCCTCACACTGATACTGTGCAATATATAATTGCGTTCAACTTCCGGGCACTGTCGACACTGGTGCGAAGTTCGGTGGGCTGAGCCGGGCCTGACACCTGGCAGTTTTTACAGTGTGATCGGCCCAATCGCTCGAACTTTGAGCGGGCACTCTCAGCGCAGGTCGAGTTCTTCACAAACAGACGCAAATAATAATAATAAAGTATTGGACGATTCAGCGATTTGAAACTGCGCGATCGGTGTGTTCACAAACAGACTCCAACAGCACGAATGTCTTGAATGCGTACGCAGTGCGTATATGGACATGCATCATACAGCGCAGTGGATGAAGTGTGCCGCCATCATCATCATCATTATCATCACGAGCAGCATCGTCGTCAGTGGCCTTCAGTTCTACCCTCATCATCATCATCATCATCTGAACAGCCGCCGCCATAGCCTCTGCTGGCTCTGTTAGTCCCTCTCTGCTTGTGGAGGAGTAGCACTATATATATATATATATATAAATTTATATATATATATATATATATATATATATATATATATATATATATATATATATATATATATATATATATATATATATATATATATATATATATATATATATATATATATTTATTTATTCCTGTATCTGTGCGTGGGCCTTGCGCGGAAGGACCGTCAGCAAAACGGCTGGAGTCGGAGCCGACTTGAGCGGATGAACGCATTTCTAAGCCATCCAGCGATGCGGGCGATCCGACCTCTGACGTCCGAAGGCCGTTGGAGAAAAGTGCGCCGCCCCATCGAGCCCACCTGAAGATAGTCAGTCGCAATGAAGGTATGTGAGTGGTGCAGGCTGGAGTCCAGCGCCGATGGCGGAGAATGGCCGTGAAGAAAGTCAAAGGTGGCACCAATCAAGCAGGTGGCTGTAAGCCTTGCAGTTAATCACAACGGGCTAGAGACTCTCTTTAATAATGTCTGTCACTGCACTGTGCAGCACATTAAATGAAGAGTTGAGGAACTACTCTACGTACAAAAAGCGGAGAACTTGTTATTGCAGTAAAAGATGAGGTTGAGACAGAGGTACACTGGTATTGCTGCAAGAGTTGGCGGGAGTAAACGCATCTGCGAGAATAAGCGGAGCTAACTCTTCAGTAAGCGCCAAGGTTTTTGGTGTGCATACCTCCATTCTAGAGGCTACAATATTCACTTCTTTCACATCCAACGGAGTCTCCGAAGCAGTCCCGAGTGAAAACGAAGAATCCAACTACTAATAGGCAAAGGCAACGAACCATGTTATTCAGACATTTGCGTGTAATATGGTTAAGATTGTAAGACGGGAGCCCGTTGCTGTTCATGTAATGGTGAGCACGAGGTATCCTGAGGCTCCTGTCCACATATATTGCACCGCATAAACATGCTGAATTGCGCATCTGATTCAAAATATTTTTAAGAAGAAATGGTAAATAAAAACGAATGCTCCAAGTATCCCACGCTACGTGCCCGTATTCTACGTACACGCATCCGATTCAAATACCCAGCGCCCCGACACAGAGCAAAGTAACTGGAAATCAAACAGCGTCGGTGAAGAAACCTCAGGAAAATTAGGCCATCTGTGGCAAAAAATAATACATATGGAGGAAAGAAAAATCGCAAGGACATTTTGTCATTTCACAGTATCCCAGAGCTTCATCGGTTGCCGCTGGACGCCGCTATTATTCTCATAAGTGGTTTACATTTTTACAGACGTTCACAGCTCCTCAAAGCCATCAAAGGCTAGTATGGAGTGTTTATATTGCATATTTTCTTATGATTTTATTTATTGTCATTATGATTATATTATAATCGTGTTCGGCTTATATTAGAGTAAGGTACCTAAATAGTATTGCTTAGCACTTTGTTTGAATATTGTCAAAGAAGAGGTTACGCGCACATCTGGGGGGAGCTTGTTCCAATATGTGGCACCGAGATTTGATATTGAGAAACGAGATTGGTTACATGAAGCTGCAGACAAGATGAGAAGTTGTGTGTGGGATCCCCTTGTGTTCATGGTGGATGTCGACAGGGAAAGATTAAGCAGGTTGGGATGAAGTCCCATTAAGATGGGACTTCATCCCAAGACAAAATACATACATTAAATGTATTTTGTCAATCAGTATTTTAAGATTTATTAAAATTTCAGATTCGTTTGATCTCAGTTACGACAGACGTCTCTATTTGCAGAGGGTAAGGCAGAATCGACATCTCTACGTATTTATAACGCATGGATTCCCATGATGGATATCCCAATATTACGCGCAAGGCTCTTTTTTTGCAGGCGATGTAACGGGCATAAAAAAACGCATATTCCAAATATTTCAACTGCTTAGGTCAGATAACTATGAACGTAGGCGTAGTACATGGCGAGTACACAGTCACGGGGCAGAATATTACGGTTCTTGAACAGGGCAGCGATGCTCCCTACAACTTTTTTTTACCAATGTGATCTGTGTGAGCTTCAAATGATAATCTGGAATCCAAGACAACGCCTAAGAATTTTGTCTTATTGATCATGCTAAGAGTGTTGTTTTCCGCATTTAAATGTCTCATGGTTCATACTTAGGACACCTCTAGGCGATAAGAACTGGATAACACCGGTCTTCGACCAATTCACGGACAAGCCATTGGCTCTAAACCAATCTGAGAGTCGCTTGAGGTCTTCTTTAATCATCTGCTCTACCTCTTGTGGGGAATCGCCCACAAAGAGTGCTGCAGTATCATCAGCAAATAGTGTCAGTCGGCCGTGTTTTGGTACTTCAAATATATCGTTGATAAATATATTAAACAGCAGTGGGCCGCCGATACTCCCTTGAGCCACTCCAACTGATATGTTCTCGACATCTGAAAACTTCTGCCCAATCTGTACCATTTGTTGTCTCTCTGACATAAAAAAACGTACCCACCTTGAACACGTTCGTCAGCTCTATAAACTCTTAGTTTGGTAATCAGAATATTGATATCAACGGTATCAAACGCCTTTCTCAAGTCAACAAAAAGAGCTGCAACCGTTCTCTTTTTCTCAAGACTTTGACGGACGTCATCTACAAAGCTCATAACAGGGACGGTGGTGGAAATTTTAGGGCGGAATCCAAACTGTCGGCGATTGAGTACATTATGTTATTCAAGATGGTCCCTGAGTTGTTCGAATGCGCATTTCTCAAATACCTTAGAGATTGGGGCCGGTATGCTGACTGGACGGTAGTTTTCTTTTGCGAGTCTGTCACCAGATTTAAGAAGCGGGATGACGCAATATAATTTTAGCGCTTTGGGGTATTTACCGGCCGCAATTGACAAATTAATCAGATATGATACGGGGTCAGCAAGAACTTCGGCTGCTCTTCGCAATACCTGGGATGGAATTTGCTCAGGTGCAACTGAGCATATCTTTGTTTTGCGTAAAAGATGTGGAATCCTTAGAGTATGGACCGGCTGAAATGAGATCTCTGTTGCTCCACGAGGAAAATTCTCAGGTATTACATATCTATCAGAGCATTCCGTGTCGGCAGTCACACACGTCGAGTAATATTGATTAAACACGTTTGCCACTGTAGTCTCATCGGACACCATAGTATTTCTTACTTTGAGTTTCACACACTTTTTTCCGGTATGCCACCTAGAACAGGTCTAATGGCATTCCAGGGATTTCTCCTATCCTGAATGTTCTTCTGTACCAGTTCTCCATTAAAATTAAGCCTAGACTTTCTAGAAACAGCGGCTACTTTGTTCCTTAACTTCCTAAATACAACTCGCTTTACGGCATCATCTGGATTAGCTTTAAACTCTTTAAAGGCCGCATTTTTTTTAATTTACCAGTGCCAACAATTCCCGAGTGACCCAGGCTTTCCTGGGTACCCCAAGATTACTTTTAGTTCTCAATTCCTGCTTGTTGCTGTTAACGGACGTCATTACTCGTGCATTGAAGCACTCAAATGCTTCATCGATGTCATCTACAGCATACACGTCGGACCAATCAGTCTTATTGAGCTCTAGCACTATCTGATCATAGTTATATTTCGATTTACGTGTGATGTTGGTGACCGATCGAGTGGTCGGTAGTGAGATAAACGTGGCCTGGTGGTCGGAGAATGTTGTTGTGATTGATCCGCTTTGAATGACAACTTCGGGACTTATATTGGAGTATATGTGATCGATACAATTGGCGCTGTATGTGGAGCGGTCTCCCCTCCTCTCCACTACGGCAACTCGCGTCGGGACACCGATGAACTCGTTAAAGTTGAATGAGCACAATATTTCTTGGAGATCACGAGAGTTTTGGTCATTGCAAAGAGTATCGATAATAGCATCTCCAAGAAAGAGCATATTTTGGCTGTTAATCTTTAAAATTATATTTCCATTTATGAAATCGGAGGCTTTGCCAGACGGCTGGCGATAGAATGCGCCGACCAGAAGAGATTTTCCCTCCACCACACCACTCACCTCCACTACTAAACTCTCGCAGAAACAGGTAGCTGAAGTTATAAAAGTCAGCTCCTTTCGTCGTTTAACGTCGTAGTCACATCGCATATACAAAGCTACTCCACCTCCGCGAGAGCCTGACCTACAGCGATAGTAACTATTATAATTGCGCAATTAAAATAAACAAGTTTCGGCTTCCTGAAGCCTGGTGTCTGATATGGTTATCACAGAGGGTTCGCACGGCAGGCTTGTGAGGAACGTTTTGAGATCATGCCAGTGTGGCTTAAGCCCGTTCACATTACAGTGTATTGCCAGAAACGATGAAGAGTCACATGTAAAAGAAGTTATATCTATAGTCCTATTCATATGTTGGTATTTGTGATTCGGCCGGTCCAGCTAAAGTCTTCACCTCCGTCTCCAGCGTCACCACCCGCCAGGGCGATTTGGCTGTAGACTTGATTTGAAGCCGACAGTCTATAGACGTAACATCGGTAATCAATTTTTGTCGTTTCATTTGACGCAGTTTATAGAACAGCGTCGACTTGGAGGCTGTGAGATGATCATTGGCGTACACAGGAATGTTCTTGCCGGCATGAGCCCGAACCAACGACTCGGCTTTTTCGCACGAAACGCACGCTGAACGTCCATCTTCTTCCAGCGGTTGACAAAGCGCACGATCACATGTTGGTTATCGGGCATTTCCTTACCGCCTATTCTCGTTGTTCTAGGTAGTCGGTGGGCCACGTCAATATCCTTCACCTCTGTCGCCTCCCCAATGGCGTGGAAAAGTTCAACTAGATCCGCACGGAGTTCTTCGTCCTTCTCTCCGACGCGCGACAGAAGTCCAGTAATGATCAGGTCACTACGGCGGTGATATTGATCCGCAAATCGCATCTGCGTTTCGACGGTACTACTTCCTCCGGCACCAGAAGAAGTAGTCATCTTCATGATGCCTCTGCCCTCGAGTGCAATCGCCCTCGCCTCCTCAGCCAAACGTTTTGCTTCCGCGACTTCTTCTGAATAGAATTGCATCGCCGAGTCAACATCGCTCAAACGAGATTTGAGCGTCGCAACCTCAGCCTGTACCTGAACAATCGCCCTCGACGCCGCTACACATTCAGAAACTTTATTCTCAAGGTCGCCAAGCCTGACCGTCAGCGACTGTAAGCCACGAAGTATCTCCTGACCCCACACTGGCACATCGCCGCCAAGAGAACTCTCAACAGCTGCCCTTTGTGCCAGTTGTACGCTCGATGGCGGTTGATGGCGCCTCTGCCCTGATGTTTTGACGCACTCAGTATCGATGCGCAGTGAGATAGTCATGTTCCTGTCTTTGATTCAGAGATTTTAGTGTTTTCCAGGACTCCTGCTGGCTCGTCCGTCCTAAATTGGTCTCTTTAATACAGGAATTACACTGCCAAAAAATGACGCGTCGTCGAGCTTTGCTTTCCTAATACCGGCCGCACTGACTTTTGCACAGTGGCCGTGGTAGGCAGAAGCACAACTGTTTCAAATGACAGGAGTAGCACGAACCGCAGTTGAGCACTTTTTACACACGATTTTATGTGTACTATTTCGACTCACCGGGGTCTCGTTAATGGGCTGGTTTGTGGCTTTGGGTGTCTTGGAGGTGGAGGACATGATACCCTGGGTGGAGGCAGGTATCTATTGACGTAGAGCGTTTTGCTATTTCGTTGTTTTACGTAATACTTGTACGACCACACGCCTTGCAGGTAATCCTCTTTTTCTTTGTCTGCCTGGCAGTGTGTGGCCCCGTTTGAATCGACCGTTGTAGCCAAACGCGCCTTAGTGTACTCACAAATGGTCCTTTTCCACAGAAACTTCTAAAAAACACTTGCACACTAATATTTGTGCTCCAAGGACTACGTTGCGTCCGTTGCACCGCGGGTCGAGGAGTTTTTCAAACTAGAACTTGCGTTTTTCCGTTTTTTCTCATGAGCTCTGTTTGCGTACGACCGCTTAGATCGAAACCGAAACCACTACGAGTAGTAATGCAAATTGGGGTTATTACTGAAGTTAAAAGAGCAGACAGCGGGCAATCCCGATTGAGATAAAGTGAGAGAGAGATGCACCATAATGTAAAATTTGCGGTTAGGCCCTTCGGTGAGGACAGTCCAAGGTCTCCAAACTGCCTCTACGTGCCGGGCGTTGTTTGTTGAAAGGACATAAGTTCCTCGTCAGGGGTTACTCCTTTTTCTCATTGATTAGTTCTCTCTCTCTCTCTCTAGGCTTTCCCAACCCCCGGCCATGAAACACGTCCAATGACCAATAATCGAATAGAGGAAAATATAGATAAAGCAGAGGTTAGAGAGAAATATAATTTAGGGATTAACCGTTGCCGAAGTTCTTTGTATTTTGCGCTCCACCTGCTACCAGACCGTACCAGCCGGGACAGTGCACACAACGCCGAAAGAAGGACCGTGTCTACAAGTGCAGATCATCGATCGGATAAAGATCTTGGCAATGATAATTGCTCCATGTAACTAACTTGTCAGCCCCTTATTCGCCAAGCGGCTATAGTTGATGTAACGTATGCAACCTGTGACCGATTGCTTCTATATCGCTCACGTCATATTGACATTTACGGATCTAGCTGCGGCCTACACGCGCCGCGTGTAAACGTTTCATTTATGCATATACATTAGTGGTACATTTTGCAATCCGAAGTGGAACGGGCGGTGTCTCGTCCAGGGGGCCACCTGTATGCAGTCTTCATTGACTGCGTCAAGGCCTTTGACAAGGCTCCGCGCGATCTTATGATCGATTGTTTTAGACAGATTGGCATAGGTGGAGCTCTTCTGCAAGTAATTTCTAGTTTTTTCGACGATGATACACTGTTGGTCGAGGGAAGGAACGGCGTGCGTGAGCTAACGCAGAATGTTGGGACTCCTCAGGGGGACCCACTAAGCTGCATCTCGTTCACGCTGCTTCTGGCCGACCTTGTTCAATACGTGCGTCAAGAGTTTCAACATGCCGTGGTAGTGATGTATGCTGATGACATCGTTGTTGCTCATCGTAACATTGGTGCCATCTCGCGCATCACCGCCATGGTAGAGGCGTATCTCATGAAAAAAGGGCTAGAAATAAACTCACGCAAAACTAAGGCGATTAAGTTTCGTCGCGGCGGGCGTTTAGGTGCAAACGACGTTATTCGTTGCTGCGGGAAGCCATTGGAGTTTGTAAACTCTTTCCCATACTTGGGTCTCCGGATTCACTACAGGGGAACATCGTTTACTACACACATCGAAAACAGTGTTACCTCGGCACTGGCAGCTCTCTACGGAGGGGTCGGAGATGTACGGCGACTGTCCGTCGGTACGGCAGTGCGCTTGTTTATGTTAAAAACTCTGCCAAAGTTGGCGTATAGCTTAGACAGAGTGTGGCAACACCTATCTCAAGCTAATTTTAATTTGCTTGAAAAGTGCTTCACACTATACATGAAGCGAGTACTCTGCCTTTCAATCAAGGCGAGAAGCCGGTTCGTCTATGTATTGTCGGACTGTGCGCCGATGGTGGAGATGCTTCGGCTTAGGCTGCGTATGCCATTGACGGAGCCACTTAACCATTTCTTGGAAGAGTGGCGACGCAAATTCACGGAAGCAGCGACGGAGGTAAGAACGCTCGACGTCTTTAAGTCTCCTTGGTTGTGGGCCGGGGTGGCCTGCGATGACAGGCATGTATATACCAGGTACATCGTACACGGGTTCCATCACCTCGTATGCTCCCGTAGGGAGTTTCATGAAGACTATACTACTCAGTGTATTTGTCGGTTCTGCTCGCAGCAATGCGCTAACTACCACGCGGTTGATTGTCCGGCACTGCAACGAAGATCCTTACACTTTTTCTCTCGGTGGAACGGCAAAACAACAAGTATTTATGTTTAATGATAGCATGAACTATTTTGTACATACTCTATTTGAGTGAAATAAATATGATTGATTAGTGGTACATTAATTCAACGCAGGTTCATCGTTACGTGCGATGTTAAAATTCGCCCAAAATACTAAGTCCTAAGCAAATAGTATTCACTTATGGCATAAGTCAGGCCTTGTGAGGTCTGAACCCGCACCCTGTCCTGGCGACATCTTCACTTTTGCATCCACTACCTCCGATATACCAACAGCGCAAGCCAGCTCCTCGGTTGCCTATTGGCCCTATACGGAAGCATACATTGGGGTACAACTGAGATGAGTTACATAGACTTCGATACTCAGGGGTTTAGGGAACGGTGGAACCTCTTGCGAGATCTCCAGTAGGCGGGTGAGCGTTTGTGGCAAATATATCTATCGTAACCCTTTTTTGCGGAGCTGCATTGGTGGGTTCCTCGGCTGTGGAGCCCACCCAAATACTGCAAGGCCCTAATGGTGTGTGTTCGGTATTCGAACTAATCACACGCATGCTAGGTCGCCCCGTAAAAAATTGCGGGTTTTCACCTAAACATGCAGTTGAGTTTAGTGTTTTAGTGAAAAAGTGTCCAGAGTGACGCTGAAACCCCAGATGCCAAGACCAGAGCGTTTTAGGTTGGTCCGTCGCAATCTAATCGTCTCTAGTCTGCTGTCCTTCCGCCATAAAAAAAAATGACCAGCAGCAACTACTGTGAAAAAATGAATCAATCCATACAACAATCAACAATCACGAAGCGTATGGTAAATGTGGCTTGATTGATCACTCGAGTGTCAAAGAAAGGTGATGTGTGACCGCGGCTGCTTCGCCCACATTGTGCTGATGCAATTCCAACACTCATTGCTAAAAAGAAGGCGGAAAATGCCTCGTTTGTCTGGAAGTGTATCCACTGTTGTTGTGCAGGAAGAAAGAAACCCACCTCCCTCAAGCCAAAGACCCCCAAAAATACCACTACTGAGCCTAGGTCTCCTCATAAAAACATCGCAAAAAACAACCACGCCGTCAGCAGTAACAACAGCAGCAACAAGTGTGTCCGATAAACCGGTAACTCGTGTCGAGCCCGGTGGCGTGGTGACATGCGTCTGCCTCGCGACTGGAGGAGACACATATGTGCGCGGGTTCGAACCCCACCGTTGCACCGATTTGTATTTATGGGGCATGTCCGTCTATGAAGCAATGCGAAAAGCAGTCCCATGGACGTTAAATCTTGGCTGAGAGTCAGCCCCAAAAGGATTTTTTTAAAAAACCGGTAACTCCATCGGGCAACAGAACCAGCGGGCCACAGCGTAATCAAACTGCCGTTAAGCCATTTCGAGCTGCTTCTCCTGCTCCGTCGGTGTCTGACGGCGGAGGAGCACCACCAGAAATCGGTTCGAACGAGAGTTTGAACTCGAGCAACCACGACGGCGCGAGCGGCAGTCTTTAGCGTCAGCGGCCAACGGCTGGTGACTGGTGCGGCTGCCGATGGTGGTGGTTCTGCCGGTGATATTGATATGCGTAGCATCATGTTCAGTTTGTCGTAACTCATATCTGGAGCTCTCACAACTACCACTTCTCGGACTACCACGCGACGTGTGTCTCTGTAGTCTCTAAGAGAATAGACCGACCGACCGGCCGGCCCTCTATGGCATATAAGTACACTTACGACCAAATATTGGCAAACCTTGCAATAACTAACTTGAACGGCGTACATATACGATATCTCGAATGTAGACGAGGCGGTTGCATCCTCTAACGAGGAGAAGTGATGGCGGCCGCGACTTGGGTAAGAGAGAAATTAAACGAAAGTTAAACAAATGTGAGCCATGCGTCACTGCCAAGCTGCTTGAAATGATAAAAGAGAAGGAGACAGCCTATAAGGCATCTCGCAGTAGCCCTGTTAACGCCCGCAGGCGCCAAGCGTACGTTAGACTGAGAAACAGAGGCGTCTTGTTTTCAAGAAAGTGCAGACTGGAAGCTAATGGGAAGATTGTTCGCGATAGAGTACAGGAAAATGTGGCGGCGTGGTCTAGGGGACTAGTGTGCTGGTCATGGTTGTCATCTACCGGGGTGTCGCCGGTTCGATCCCTGTTGTTGATCGAATTTTCTTTGAGCGATGCTCATTGCGAATAGATGATAAACCATACCGCTGAGAGTCAGCGGCCATACTGCCACAAGGACTGTTGGGGAAACCCTAGATATCATAACATGTCCGGCCCTCGGTGCATTGAAGATATACCTCAGGTTACGTTCCAAGTCCGTAGGAGACGGAAGATAATCTAGAATTAAAAACAACCTCCTTAAAAAGTGTTTTTAATTCTAGAGTACAGGAGAGGCGGAGTCGATGGAAAGCCATCCAGCCAGTCATGGGAGGTGCCAGAAAAAGTGTGTTAAACTGGAGATTGATGATGAGATAGTCACTGACTGTGTACGACTTGCTAACATCCTAAATGACTATTATGCAACTTGCGTAAAGGCCGACGCCGAATTCTCGGCGAGGCCACCGAGGTACGGATTTCATATCTGAACTGTACGAACGATGAACTGCCTCTAAACCGCCACTGTTTAAATGCGGTAACAGACTAAGCCAAGAAGATTACAGGCCGGTCAGTATCCCGTCCCCACCCTCCAATATCTAAGATTTTTGAAAAAGCTACTTATGAACAGTTGAACGAACACTTTGAGATGTCAGCGTCAGTTCGGTTTTCGATCCAAACTGTTGGCGACTGAACCCATCATGGACTTTCTTGAAGAGATCCACAGAAACCTAATGTTAAAAAAGAGAATCGCCGGTGTGTTTATAGATCTTAAAAAATCATTTGATACAGTCGATGCAAATATTCTAATTAGAAGGTTAACTCTATATGGAGCGGACGATATTTTCTTGTGGTACTCTATGTCGAATCGGAGACAAGTCGTTCAGTTGGGCAATGCACTATCTGATGTAAGGAATATATCGGTTGGAGTAGCTCAGGGCAGTTTGGTGGTCCAGTCCTGTTTGACATCTTTATTAACGACATCCTAAGAGCACCAATACATGCAACATTGTTGACATTGTTTGCGGACGATACTACCGCCGCCTGTGGCGTTACGTTGAACGAGACGCTGACAATTGAAGCGCATGTCACATGTATACGTAAAAAATACCTGGCAGTCATGCAGCTGTATACAGAGCTCGACGAATTCTTCCTTAAGACTGCCTGATGGTGGCGTGTTTCGCCTACGTCCATAGTAACCTGACTTACGCTGTAGAAGTTTATAGCTAGACACAGATGCGTTTTATCGGGTCGTTTCACCGACCCCAAAAACAAGCACTGAGAACAGCTCTGGGCTTCTGGATGCGAGACTCATTGCAACCGCACTACAAACATATAAGCATTCTGAGGTTTCCAAAACTTATAGAATGCTCTCTCGTAACTAAAATTAAGCGTATACTCTTTGGAGTGCATCTAAACTTACGTGGTTTGGCAACACTAGCAACACCCATATGTAAAAGAGGTAACACATATAACTTGCTTACTCTGTCACACGCCAACTCAAACAACAAGTCAAAACTATCAATCAGAAACACCGGAGTCTCATACTGGAAGAAAGTACCGGTCTCCGTCACGGCAAACAAAGTCTCTGCTTAAGTTTAAATGCGACCTCGAAGAGAATCATCTCGAAACGTTGGCATCTAGTTAACAATAATATAAGTAATACAAACCATGTTGCAGCATATTAGAAATAGATGCAAATTTTTATATTTTGATCTTACAAACGGGACTCCGAACAAGCTATGTGCTTAATGATGCCTCAAAATTAGCGTGTGCAATTATCTTAGAAGAAATGTCAATAAACAAATTCAAATTCAACAACATGCGCCCGTTTTGACGTTGCTTTAACTATCTCACCGAGTGGTCGGTGAGAGAGTTAGGGCCCCCGTAACGTCTATTCAACATGTCTATGCAGTGCAATCTACGTGCGCGGAAGCCCCAGGAGGTTGCGTACTCACAGTTGCATAAGCAGCAATGGGCGTTCGCCTTACAATCTCTCCTTTAATGATGAAAAAAGTGACCCGCATGTCCGGCATCTTCGTTTCGTCATCTTGCGATTCGTGGTTAAGTGATCCATGGTGAAGCATGACTCGCGGCACAATATGACCCCGTTTTGTTGGGGTTCCAAGCGGAACCCTGCTGGAAAGTTATTACACGCAAAACTCAGAATAAACCTTGCCTCTTACTGAGGAACGAGCTCAACTTATTCACGCAGATACCTCTACTTCTGCCAATTCTTGCAGCGATAGCAGTCTCCTTTTGTCAGCCTCGTTTTTTACTGCAATAACGTAGATGCAGTAGAAGACGAGTTCTAGAAAGCTCCCCGTTTCTAGTTAATCGAGGTTCTTCAACCTAAATTTAATGTGCTGCGCAATGCAGCAACGGTCATCATTGAAGCGCGTCTTCAACGCGTTGTGATCAACTGCAACCGTTACAGCCACCTGCTTGACTAGTGTCACGTTTGACTCATGCAAGCGTTTGGTGCGCGTCACCATTTGGAAACCATTATCGTCGGTCTGATCGACACTTCGGTGAAATTCACTAGCGACCGCTCTTACCGCTTCATTACCATCCTGCGCCATCGGCGTTGGCCGCGTCCAGCCTGCGGCACCCGCATACCTTCATTGCTATTTTCTTCAGAAAGTCGAGCCGGGTGGAGGCGTGGTGGGTGCATTCGCGTGCGCCTCGCGACCGGAGGAGACACATACGTGCACGAGTGCGAACTCCGCCACCGTTGCACATTTGTATTTATGGAGTCCGAAGTCTCACGAAGAAATGCGAAAACAGTCCCGTAGACGTTAAATGTTGGCTGAGCGTCAGCCTGAAAAAGTTTTTTTTTCAGGAGGGCTCAAAGCGGCTGCCTTCGGTCGGCAGAACAGATCGCCCGCACCGCTGGATGGCTGAGCAACGCGTTCATTTGACAGAACGACGATGATGATGATGATAATGGTGATGCCGGCGATGATGACGTGCGTTCTGCTCGAATCTGCTTGTAAACACACTGGCCTTGACCTTCAAATCCTCTGAATCGTTCAATACACTGTTTGTATACAACTCGACCTGCAGAGTGCGCGCTCGACGTCTGAGCTATTCGAGCGATCGCACTGTGATCAAACTGCCAGGTGTCCGGCCCGGCTCAGCCGATCGAAATTCGCCGCACCAGTGTCGACAGTGCCCCGAAGTTGAACGCAACTATACTCTGCGCAGTACCTGTGAGGTGTTTAAGGTACGTGCTGAAAGACTCAAGAATTCGGTTGTTCTGAGTGCGACTGCTCAGCCCGTTTAGGATCTCAGGTTGGAGCACAGGTTTTCACCGATTTTCCGAGACGAAAGTGTATCGCATCTTTACACTATCCCCACTCTACGTCAAATACTATCACTTTACAAATTTTAAATTAGGTTCACATGCATAGAACTAAAATGCCTTAATTGTCAAACTTGAACAGATTATGATATTCCAGGTTTATTCACCATGAATTGATAGCTTAGTACAACAGTTCACATATATAATTTTGTAGGCTAAGAATATCGTTGACACTTGATTGTAGTGACGATGTGTCAATGGACGAGCAGGTGAGTATGTGGTAACGTCCGATATTGCACTCTCCACAATATTTACATACGCACTCGTCAATTTCAAAACAGTGTCCTCTCAAGCATATACAATGGTGGTAACCATGCCATGCTGTTCGGCATATTATAGATCTGTTTTTCGGGGACAGTTTTCGTTTATTGCTGCAAAAAGCAGGACCCTCCACATAGAGACCCATTACAAATGCCATGTTGCGATTTTCTCTATATTCTCTGTAGGCTTCTAAGATTTGTTTACTGAACGGTATCTTGTCCAGTACTAAATCTTCTACTAGTGTGCGCATAGTTCTAGTGCGAGTGGTGCCGATGCGTTCTTTGCCAAGCCTAACGTGCGCTGTATGAAATAAAATTTTATTTTACCTACGTTTTCAAGGTCTGACATTTTAAAATAAGGGGCAATTGCGTGAAGGCAGCATCTCACTATAGGAACATTTTTTTAAAATTCTAAACAAGTTTAGCGCGATTTTTAGTTCTATGTCAGTAACGTCTCCTACTAGAACGATAGCCGCGGTGGCCTTGCTACGCATTTCCTCTATATGTCTACTGAATGACAGCCGGGGGGTCACTGTTTCCTGTCCTAGATAGCATAAGTGATTGACAACTTTAATATTTACTCCCCCTATCTTAATGCACCATGTATCTTAATTGTCAGTTGATTTTGTTGGCACATTTTGATTACATTGGCGACCTCTTCTTCTGTAAGTGCTCGATAATCACAAACATCCTCCCTTGGAGGTAGTAGGAGGTCACCACCGTATAGGCGCGTAAAATGAAGTATCCACTCATCGTCATTGATTAATGGATTTGGTGAAGTGGGTCGTTTTGGGAGGAGTATCCATGGTTTTGTAGCACTCTGTTCTACGTGTGTCACCGCTGAATGATCTCATATGCTTGTTTCTTTTCTTGTTTGATCTTTTTCAAATTCCGTTCCATGTCCCCTGTTGTAATCCCTCCGGGCTAAGATCCGTGTGACTGCAAATGGTGTATTTTATGGCTTGGCATTGTTAATCAAACCATGGTTTGTGCGCAGTGGGTTTGTGTAGCGGTTTCCGTGACCATGATATCCGAATTGCCCACCGGATAGCTTTTTCAGTGATATTGATATCGTCAGTTGACTGAATGAGTTGTAGTGCTTGCTGAAATATCTGGGGGTTCAGGGAGCGGCTAAGGGTGTGTACTGGGGGTGCATTGGGCTTGTTGGTTCGATGCAAATTGAACGTTATTTTAAAGTGTTTTCGATGCGCTGAGGGCGTTGAATACATCTCGCTGATTATTGATTGTGGCTGCTGTGCTGAGGTTAGTATCACATCGGTCGCACTCTTTCCATGCGCTTCGTGCGTTTTCTTTTAATAGATCGCAAGTAAAGTTGCCGCTTATAACAATCTTCTTCTTTGTATGTATACAGTAGCTCATTGCGTGTACAATATTATATCAGCGGGTTGCCTATCTGGTGGACTATAGATGCATACCAGTTCCAGCACCATTTCTCGTGACGTACGCGTGAGCACTGTGCCGTTCTGGCGGCGATAGCCACACCCTATTTGGGTCGGCCTCTCCTCTGCGAATTAAGTGCCTGTCGATAGTATACTTTGTGTTGTGTGAACTGATATATATATATATATATATATATATATATATAGAGAGAGAGAGAGAGGGAGCGCGAGAGAGAGAACGGATTGGTTCGCCGACATCAGTGCGACGTAGGCGGATGAACTCGTTGCTCAGCCATCCAGCGGAGCGGGCGATCTGTCCTGCCGGTCAAAGGCGGCCGCATTGAGCTCTCCTGATAATAAGAAAATTTTGGAAGTATATATCTATGGCTGCGCTAGGCCTGTACAAGGAGATACGGAGATGACAGAACGACGATGATGATGATGATGCCAATGATGATAATGGTGATGCCGGCGATGATGACGTGCGTTCTGCTAGAATCTGCTTGTAAACACACTGGCCGTGACCTTCATATTCGTTCTGAATCGTTGAATACACTGTTTGTATACAACTCGACCTGCAGAGTACGCGCTCGACGTTTGAGCGATTCGACCGATCACACTGCAAAAACTGCCAGGTGTCCGCTCCGGCCCAGCTGAAATTCGCCGCACCAGTGTCGACAGTGCCCGGAAGTCGAACGCAATTATACATTGCACAGTACCTGTGAGGTGTTTGAGGTGCGTGCTGAAAGGCTCACGAATTCGGTTGTTCTGAGTGCGATTGCTTAGCCCGTTTAGGACCTCAGGCTCGAGCACAGATTTTCACCGATTTTCCGGGACGAAAGTGTATCGCATTTTTACACTATCCCCATTCTACGTCAAATACTATCACTTTACAATTATAGTTTAGGTTTACAAGCATATAATTTTTTTTATTGTTTACAGTTTTATTTGCTTATATGCAAGAGGCAACAATTGTATCCTTATGAGCGTGTACACCAGATAAATCAAGTGGAGACGTCACATATCCTCCAGGTTCGGGCGTGTCCAGTCTAGCAGAGTTCCACGCACAGAGGCGGCGTTATCCCGCTGAATGTCCAGCGATAGTCTCTGGTGCAAGTACTCGACAGCTCTAGGGTCCCCTGTCGAACGATTGAGCGCCTTGCCGACACGTTGAATAAGTTTGTGCGTTTTCGGGCCAGGTCCCCCTAATGTCTCGAATGCCAGTGGACGAAAGTCGTGGGGGTAAGTGATACTGGCATACTTTCTGCACTTGTTCGCTTCCGTTAACATAGACGCGTGTCCAGCATGTTCCGCTCCCGCACTGACCATTGAGGGGGCTAATGAGTCAGTAACGGTTGCATCCCATTCCAGCATGCGACCCATCTCGAAGGACGTTAGTGTCAGCCCATCCGGTCGCTTCCCATCATTCCTGCAGAGGCCAGGAGGCTCGAGAATGCAAGGAAAGCCGGCCGACCTCAAAGCTCGGCTAAATGTCTCGTTAAGTGCGGCGTGTCGGGCTCGACGACCTGAGCTTAAGGCACAAGAGAGGCCATGGTGTGCCTGTGGCCCCACTTGATCGCCGCATTTACATTGGTGGGGGATAACAAGAGCTGTCCCCAGGCGTAGCCCCGCACTAATCCGAACAGTCTCGTCATCTAATAGAGTGCCTAACTGAGCACTGGGGAGCGCCTGTAACCAGGCCCCGGCACTTTTTGAGGAGACCGCCCGTAGCCTGGTCTTGTCAGTCGTAGTGGGGGCCTGCTCAAGGAGATGCGCAAACGTCTTCTCCTGCAGTGGGGTCGACCAGCCTTTCTGGGAAAGGGTGTCAGTGGGTATGGCACCGCACAGAGAGGCTAATCTCTCAAGTAAGCCTGCCAAAGTGTGATCGTATACACTTTGACCTGTATCGTCCAGTAACCGTTTGGCCTTTTCCAATGCCTGGGACATAGATGAGACGATGGCAGGCCCAGCCAACGCTACTGCATCTGGCATTCCCAGTCCACCTAAGGATATGGGAAGCAGAGCCTGCAAGCCTGCATCGGGTGAGAGGCGTACGTTCAGGAGCAGTTCCAGTGTCTTCAAGGTCCACTCGTTAAAAGCTCGAAGGTTCTCGGTCGAGTCAAAATAATTAGCCCCTCTAAGTAAGTGAGTTATACGGGCCGCCGAAAAGCACGATCTCAGTAGGTACATTCCGCGATGAGATCCCAGCGAGGGAAGACGGCTGGCGGCTACTTCAAGCTTTTCTCTCCACGCGTCTAGAGCCCCAGGTAGCCCCTCTTGGCAAAGAGGAACCCCGGGGAGCTCAATGTCACTCTTCTGGACTACCTTGCAACCGGGAAGGAGATGGCATAGCTCCGATATATCCGGCGAGATCATATCCTCGGGGCCCGTGATGTAGACCTCGCATTTCCCAGGGTTTAGGGATAGACCACTCACCCTCTCGAAATCCAGGACTCTGTGGATATCACCGACTACCGTAGCTAGGTCACCTCCAAGCACACCGTCGTCTAGGTACCAGGCATTTAGAGGACTTTGTAGGGAGTCGATCAAGTCCTTTGCGCACAGGCAGAACAGCGGTGGACCTAAAGGGTCTCCTTGTTGGAGGCCCGACTGCGAAGATATAGTCGCGTGTGGCAGAACCAAGTGCGACGGTTGAGCATAAGCCGCATGTACCTGGTGAAACATTTGCGGGGCGTAGAATTTCACCGCGTTTAGCAAGTGGTCTCTTCTGACGCTATTAAAGGCATTCCTAAAATCCAGCTTCACCAAGACAGTCGGGCTACTGCGGGAGTTTATAAATGCACGAGAGGTATGAATTTCGATCTCCGTCCAGCCAGTAGTTGCAAAACCCAGCTGATGGTGGCCAATTGCCGATAATATTTTAGCTTTGTTGGCAGCGCACCCTATTTTTGAAGCCAACCTCCGGAGTGTGGACGACCATGCTATCGGGCGGATAGAGCATATAATTAAAACGCCTTAATTGTCAAACTTGAACAGGCTATGTGTTTCAATTGGGCAAAGTAAGCAATCGTGGCTGATATGATGCTGAGTGTATAAAAAGTTTTTTGTTGCATTATAACATACTGTTCACTATTGTTTGGGTCAACATTTACAACACTTATAAATTAAATACAAGCTGCTTAGAGTAATGGTTCAAGAGCCACATTTGATTTTAGGAGGGGCGAAAGTGTAATGCATCTCTATACTATCCACACACTACTTCAAATACCATCACTTAATTATAAAATATGCATAAATGCATATACATACACATTTCCGTGGCATGCTGCCTCCAGTCTTTTTTTGAATCCAACAGCAACAAAAATCGCAACAGTCTACCTCTTAGAATCCCCAATACGTATCGTAACTATGGACTAAAATCACGGGAGATATCTATGACAAAATCATTTTTTATTTTTGTGAATGGTATGTCTTTGTTAATATGCCCATGGAGTTAAAGTAGTGTATCTGAATACTGCATACTCTTATAATATTATTATAACTGGGATATATATATATATATATATATATATATATATATACATATATATATACTGCGAATTGAATTAAATGTTTTACCTGTACCGGTAGTGACATTCCTAGTGCACGTATTTATTTAGTGTAACCACCGTTTACTTAAATCGCTGCTTCAACTCGAGACCTAAACCGCTTACAAGGCGTCTTAACCTTGCAAATGTCTGTTGAATGTAGGCAGCCAGCGAATATGCATTGTGATGTCTAGTTTTGTTGGACTCTCACTCAATAACGCCCCACATGTCGTCATCCAGAGTATTTAAACCTGAACTACTAGAGCGGGTGCGCCGTGTTGCTGAAACACGTATTGCAAATCATCATGCAAGAAAATGTAACCACGGCTTCACTACAGTCTGCAGAACATGCCATTAAGCTTCCCGTGTCATCAAAATGTTTCTTACATTTATGTTGTTATTGCAGTGGCCCTGGCGACCACGCTCTGCAAATCCGAATCGACAGACTAGCAGACGCCCCAGTCCGGGGCGGCCACAAACCGAGCTAGGACACCACACTACTCCAACCCTATGATAGTAATTCATCACTTTGTGATCCCACGGAACCGTTTGGAATCGCCTCCATGATGCAGGTTTCTCGTGCAAGCGGAATATCTTGCTACCACACGACCTCAATGATAGGCAGCTTGAAGGGCGAGTCGATACCTGTCACGCACTCCTCCGGAAGAACTCGAATGAGCCATTTCTGAGGAGATTGATAACCGGCGATGAAAATTTGATACTCTACAGAAACGTAACACAGAAAAGAAGTTGGGTCCCCAGAGGTTCTCAGGCCGCAGCTATCCCTAAACCCGAAATTCATCAGAAGAAGGTTATGCTGTGCTGCTGGTGGGACTGTAAGGGCGTCGTGTACTTTGAGCTGCTTCCAATGGGTCAGACGATCATCTCCGTCGTCTACTGCAGACAACTCGAAGATTTGAAGGCTGCAGTAGCAACGAAGCGCCCGGAATTGTCAAACAGGTGGGGCGTCACTTTTCAACATGATAAGGCGACACCACACAAAAGTTTGGCCACCCGGCAAAAATTGGCGGAGTTTGACTGGGATGTGCTGCCGCACCCAGTCCCGACCTCGCACCATCTGATTATCTCTTGTTCAGGTCTCTCCAGAACTCCCTTGATGGCACAACATTTGAATCTTTGGAGGCTATAAAAAATCACCTCACTCAGTATTTCGACGAGAAGGACAAGACGTTCTGTGAGAAAGGAATCATGGATCTACCGAGGCGATGGGCGAAGGTTATCGAACAAAACGGTCAATATATCATTGAATAAAAATACTGTTGTCTGCATAAATAAGGCTCTTTAAAATCGGGTAAAAAAGCCGACGAACTTTTTGACTTACCTAATATATATATATATATATATATATATATATATATATATATATATATATATATATATATATAGATGACCATCATCATCACTAGATACGGCAAAGACATGTAGGTTGCGTCACTTGTTTGTTATGTATTACCGGGTCATCTCGCTGCCATGTCATGCTCCTATTATCTAGACACAAAAAAAGTAGCGACGGCTACTTTTTTGGTATCTAAATTGTCGTCGTTGGCATTTGGACATCTGCGATTCTTTTTTTTACTGTTCTCGTTACTGTCGATGTCTACCGGAGCTTTTTCTTACTGTTGCTGCTGGCCACATATTTTTTGATTCTGTGCTCTCTCATTAGCGGGACGGTGCCACGCCTGACACAGTTGCTCTTCACAGCCAGGTCATTCATAATGGACGCAGAAGGACATGGCACTCAGAAGCAATGGAAGATGGCCGGCGAGGACTTCATCGACTCCGCGCAGCACAAACGTCACAGGTAATTTAGTTCACTAATTTCACTGATAACACACGCGCAGCTATCGCCAGAAGAACCCACCGCTATGATAAAGAGGCCGACAACGAGCCTAAATCGACTTCATTTGGCAAACTTGATCCCACTCCTAAAGAGTGTAAGCAATTAGGGAGGACTGCTTCGTGTAGTGATCTATATATATCTATTGTATATCTCAATATGGTTATTAAACCAAGGAAGTGGGCATACCAGTGATGCCACAAAGTGGGTATTATTCGGTCGGAGTGGAGGTCAGTAACAGTCACCGATCCGAGCAAAGATCAAAGCCCATAATCCTCGAATGGACCACGGATAATATTATAGTGCGTTGGTTCGACATATATTCGGCGTCGTGTACCCTGCCTCTGATAATCCGGTGTTTGAACCGGAAAAGTGTTACCCTTGGGAGTTTATACATCCACGCAGTACGCATAATTTGCGCGCATGACAGGGAGACGCACTGGAAAGAGAGTCATAGTTACTCCCGCCTGTTTGGCTTTATTGAATCGAACACAGTCCGTTGCTTTGCGCTTGATGGAACCCAGGTGGTCCCTACATCGAGCTAGTCTCCCTACGTAAAGCCCTCCGAACGGCCCGGAACCGATGGGTACTACGCTCCGCTCAGCGACTAATGGCCATCCGTGTGAACAGGGCGCATAGGACGACTTCTACGGTAGCCCTACTGGTGGAGCGAAGGCTGCGTTATTGATGACGGCGCAGCAGGTTTGTCGGCACCAATTTCTGACCCCTTGATTGAGCAACTGCTCACGTTAGAACCGCACTTCATGAACTTGCCTATTACGGATGAGTAGTTTGCTACTTACTGGTCGATTCACTTCGACAAGCTGGAGTGGGTAGCATTATTCTTAGAGTGCTCTCCAGCTTCTTCGCTGAGGACTGCCTTGAATATGTGGCGCGGTGAGACTACACAGGGCGAGACGTGGGGACCCTTCAGGGGAACCCGCTCAGCTTTTTTTTGCATTCACCCTACTTAGCCCGCCATGTGCGGGAGTAGTTTCGAAACGCAGTTGTCATAATGTACACGAATAACGTTGTGGGGACCTCGGGGCAATTCAATGTATTGTCGGCAGTATTGAAGCCTACCTAAACGGCAAGGGACTTCAAGGAAATTCACGGAAGACGAAGGCAATTAAGTTTCGCCCAGGACGTCGATAGGTTACGGTAGACTAAATTATCTGTGGGGGCTAACCGTTGGAGTTTGTCACATCCTTTCCATATCCGGGTCTCAGGGTCTAGTACATAGGAACGACCTCTTTACTACCTATCGCAGATAGATGCTGGTCAGCAATTGAATCCGTGCACACGGAGATCAGAGATGCTCGAAGGCTATCCCTAGGTATTTCAATATGGCTCTTTTCAGCTTAAAATATTGAGCTTTTTCGAGCACAACTCGAGGCTGAAGTCACCAGTCTGAAGTGTGAGACTTACAACCTACTAAATCTACATTTCTCCCTACTCGTAGCTAGCAAAATGATGTCTAAACCAGAGTTTACTTTAAATCATAATGCAGTATGATGTGCCTAAGGAAGAAAACATCATCGTTCATAGAATAGTTATGACGTAACTAGTCGGCTTATGCATGTTTGTATATATATATATATATATATATATATATATATATACATACATATGTATAGTGACCATTTATTTTCCGTATAATACATGATGTATATGTTACACGTATCACGATGGATTAGCTAAGCCAAAGTGCCTAGTGAGCGCGTATTGTGACTGTCACGTGTTAGTTTTGAGGAGGCCAGGCCGAGACCACTTCAGAAGTGTGCCCCGAACGGAGGCAGTGTTTCCACGTTGTATGCCAAGATCAGGACGTTGTTTGAAAAAGGACGACGACCTATTATCACCGGATGACAGATTTAACAAGGTGCCGACCTTTCGGATCAACCGCTTGGTCCGAACGCTAGGAGCACCCAGGGTTTCAAACGCTAGGAGAACCCAGGGTTTCAGACGCGAGAGGGCAGAATTCGTGGGGATACCCGATTGATGAATATTTTCTCAACTTGCTAGTCTCCGCAAGGTGGACTGCACAATCAGCTTTGCATGCACCGCCACCTACTATAGAAGTGGTTAAGAGGTCGGTAACGGTTGCATCCCAAACCAGCATTTTGTCTCACTGGAATGGTGTAAGTTTTATCCCGTCTGGACGTCTGCAGTCCTCCGCGCAGAGGCCTGGGGGTTAAAGGATGCACGGACGACCGCACGACCTAAAGGCTATATATATATATATATATGCGTAAGCGTTAGTCATGGATGCCATCTACCGGAAAGGTTGGTTAAATCCCCTTTTCTAATCGAATTTTCTTTCGGCGATGCTCCTTAAGAACAATCATATTGCTGGAAGTCAATGACCATACAGCCACAAGGACTATTGGAGAAACCTTAGATTACCCAACGTGTCTGCCAATGCTGTTGCCCTAAGCGCCTCCGATGCAAAACGGTGACATATGTATTGGGCATACATGTCAAGCAAATAATATAAGCCATCCATGCATATATACAGGGTGCTTAATATATGTACCAGTGAATCCAATTGCCCTCACTCGAATACAAATAAAGTCACTGCTATTAATCATGTAATGTAAGTCTGTAGCTCTTTGGCACAACCTCATTGTGCCCACTTCAAGGGTACGCGTGACGTAGTCGAGTCGACTTCGTACCCTTTTTTTCAGTAATAATTCTTACAAAGGCCGTATATCATAGGCTGACACGTACGATTTGTTTTGTTGGTATCCGATTGGCCGTCGGTGTTTACAGGTCCACCGAAAATAATCAACGCAACGACGACCATTTTTTGGATGGATCGTCATCGAAGATCGACTCCAGCACGAAGACATCACTTTCTGGTCACGGCTCGTCGGAATCACCTGGCTCCGATCATGTAGAGTCTTCGAACAACTCTTCATCATCACCCGATGAACGACGTTGAGGAGCCTCTACGAAATGCGTGCGGAATGTATACTAGGCGAGCATATGTCTAGTCGCATTCCCAATAATAACCGCTTCTACATACAAATATTTCTTTAGACGACTAATACGCACTGCAAAGCTATGCATGGTCACTCTCAATGATTTCAAGTAAAGGCGACGTGAACGAACTACCTAGCTTGGCAACCAGTTTGGATGGCTTCAAGGCTTCAAAAAAGCTTGCAACAGTACTAATAACCAATAATACGAAAACAACACGCTCGGATCCAACCCTCTCTCCCTGACCTTGTATTCTCACAGCCAGTTTTCTTTACGAACAGAATATGACTCACACTGTGTTTGTTACGTTAACTTATTGCCTACGCTTTCTCCATCGGTCTCTTCGCGGGCGGTCTCTTGACTGCAACGACGTAGACTGGGGTGGATTCCCCGGAAGAAGCTCGTACTAGATGGACCGTTGGCTCCGTACGCAAATTGGAACAATCGCGGGTGTTTCCGTCGCAGCACGACAACGCGGCTAACATTACACTGTCGCGCTAATTACTGGCAGCTGCATACTGTCGCTCCATTAAGAGCCTTCCTCGACAAGTACCCCACTGGTGCTGCTGCTTTGACACTTACCGTGACCAATCTGTCTACCGTCTTTTGTCTTAAACTACCCCCGCAGACTAACAATTCCTGCAGCAGCAATGAAAACACTACGAAGCCACGTCTACAACGATAGCAACAACAACAACAACAGTAACAACCCACGCCACCGACAGAATCGCCGGAACTGGGATAACCCGGCTGAGAAGTTACGGCGCCTCTGTGATGAATCCTCGTCGGCTGTCACGGCGAGCCGTCTGGCGTGCTCGCGATGCGTTATACGCGGGCGTAACCATTTTCGGATAGACTCAACAACAACTGTTATGCCAACTACGCAGACGATATTTCGAGATATAAGACAACAATATTGCGTTGTTTTACTTTGATCTCTTACCACTTATAAAGAACGGGTTATTTAGAGTTATTACAGAAGACGAGGTCGAAGGATCCTCGCCGTATTGTAGAATAATGGGCAGGCAGTTTTTCCTTTATGCACCGGCCTCATTTACGAGTGTTGTGTTGTTTATTATGTAATTGTTACTGTTATTGATCTCACTATTATTAATTGCAAGTGTTACTGTAATTGATCTCACTATAATTAACTGTATTGGTACAAGTCTTACTGTTACTTGCCTTTCATGCAGGTTTAAACTAGTTGTTTTGACTCCGATCCTATACATACAGATATACGTGACGTGTCGTACACCTAAGTTTAGCTTGCGTCAAGTTTTGCGCGGGTGAAATAGCTTCTCTCATATGAATACCATTTGTGAATACAAGAGCATACAACACCTTGAACTACTTATATACATCTATACGTATGTCTCAATTAAAGTAAATTACCCGCAACAAGCAAAGGCAGTTAGTATCCGTGTTTGGAATCAGATTTTTGTAGGCGCATCAGGATGTTTTATCTTGTTTAAGGCATATATATATATATATATATATATATATATATAAGACCGAGCAAAGCCTTTGCCTTGCATTCGGGAGGCCTGGGTTCTAGACCCAGATCGATCACTCTTAAATTGGTTTGCATGGTTTCCAATTTAGACAAGGTTAATGCCGGAGTGGATTAAAAATCAGCCATGACATGAAAAAACCGTACACGGGCATTAGCCTTACGGAAAAACTAAAAAATATATATATTAGACTAGAGCGATGAGCACTAGCTACTGGAAGGATCTAGTATGCTGCAAACGCAGGTACTTTGTTAAAGTTAAAAAAATAAACTATATTAAAAACAACCTCCTTAAAAATGTTTTAATTTTAGGTACTTTGGGGTTACTACTACTACCGGGTTTGCAATACATGGATTTAACATGAGGTTATATACACGGAATAGATTTCACGGAAATAACGGCCGACTGCAAACACAAGCTATGTGGAGAATCGTGTGATCTATATCACCTCCAACAGTGTATAACAGCATTATCGCTGACGAAAGTGATGTAGGAAAGCTGTTATACAAATGTGTTTAAACCATATATATATAATATTCCATGTTGCTGATATGTAAAACATGTAGGACAACAATACAAACATTAATATAACGGATATGTCCTAAGTCAAGTCATAAACATCTTTATTCAAATGTCATATGCGTGAATGTATACTGTTATTTTAAAGCATATGAATATAATTATTACGCACATCAGGTCTGTCGATTTTGCAAACTTCGTGGAACTCTCCACACGTGCGCGTGTTGTTCACCGATTGTGCAACGTCCAGTAATTTAACATTTACTTCGCTTTGTAGTCCATTATCCACATGTTTAAGTATGGTCTGGTCAGTGCCAAGGGACAGCACAACTTTTTATACAGCGATAGATTACCTCGTTTGTATAACCTTTGGTGGCTCACGTTCGTGGCACAAGAGATACGCTTTCACGAGAAGCATTACACCTCTTTGACACTCGTCTTAGTGTACATACTCTTTGTATTTTTTTTCTTCACCGACGACAAATCAGTTTGGACGTCTTAGCTCTACACTTGAGAAAGCAAGGATCCCTTTAGCAGTTATTAGGCGACTTGATAAACCGCAACGAGAGTTGCCTGGAACTTTGCTTGAGTTCCCACCAGCATTATATCTGGCATGCGAAAACAAAGAGAAGGTCATAGTCTACTCAAGCCCTGTGCAAAGTTCTAGTCCACGCTTAACAGTATTCGCACCTCATGTGCTTGAAGCGCTCTGAAGGGACAGAATATTTTCTGGGTTTCTGACTGAGCCAACGGAGATAGTAACGGAGCTAAGCCACCATTTTGGTGGGATCCAATACGGTAAAGGCTCTCCAAGTCACGGAAAACGTTCAGCCAGCTCTGGTAGCCACCTGGTTCAGAAGAGATTTGTCATTCTCTTTTTTGCCAGTAAGTACGCCGGAGGTACAGAGAGCGCTAGAATCCGCAAAGGCTTCCTGGAAAGTTGGGGCTGCAGAAAGCCCAGACCGATTGCTAAAGCTGTTCTCCGTCACTCTTTCTCGTCTATTGGCGCATATTATGGTGTTCCGTTTTACCGTTCCCTGACTTTTTCCCGCTAGACTAAAGGTGTCCAGAATTATTTAAAAATAAGGGCGATCGTAAAAATCCGAATAATTACCGAGCAATTTCTTACTCTCAAAGATATTTAAAAAGGTAAGTCCAGATGCGACTCTTTTCCAGGAATCAGTTTGGATTTCGTAAGGCACGCTCAACGGAGCTTGCCCTCGCTCATCTATATCAGAAGATCTTTTCAAAGCAACCAACTTTGCCTCGGCGTCTTTTTGGATGTTTCTGCCGCCTTCAACTGTGTAAAATATTCGTTGTTCTTACATATGCTCGAAAAACTTGGCTGTGACAGCACTGTTGTGTCTTGGGTTAGGTCATACCTAGCGGAGAGGCAGCAGGCAGTAAAGGTAGGTTGTTTTGAATCGCCCATAGAAGGAGTAAACATCGGGACGCCGCAAGGGTCAATCTTAGGACCGTTTATGTTTATCATTTTGATCAACTTCCTTATTGAAGAGATCGCGTCAGGAGGGTCCTGTACGCCCATCGTTTATGTTGATGATACGACCTTAATTTTTCGTATTCAACCATCTGCGATACAGGCTGATGTACAGAAGCCTATGCAAGTAGTAGAGTATGCTGTTCTTGTGTTTGAAAAATTTGGTCTGGTAATAAATGCAACCAAAACTGGACTCGTGTTGTTTCGCCCTGCCAAAAAGACCACCAGGTTCAAATGCTGAAGCTCAATGGAACGAGAGTGACACTCTCCCCTACTATCAAATGCCTGGGCTTAACTTTACATGAGACGCTTAGATGGCATGATCACTTAGATGTTATTACACCTAAATGCTTTGCGGTAATTTCATGTATTCGTCGTCTACGAGAACTAGGAGTGCCTGTCGAGGGTCTTCTTATGATGTATAAAATGCTATCAGTGCCAATTCTTTGTTATGGTATCTGCATTCATAATAAATTCATAATAAAGGTATAACTCATAGGGTCGAAGTCATTCAGAATGATGCCCTCAGGGCAGTTTTTAACTTGCGCCGTAGCGATTCGGTTCGTAAGTGTTTTCAAGACTTTAAGCTTTTACCACTTAGGGACATTTACAGGGTAAAACTTGCCGTGGCTGCATTTAAGATGTATAGAAGAGTTATTCCGGATGATGTTGTTTCTTCTATAAGAGCTGCTGTTAGACGCACAACTCGACGTGCAACGGAATTTGTAAAGCCAGTAGCTCTAAAGCAGTCCACCCGTCATGCTCTCGCGTACACCCTGCCGACTATCTGGAGCGAACTTCCCAAAGAAATTCGTGTACTCACCTCAGTCAGATTATTTAAACGTGAGGTGAAAAAATAGGTAACGAGTAAAAACTTTAGTCAAATCTAGTTACCTGTCAATAGGTTGAAGAAAGCGTATTTTGTGTGTGAACGGGAGAATTTTTTAGCGACCTCAATCGTTAGTTTCGTATGGAGTGAGACATGTTAAAGTATGAAATAGATAATGTTGGTGCTAATACACATTTTAAATATTTTTATTTACGAGAACTTACGCATTGTGAAATTGCGGTTCCGTGACTAAACCTCAAATTAAAAATTGAAAATTAAAAAATTGAACCAAACTTTTTCTATTTCGCGGAAAATTGAGGTATATGCGCTCCGTTTATAATTGTTTTCTTCTACTGTTTGTTTTCAGCCGCCGTTCCGTCTCTTCGTAGCCTCATCCTTTCAGTTCTAGAGAAGGTGGCCAACCGACTTGAATTCGCCACGGGAGACGCGAGACCCCGCGCACTTGTACTCCAGCGTCTTTTTCTAGACGTCTAGCGGGGGAATAGGGCTACATTTATGGGGGCAATGCGCCATTGGATTAGGGCTGATAGGCTAAGTCAAGCAATGGTCAACCGAGCCCGACGTATTCCAAGCACGTTAGTCTAACTCGCCGACGACACGATACACATTCCGCTGAGCATTCCGCTGTCTTCATTGTGTGGCTGATAGTTAGGCGGGACTTTACTGATACAGGTGTGGTGTTTAACCGAATCGATTCTAACACAGATAAATCATTTAGAAGAGTGTCTGCCATTCGTTGTAGACAATCGGTCATTTGTTACTCAAATAGTTAAACAAGTTGCATCTGAGAATGTAACGAGGACTGAATTGTTGCCAAGCTGTGCGGTAGTCTCTTTGTACGACGTTTTGACTTGAATTGGTGTCCATTTCCCCAACTCTGATAGGCTGAAGACGGCTTCCTAAAAGTTCTCCTGTCTTGTAGGCATCTGTAAATGATGTACATTATAAAAGAGTAGATTCGTCCTTAGTTATCTGTAGTATTTGACGAGAACGTTTGTCGCCATTATGGCTGCATACCTCCTACTCCTGGCATAATACTCTCTTTCTCGCTCTGTATATATATTCCGGCGAACTAGGATGTGTACACTTCGGCGATAATCAGCGACGATAACAGTAGCAGAATGGCCGAATGTAAGACTGTAGAGTGACATCATTGTTATAAGCGGCTATGTAGGTTGAGAGAGAGAGAGAGATGACTTAGCGATAGTTGCTGGTAGAGGAAGGTTGCTGGTACTACTGGAACAAAGTACCGGCCTCCGTTAGGCAGACAAAGTCCCTGCTCAAATTCAAATGCGATCTCAAAGAGCATTATCTTGAAACTTTGGTATCTGGTTAAAAGTGATATAAAAATACAATCATGTTGCAATATATTGTAAATAGGTGAAAATGGCATATATAAAGTATACATTGTTATTCATAAAAGGGGCTATGTGCTTAATGGAGCTTGAAATTAATGTGTGCAATTATCTACAAGAAATGTCAATAAACAAACAGTTGAAAGCGTTACGGTAGCAGCGACAGCGGGGGTTTG
The DNA here is from genome assembly GCA_003439945.1 of Dermanyssus gallinae. NCBI lineage: Eukaryota > Metazoa > Arthropoda > Arachnida > Mesostigmata > Dermanyssidae > Dermanyssus > Dermanyssus gallinae. The sequence continues at coordinate 344,217 of QVRM01006922.1, forward strand.
AATCTGGGGACGTTATAACGGACGACACTAAGGTGAGTGAAGAGAGGTAGTGTTAAGACGCGATCGAAGAAGGAGCACAGTGTGCTGAGAGAGGCCGGAGAGGCGGTGCTGTGCCAGCGTAGCAAAGGAGTCGGATGGAATAACCCTCAACAGAGTCTCCTACTGAAACAAAGTACCGGCCTTCGTCAGGCAAAGTCTCTGCTCAAATTCAAATGCGACCTCAGAGAGAATTATGTCGAAACTCTGTTATCTAGTTAAACATAAGATACAACCCATGTTGCAGCATATTGCAAATAGGTGAAAACTTTTATATTTTGCTATCTTACAAGAGGGAAGACTCCGAACAAGTTATCTGTTTAATGCAGCTTAACGTGTGCAATCTTATAAGAAATGTCAATAAACAAATTTAAATTCACTAACATGCGCCTGTTCTAACGTTGCCCGAGCTCCAGGAGGTTTCGTACTCCCAGTTGCATAAGCAGCAACGGGCTTTCGCCTTACAATCTCTCCTGTGATATGCTCCTGTGACCCACATGTCCGGCATTTTCGTTTCGTCATCTTGCGATTCGTGGTTAAGTGATCCACGCTGAAGCACTGCATCGACACGCGGCACAATATGACCCCGTTTTGTTGAGGTCCCAAGCAGGCCCTTGCTTGAAAGTTATTGCACACAAATGTCAGAATAAACCTTGCCTTTTACTGAACAACGAGCTCAACTTATTCTCACAGATTCGATTACTGCTGCCAATTCTTGTAGCGATAGCAGTCTACTTTTGTCAACCGCGTCTTCTAGTGCAATAAAGAGTTCTTCGTTCCTAGAAAATCGAGGTTCTTTAACCTACATTTACTGCGCTGCGCAATGCAACGACGGACATCATTGAAGCGCGCATCTTCAACGCGTTGCGATGAACTGCAAATGTTACAGCCACCTGCTTGACTAGTGTCCTCTTTGATTCACGCAAGCGTTTGGTGCGCGTCGCCATTTGGAAATCGTCATCGTCGGTCTGATCCTCACTCACGTGAAGTTCAGTAGCGGCAACTGTTGCTTCATTACCATTCTGCGCGATAGGCGTTGGGCGCGTCCAGCACCCGCATACCTTCATTGCTATTAGCTTTCGAAGGTCGAGCCCGGTGGAGGCGTGGTGGGTGCATTCGTGTGTGCCTCGCGACCGCAGGAGACATATAATTATGCTGCCGCTATAAGCGCCCCTGATATAAAAGGGTGACATGAGTATTTAGGTATACATGCCAAGCGAACAATAAATCAATCAATCAATAGATGAGTGCACGGATTCGAGCTCCACCGTTGCACATTTGTATTTATGGAGTCCGAAGTTTCACAAAGTCATGCGAAAGCAGTCCCGTAGACGTCAAATGTTGGCTGAGGGTCAGCCCAAAAAAGCGTTTTTTTTCTTAACCTCAGGAGGGCTCAGAGCGGCCGCCCTTCGGCCGGCACGGCAGACCGCCCGCACCGCTGGATGGCGGAGCAACGCGTTCATCCGCCCGCGTCGTCAGCTGGCGCTCGCACTGATGCCGGCGCGAACCAATCGGCTCTTTCTTCTCCTACAGTGCAAACTCCATACACAAGCACATATATATATCTATAGCTAAGCTAGTTCTGCACAAGGAGAGAGGAACCGACACTCAACGGCAATGGCGGCCATTCAGATGATGATGATGATGCCAATGATGCCAATGATGATTATGGTGATGCCGGCGATGCGTTCTGCTGAAAACTGCCAGTAAACGCAGTGGCCGTGAATGACAGTTGATGTTCCTTTCTATTCGCTGAATCGTTCAATACACTGTTTGCACATAACTCGACCTGCAGAGTACGCGCTCGACATTCGACCGATCACACTGTGAAAACTGCCAGGTGTTCGGCCCGGCCCAGCTGATCGAAATTCGCCGCACCAGTGTCGACAGTGACCCGAAGTTGAGCGCAATTATACACTGCGCAGTACCTGTGAGGTGTTTAAGGTGCGTACTGAAAGGCTCACGAATTCGGTTATCGAGTGCGATTGCTCGGCCCGTTTAGGATCTCAGGTTTTTACCGATTTACCGGGATGAGGGTGCATCGCACCTTTACACTAACCACAAATGACGTCAAATACTATCGCAAATTTAGAGTTATAAATGACGTATACATGCATATAAAACTAAAATGTCTTAATTGCCAAACTGAAACAGATTGTGTGTCTCAATTGTCTCAGTAAGCAAGCAGTGATCTCCGGTGTGATGCTTAGTGTATAAAAATCTTTATTTGTTGCTTTAAAACATACTGTTTGCCATTGTTTGGGTCAACCTTTACAACATTTATAAATAAAATAATAGCTGCTTAGAGTAATGGTTCAAGAGGCACATTTGAATATAGGAGGAACGAAAGTGTATCGCCTTTTTCATACTATCCATAAACTACTTCAAGTACCATCACTTAATTCTAAAATATGCATAAATGCATATAAACACTTCCGTGGCATGCTGCCTCCAGATTTATCATTTTATTTTGCATTTTGCAGCATTAACAAAAATCTCAAAAGTCCATCTCTTAGAATCCCCATTACGTACCGTTACTGTGGACTAAAATCACCGGATATATCTATGACCAAATCATTTTTTTTTTATTTATTGTGAATGCTATATCTTTGTTAATATGTTCATGGAGTTGAGTCTTTGAAGAGTAAATACTCTTATACTAATATGATAACTGGGATATATGTATACTGCGAATTGAATGAAATGTTTTGCAGGTACCGGTAGTAGCGCACGTATTTATTTAGTGTAGCCACCCTTTGCTTGAATCACTGCTTTAACTCGAGACCTAAACCGCTTACAAGGCATCTTACCAATAAGGGTTCCTGCCTGTAAGATCCCTGTCGATTGTAGGCAGTCAGCGAATATGTGTTGTGATGTCTAGCTTTGTTAGACTCTTCCGTGTCGTCAAAATGCTACTTATACTTCCGCCGGCGCAGTGTTATTGCAGTGGCCCTGGCGACCACGCCCTGCAAATCCGAATCGACACACTAGCAGTCGCCCCAGTTCGGAGCGGCCACAAACCAAACGAGGACATCACACTACTCCAACTCTATGATAGGAATTCATCACTTTGCGATTCCGCTTTAGATCCTGTCCTGGCGTGTTTTGTGTAGTGTTCATTATGGCGATGAAGGCAGCCCACAGTTTTCGAATGGACCACCTTATAGTATGACGATTATTGCAGTGCATGCGTCGCTATCGTATGCCCACCTGCCTCCCATAATATCCCGGTGTTGGAACTGGGAGAACGTCACTATTGGGAGTTTATACATTCTTGTAGCACGCATAATAATTTAGGTGCATCACGGCGAGACACGCTGGCAAAAGAGTTATAATTACTCCTGTCTGTTTGGCCTTTTTGAATTGAACACCAGCGGCCTGCTGTTTTGTGCTTGATGGAACCAAGTTGCTACCGACATACTGAGGAAGTCTGTTCGCTTTATCGGCCTCTGAGAAGCACTCTCTGACTTGTATAGGACTGATACCTGAGGTACTCCTGAACATTTCGACCAATCGTTCGCAATGACACATTAAATGTGGGCTCAAAAAGTGCATTGAAGTATGAGGATCGTTCAAAATGCAGTGTCTCTGCAGTGCCTCACTTTGTTCTGTAGCTCTCACACGGCGCACTCTATCGTGAATTTTCCGCTGTGCTGTGTAGGAACGCGGTTCTGCTTCTTCTGCAGTCGCGTACTTAGCTCTTTTTACAACTCTATATATATATATATATATATATATATATATATATATATATATATATATGTATATATATATATATATATAAAGTGTTGTGACATAGTTCATTTTACCACAACATGTGTGCGTAAATGATAGTATCCCAGTTTTTAAACCTATATCCTATATATCTCTCTACGGTGTCGGCTGGCACCATTCAAGTAGTCGGCCATTTTTGCGAAGAAGCTGGTCTTTAGAGGTTCAGAGCCGGTCTTATATATATATATATATATATATACATATATATACACATATATATATATATATACATATATACACATACATATATATATACATATATATATATATATATATATATATATATATATATATATATATACATATATATACACATACATATATATACATATATATATATATATATATATATATATATATATATATACGAGAGTAGATCGACAAGTTTCAGTACTACTCAGAATTTTAAAAATTAAACCGACACCACTTTTGTTGGAGTTTAGTTCAAAGAAGTGAAAAAAAAGATGTTTGGCGTTATTTAAGGATCCAGCAATAGATGAGCAACGAATTTGTATGAAGTTCTGTGTTAAAAACTAAATTCATATGTTCTAAAGTGGCGGAAATGTTACAAACTGCTTATGGTGATCAACTAGTATCTTGAAACACTGTGTCTACATGGTACGGTTGATTTCGCCACGCACGTGAACAGACCCCCGTTCGAGAATCGGCGTCAGTAATAGAATAACACGTTGAAAAAGTTCGTGATATTGTACTCAACAATCGCCGAATTACTATATGAGGGATTGGAGATATCTTATGATCAGTTGTAACAGTCTTGCCCGATATTTTGTGAGTCAGAAAACTGGCAGCGAAGTTCGTTCCAAAATATTGAATTTTCAGCAATCAACACTCAGAAAATGTCCAAATTGAACCTTTAGACAAGAGCAGAAGACCCTGGATTGCTTCAGAGAGTGATGAAAGACGACAGCTCATGGGTATATGGTTGCGACGTCAAGACCAAAGCCCAATCCTCCCAGTGGTGCTTCCAAGGAGAGATTCGATCGAAGAAATTCAGACAGAGCAACCAGTCAAACATCAATGTTCATTCGACTGCTTGTTTTGACTATAAGAGAATCATCTTCGCCTCGAATTTTTGCCACCTGGTGTTACGGTCGATGTGGAATACTACTAAATTTTAAAAAGATTACGCGATAATGTCCGACGCACAAGGTGTCTCTGGGCAAACAAGTCTTGGGTTCTCCACCATGACAATATATAACTTTCGTAGCGCATAGTTTATTCTATAATAGCATGCCTGTAAATGATTGTATCCCAGTTTTATCTGTAAATTATACCTATCTATCTATTTCCTTCTACCTCGTTTGATACTAGTTATAAGATATGCAAAATCGCCATTATCATCACTATATACGGCATTGAACAAAGACCTGTAGGTTGCGCCACTTTTTTTTAAATATGTTCCTGAATCGTTTCGCTGCCATGTCGGACTTCTTATGATCTATATACAAAAATCAAAATAGCGACGACTAAAGGTTGTCGTCGTTGGCACGTGGACATCTGCGATTATTTTTTTATTGTTCTCGTTGTTGTCGATGTCTACCGGAGCTTTTTCTTACTGTTGCTGCTGGCAATATATTTTTTGTTGTAAACCTCTGTGCTCCCTGATTAGCAGGACGGTGCCACGCCTGACGCAGTTGCTCTTCACAGCCAGGATCCATAATGGAATCCTCACAAGGACATGGCTCTCAGGGCCAATGGAAGATGTCCGGCGAGAGTTTCATCGACTCCGTGCAGCACAAACGGCACAGGTAATTTATTTTGCTAATTTCACGAATAACACTATCGCCAGTTAACTATCGCCAGAAGAACCCCCTCTAACAGTCGTTGTGACTTTTAGGGAAACCTAGATATCCCAACATGTCCGCTGGCATTTGCTCCCCCATGTAGAACGGTGACATGTATATTTAGGCATACATGTCAAGCAAATAATAAATCCACTCATCCATGTATATAAAAGTGTTCGTATCATATGTATCAGTTAATTAAATATATTTATTTGTACAACTTTTCATGTTAGCACTTTGGAGTGACACGATTGTCTCCGCGTGAACTTGTAGTCACGAGTTCTCGTTAATTAAATTACACTCACTCGAACGCAAATAAAGTCACCCTTATTAATTGTGTAATTAAGTCCGTAACTCTTTGGCACAACCTCATTGTGCCCACTTCGAGGGTACGCGTGAAGCACTGGAGTCGACTTCGCACTCTTTTTTTCTGTAATAATTCTTACAAAGGCTATATAGTATAAACTGACACGTACGGTTTGTTTTGTTGGTATCCGATTGGCTACCGGTGTTTACAGGTTCACCGAGAATAATCAACGGAACGACGACCATTTCTTTGGTGGACCGTCATCGAATGTAAACTCCAGCACGAAAACATCACACTCCGGTCAAACCTCGTCGGAACCACACGGTCCCGAGTATATACCGCCTTCGAACGACTCTACCTCTCCATCACCCGCGATAGCCGACGATGAGGATCCTCTACAAAAACCGTGCGAAATGCATTCTAGGTGAGCATATGTCTACCCACATGCCATATATCAACCGCATCGACGTACAGATATTTATAATTAGGTGAGTAATACGCACTGCGAAGCTACACACGGTCACTCTCAATGATTCTCTGTATTCGACCATACTGACACAAGGACTGTTAGGGAAATCCTAGATATCTCAACATGTCCTCTTACGCTGCTGTTCTCGGCGTCCCCCATGTAAAACGGTGACATGTGTATTTAGACATACATATCAAGCAAATAATAAATTCACTCATTCACGTATATGGAGGGATCTTATTATATGTGCCAGTTAATTAGATTAAACTCAACCGAACGCAAATAAAGTCACCCTTATTAATCATGTAATGTAAGTCTGTAGCTCTGGGTACGCGTGACGCACTCGAGTCGACTTCGTACCTTTTTCTGTAATAACGTTTGCAAAGGCTATGTATTATAGACTGACACATACGGTTTGTTTTGTTGGTATCCGACTGGCTGCCGGTGTTTACAGTTTCACCGAGAATAATCAACGCAACGATGACCACTTCTTTGGTGGACCGTCATCGGAGGTCAACTCCAGCACGAAAACATCACATTCTGGTCAAACCTCGTCGGAATCGCGCGACTCCGATCATATACCGTCTTCGGACGTCTTGGACTCTTCATCATCCCCGATAGCCGACGCTGAGGATCCTCTACGAGATCCGTGCGGAATGTATACTAGGTGAGCATATATCTACCCACATGCCATATATCAACAGCATCGATGTACAAATATTTATTTAGGTGAGTAATACGCACTGCGAAGCTACGCACGGTCACTCTCAATGATTATCCGTAAGGCGAAGTAAATGAACTACCTGGCTTGGCAACCGATTTCGATGGCTTCAAGGCTTCAGAAAACCTTGGAACAGTATTAAACAAATAATACGAAAACAACACGCACGACTCCTATCTCTCTCTCTCCTTGCCATTCTCACCGTCAGCATTCTTTGTGAACAGAATATGACTCACACTGTGTTTGTTCCGTTAACTAACTGTCTACGCTCTCTCCATCGGTCTCTCCGCGGACGGTGTCTTGACAACAACGACGTAGACCGGGGTGGATTCCCCGAAAGAAGCGTGTACATGGGCCGTCGCATCCGACCACGCAGATGTTTCCGTGGCAGTACGACAACGCGGAAAATTCTACACCGCCACGCTAATTACTGGGCGCTGCCTACTTTTGCTCCATTGAGAGTCTTTGTCGACCTCACGTCGACAAGTACCACATTGGTGCTGCTGCTGCTTCTACACCTACCATTACCACTCTATTTACTGTCTTTTGTCTTAAGCTGCTTCCGCAAACTCACAGTTCCTGCAGCAGCAATGAAAACAATGCGAAGCAGTGTCTACAACGATAACAACAACAACAACAGTAACGTCATTGACAGAATCGCCGCCACTGGGATAACCCGGCTGAGAAGTAACGGCGTCTCTGTGACCTTTCACTCTCTCTCATTTCAATGCCTATTACGGCGAGACGTCTAACGTGCTCGATGCGGTATACGCGCGCGTATTGTAGAATAATGACCAGGCAGATTTTCCTTTATGCACCCGCTTCATTGACGAGTGTTGTGTTGTTTATTATGTAATTGTTATTGGGGTAAATATTACTATTATAATGACTGCATTGGTACAAGCCTTATTGTTACGTACCTCTTATGCAGGTTAAACTGGTTGTTGAGACTCTGATTATTTACGTGCAGATATATGTGCCGTACCGTACACCTAAATTTAGCTTTCGTCAAATTTTGTGCGAGCAGGCTCTCTCATATGAATACCATTTGTGAATACACTAGCCTACAACATCTTAAACTACATATATAAATCTGTACGCATGTCTTAATTGAAGCAAATTACCAGCAACAAGCAGACGCAGTTAGCATCCATGTTTCGGATCAGATTTTTTAGGGTAATCGGAATATTTTATTTAGTTTAGGGTGTGTTTTAGCAACATGGACCCTTTCACTACCACTCTGTACTATGATAAAGGGTCCATGATGCGAAAGCGGGTACTTCGTTACCGGGTTTGCTATACATGGATTTCATATGAAGTTATTTACACGGAATAAGTTTCACGGAATTAACGGCTGATTGCAAATGCAAGCTATGTGGGGAATAGTGTGATTTAGATCACAACCACCTCCAACAATGTACACGAGCGTCACCGCTGACGAAAGTGATGTAGGGAAGCTGTAATGCAAGTGTATATAAACCTTATTAATAGCTATATATACTAGACTGATATCTTCCATAAAATAGAAGATTTCTGTTAGGTGGCGGTATCATGCCGTTTAACAAACAAGTACATATATTAATTAAAAAAAAAAGAAAAAAAAAATATATATATATATATATATTTATATATATATATGCTTTATTCAAGGAAATATTTAGTCTGTCAACAGCAAGTTTCCATGAAGTTGGCGGGTTACCCTCCATAGGAACATATGGTTTAGTGTTTGGCACTACAAACTTTGGAAGAATATAGTATTCACGACGCGCCGTCGTATGGATAATATTATGTTCAGATCGGTATGATTTTTCTCAGTATTTACGAGAGTATCACGATCAATCTTCTGCAGCCTTTCCAATATGTTGGGAATAATCTGGACGTCATCACTTGGGATCCCACTCTTGTATGCAATATATATATATATATATATAAATATATATCGTGTTGCTGATATGTCCAATATGTAAGCAATAATATAAAAATAAATATCACGGAATGTCTCAAGTCAAGTAGAAAGCATATTTATTCAAGGGTGTTTATTCGTACATGTATACTGTTGTTTTAAACAAAATATTTAACATCTGAATATATTTATAACATACATCAGATCTGTCGATTTCGCTGACTTTGTGGAACTCTCCACGCGTGTGTTGTTTATCTTCACCAAATGTGCAACCTCCAGTGGTCTAATGTTTACGCCGCTTCGTAGTCCATTATCTTTTTAAACATGGTCTGGTCAGTGCCGAGGTAGCAAAACTTTTTACACAGCGATATATCACCTAGTCCACGTAACATTTGTTGGTTCACGCAGGACAAGTCAGCCAACGTATCTAGGCGCTTCACGCCGTTCAGTATTTGGTATAAGGAGGGATAATCGTGCGTGTAATTCAATTTTACTTTTCGGACGTCTCAGCTCTACACTTGAGAAAGCAAGAAGGGTCAATATCGACCCCGATGCTGTTCTACGACTACGGCATTCACTATTCCGCGGCTCCTATCTGGTTCCCGTCAAACCGCAGTGAAATTTGCAGAAGCACTGTTAGTGGCGCCACAATTTTGTTCTCCAAGGCACGCCGGTTAGAGTCGCTCCCTCTAGAAGTCAGGTTTGGCATAAGCGGAAGAAGGCAAGTCAAGACTAAAATGCGACAGGCCCCAGTATACGCCTGGATCCATTAACGCTATCGGCGCACACCTAAATCTTGATTGTCTTACCAACGTCATGCAACACTACGACCCCTCAACCAAAAAGAGCTGGGCCTATCGGGGACGAAGGTGACCGCCACAAAATAGACCGTATAAAACCCGAGCTCCCAGGACTAGCGGGCGCGGAAGGAAAGCCGGCTAACGAAGGTTCTCTCGTCTACCACCGCCGACGTCAAAAAGACCAGGCTTCCAGGCCGTAGTCACGCCCCGGAGTCAGAGTAGGGGTCCAGTCGTTCGTACCGCTCAGGTAAGAGACCTGGTCCTATTATGAGGCAGCTTCTAGAGAAAGTGGCTAACCGCCTTATATTCGCCACGGGAGACGCAAGGTCCTGCGCATTTATACTCCAGCGTCTTTCTTAGATCTAACACCACGCCGACGACACGATGCGCATTCCGTGGAGCATACGCTTCCATTGTGTGGCTGAAAGTTAGGCGGGCCTTTACTGATACAATGTGTTTTAACGAATTGACTCTAACACAGGTAAATTATTCGGAAAAGTATCTGCCATTCGTTGTAGATAATCGGTCATTTGTTACTCAACTAAATTAACAAGTGGTATTTGAGAATAAAATGCCGACTGAATAGTTGCCAGGATGTGCGGAACTTTCTTTGTACGGCGTTTTTGTCGAGAAGGTATTTGAATTGGTGTTCATTCCGAACTCTGATAGGCTGATGACTCCTTATAAGCGTTCTTGCCTTATAGGCATTTGTAAATGATGTACATTAATAAAAAGTAGAGTCGTCCTTAGTTATATGTAGTGCTTGACTCGCCATTATGACCGCATAGCTTAAACTTTTCGGGCTGACCCTCAGCCAAGATTTAGCGTACACGGGACTGCTTGTTGCATTGCTTCATAGACGGACCCCCATAAACACAAGTGTGCAACGGTGGGGCTCGAACCCGCGCACCTATGTGTCTCCTCCGGCCGCGAGGCGCAGACGAACCCACTCACTACGCCACCGGGCTCGACATGACCGCATAGCTGACCGAATGTTAATTTCCGTTTAGGGGCCTCATCTGTCACAGGCAAAACTGATAGTCTTAAAGCACAAGGCCGAGCAAGGATAGTAGGTTGTTAATGAGTTTCGAGTCTATATCGTTTCATTTTTACAGGAAGGGTGACACATGAGTAGCTAGTTATACTAGTAATAAGCGACAACTATATTCGAGACTAAACTCCCGCTTATCATATTTGAACCCCACTGCGTAAGCATCTTCGCACGTGCCGCCTTAACGCAAGCGTACTTTTAGCGTAACTGGGACATTTTTTGGCCTCTACCTCTCTTTATATCTTGGCGTGATTGGACCAACGACTTGTAACATAAGACTTGCGTGCTATCTCTGCCTCTCTCTCCGCTCATTGACCGTCTCAAACTCTAACTCAAGTTAGCACGCACCGTGTACACGCCGAAACAACCGAAACAACTACTAAACACAATTTATAACTGGTAACAAGATGAATAAACGCAACTTTACTATATTAGTACTTGAAAGCATCCGCATCGGCTGGGTTCTCTCTGCTGGGATGGGAAGAACAGCGTGTATGCTAAGTTCCAGCTAGCCGGTAGGCTGTAACCACATGAATACAGGATGCAGAGTTATGATTACAGCTGTCCACGTGTTCTACTTGCTGTCATTATTAGCATGTAGACAATTCGAAATGATTGCATTAATTTGTTGTTTCTTCTGTCCGTCGGTGTGCGAAACAGGGAGAGAGGGAGATAATATGATTTTATCCGCGCCTTGTCTAGCATTCTTAACATCTGCTGTTGAGATTATTGACCACAGGGCATCAATTCTAACTGCAATTGTAAACTAGCAACGGCGAACAGGGCCTTGACCACTTTTAATTCGCAGGCAGAGGTCAGTGAAACTCAAATTGTTGTTATCGTAGTTCCACAGATGCACGTGCAGCAGTTGGCTAGTTACTGAAGGCCGGTCAATGGCTCTCTACAAACGCGAGCTTCCCTCGAATTGCGATATTAAAGGTCGTTCGATTTCGTAGTGATGCTGATGGTGCTGTGGCTGTTGCTACTGATGACAATGAGGTCCATGAGAGGCGAAATAGCCGGATGGTGAAACACGCGAAGCCTCTTCGCCGCTCGGGTATCAAAGTTAATTAGAGAAAGATGGATATTCCGTGTGGAATTGTCTTTGAGGGGCTTCAGCCGAGAACTCCTTATGGATTATTGCACTACCGCCAGTAGCAACAGCAGCGGTAGCAGCTCCACTAACTGCAGATCACTATTGAACATCAACGTTCAAAATTGCTGTTCATACTTTTTGAATAGCTGACGTTATAGAGGAACAACAAGTGTACAAGTACAAAGCACACATGCTTCGATAGCATCGTAGAATCGTTTTGCTTATTGAAACACCGATCGTGAGAACCAAGGTGCAAATGCATGCTACAACGATGCTTTCACAGCAGACATATAGGCTACTGCGTAACTTGTGCGAGTATAGCCTAAGCCTAAATCTAAAACTTTTTCGGGCTGGACTTTCTCAGCCAACATTTAACGTCGACGGAATTGCGTTCGCATTGCTTCGTAAAAAGGACCCCATAAATAAACATGTACAACGGCATGGATGGGAAACCGCGCATTTATGTGTCTTCTTCGGTCGCAAGGCGCACGCAAATGCACGCACCACGCCACCGGGCTCGACATAAAGCCTTACAACGTGACAACGACGTGTAGTATTTAGAATTAAAAACCCTTGCTGCTGCTGCTGCGGGACCTTGCAATTACGCCTTTTGTCTCGCCTACATCAGCCATCTGCATAATTGAAGACACGAACCAAAATGACATACCACAATGGACGTGGAAAAGCAGGCCAACACCTTCTTACAGGCCGCTAACGCCGACGACGAACATGCGTCGCGTGGCAAACAGAACGACAACGTAGCCGTTTCCTTAAGAAGACAAGAAATTACTCAAGAAATAAGGACGGCCAGGAGCAAGAAGACGAGTACGTAAATAATATGGACGATCAAACCGTATATATATATATGGCGACGAACTATATTGATGTATATACACGCATTCGCTATTTACTTTATTACTTACACACTCATTCAACCATTTTTTTGCACCTCAGTGTGAGCGGGATGGTGGTACAGCCACCATTGCTCAAACCAGCGTGATGCTATCAGACTTATACCCATTTACACACATGCCGTTTATTAGACACACCACCATGGCCTCATATATATATATATATATATATATATATATACATATATATATAAGCAACCGACAGGGCGAATTTCACTATGAATTCCCTTCGGGGCTGTGAGAGCTCTGCTGGTTAACTCTTATCAAACATAGCATTATACCAAGGGCGGATGTAGGGACGATGCCTATATTACGGCCTCCGTGCACGGGACGCATATATGTCGTGAGAGAGAGCGAGAATAGAAGGGGACCTGCTAAAGGTTAAAGCCGATAAGAACTTACACAGACAGAATACGCGGTAATGCGCCAACCAGCGGTCGCAACGTTTAGCGATTGGTGTAGAGAGCTGAGGCTTCACAGGTTAACGACGCACTGAAATAATAGTAGTAGTGGTACTAGTAGTAATGTCGGGGTAATTACTGAAGGCAAGAGATCAGACAACGGGCAAAAATTATTGAGAGAGAAAGAAAACGAAAGAGTGATGCACCTGTATCACTGTAAAGTTCGTGGACCTTTCGTGAGAACAGACCTTCAAGGTCTCCAAACTGCCTCTATCTGCCGGGCGTTGTTCGTTGAATTCCTCGTCACGGTTTACTCCTTCTTCTTATTGATTAGTTCCCTTTCGCTAGGCTTTCTCAGCCCCCAGCCGTGAAACACCTCGAGCCGATCGAGTACAGGAAAACATAGATAGGGCAGAGGATGGGGAGACATATAATGATCGAGACATCGTGAGAAGGGGAAGGAGCGAGAGACAGACATAACACTATAGAAAAGGCCAATTATAGAAGTGACACAAATAATGGGGTATAAACAAGCTACAGCTCCGTGCAGTAGCAGACATTATTAGAGCGCCTTTTTAACGCCATATGATTAACTGCAAATATTACAGACACCTGCTTGGCTAATGCCACCGTTGAGTCACGGTCTGATCTTCACTTTTCTGAAATTCAGTAGCGACTGTTGTGCTTTCATGACCATCATCATCCTCCACCATCGGCGCTGGGCTCCAGCCTGCAGCACCCGCCTTCATACCTTCATTGCGACTATCTTCAGTAGGGCTCGATGCGGCGTATTTTTCTCCAAAGGCCCCACGACCGGTAAGCCATATCGCTCGTACTGCTGGTAGACCCCGGCTGGTAGCTGGCGCTCGTACTGATTGATGCCGGCTTGAATCAATCGGCTCTGTCGCGCCAGCCGTTTTGCCGGCGGTCTTACCACGCAACGCCCACGCATATGTATATATATATATATATATATATATATATATATATATATATATATATATATATATATATATATATATGTATATATATATATATATATAGCCCTTACATATATATATATATATATATATATATGTATATATATATATATATATGTATATATATATATATATATGTATATATATATATATAATATTTATATAGTTGAGCTAGTCTTTCACATGCCGAGAGGGAATGACAGAGCCAGCGGAGGCAGTGACCGCGGCCGCTCAGATGATGGCAGAACTACTGAAGGACACCACCAGCTACGATGATGCTGCTGCCGCCGGTGATGACGGCGCCGGCGATGGTGATGATGATGCTGATGATGATGACGGCGGCGCACTTCATCCACTGCGCTGTATGATGTATGCCCATATACGCACTGCGTACGCATTCAAAACGCTCGTGCTGTTGAAGTCAGTTTGTGGTCACACTGGTCGTGCAGGACTCGAGCAGCTGGTCACGCAGTGTTTAAGTCGCTGAATCGTACTGAATACTATATTATTTGTGTTTTGTCTGTAAACGATTTGTGTCTGTTTTTGCAAACAACAATCGACCTGCAGGGTACGCGCTCAAGGTACGCGATCGATTGGACCAATCACACTGTAAAAACTGCCACAGGTGTCCGTTCGGGCTCAGCCGATCGAAATTCGCCGCACCAGTGTCGACAGTGTCCGTAAGTTGAATTACGCAATTATACACTGCGCAGTACCTGTGAGGTGTTTAAGGTGCGTGCTGAAAGGCTCACGAATGCTGTTACGGGACGCAGTCCGCATTGCTCAGCCCGTGTAAGACCAGTTAAGTTCGATTTTCCAAGACGAAAGTGTATTGCATCTGTAAGCTATACACAAACTACTTCGAAGAACACAGCTTTATTTAATTATAAATTGGATATAAACGCATGTAAACATCTCATTAATTAGACATCAATGCATATGAAAATTGCAAAAGTCCACCTCTCAGAATCCCCAATATGTTTCGCAACAATGGAATTAACTTGCCGGATATGACCATGATAAATTTTTTTAGATTTATTGTGAAACGTTATTCCTATTTATATTCTATACAGTATCCCTAAATAGTAAATACTACTAAACTAATACAATAACTGGAATGATATGTACTGCAAATTGAAGGAAATGTTTTGCACGTGGCGATAGTGACATTCGTAGTGCACGAGTTTTTTTAGTGTAACCGCCGTTTGCTTGAATTCCGCTTCAACTCGAGACCTCAACCGCTCACAAGGCATCTTGCCTATTGAGATTTGCATGAGCCTGTTGAATGTGGGCAGTCAGCGAATCTGTGCTGCTATGTCGAGCTCTGTTAGACTCTGGCTCAGTAACACCCCACACATCGTATTCCAGATAACTGTAACCTAGACTATTAGAACGGGTGCGCCGTGTTGCTGAAACACTTATTGCAACCCATGTAACGAAATGTATCCACGGCTTCACTACGGTCTGCAGAACATGCAGATAAACTTTCCATGCCATTAAAACAGTTACTTACACATTTCGCCACAGCAGTGTTACTGCACTGGCCATGGCGAGCATGGCTCGCGAATCTGAATCGGCAGACTAGCAATCGCCCCAGTCCGGCTCGCTATCACAGACCGAAAAAAAGCCACCGCATAACTTCAACCCTACAATAGGATTTCGCCACTTTGCGATTTTGCCCTACATCGTAGTCGATCTTCTGTACTGGCCTACGTTCATGTAGTGCTCACTCATTCATTATGGCTATTGAGCCAGCCCACGGACCTCGAATGGTCTACTAATAATATGACAATATTATATAATATGACATTATTATACGATCTCTGCTGCTTTGTGCTTGTGGGTGAAACCAAAGTGCTCCCGACATCCAGCAAGTCTGTTCGCTTTATCAACCTCACAGAGGCATTTTCTGACTTTATGGTGTAGGACTGATACCTGAAATCTTCGTTCGGAACATTTAGACCAAGCTTTCGCAATGAATTATAAAATTTGGGCTCAAAAAGCGCATCAAAGTATGAGGGTCGTCCAAAAGGCAACTTTTCAGTGCCTCACCTAAGTGGGGCTTAGGGCTCCAGTTCAGGGCTCCCCACACAGCACGCTCTATCGTAAATCATGCACCTAGACGTACTGTTAGCCGAACGCCATTTCTCTGTGCGTTTTGCCAGAAATGTTTCAACACAAGTGTTCATAATCGCTCGGAAGTAATCTGTTATAGGTCGAGTCCGAAGTACAAAGTTACTCGTTTGATATTTGTCGTTATATATGAAAAATGGCCATCATCATCGTCATAGACGCATGTCATTGAACAGAGACATGCAAGGACATTGTAGTTTGCACACTTCCGTTCCACGTTTGCACACTTCAGTTCCACATTTATTTGTTATGTGTTACTTTGTCGTCCCACTGCCATGTCCTGCTCCATATTGTCAAGGTACAAGAATAAAAGTAGCGACGACTGAATGTTGTCGTGGTTGTCATTGCGATTATTGTTGCCGCTATTGTCGATATCTATCCGAGCTTTATTGTACTATTGCTGCTGACAGTCTCTTCTATTGCTCTCCATGACCTCAGAACTCCTTGCGAGGCGGTGTCACATCTGACACAGTTTCCCTGCATATTCGTCCTCGATCGATAATCGCACGTGATGACCTGCTCCATGATGGATTCCTCATTAGGACATGGCACTCAGAAGCAATGGAAATTGACCGGCGAGGACAGCATCGACTCCGTGCAGCACAGACGGCACAGGTAATTTATTTCACTTAGCGTGTACTGTTGCCAGAAAAACACCCATCTATCATAGGAGAGGTCGACAACGAGTCTAAATCAAGTCCATTTGGCATGCTTGATCCGAATCCTATAGATTGTAAGCAATTAGGGAGGTCCTAGGTTCACCTAGTGGTCTATTGCAAAGTTCATTATAGCTATTTGGCCAAGGCAGTAGAAGTACTAATGATGCCACCAAGTAGGTGTTGAGCAGTCGAACCGGAGTTCAATAACAATCACCTATCCGTGTATATATATACATATGGTATCTGCAAATATATATAAATATATATATATATATATATATATATATGGTATCTGCAAAATATTTGAAGATCGGTAATACGAATTGCAGAGCTCGTTAAATTAACTATCCAATGGAACATGGTCTCTGAAAACTCTTGTCTCGGAATGAGAGTAAATGACTAAAATCAGTGATACTGGTGTTGTTGCCAGGCATAGGAGCACAAAATGTGCAATTACGAGACAACCAGTTCTCCTATACAGGAATCAATCATCGTCATGTTCATGAGAACCTGTTTCTGCGTTGTCTGAAGAACATATAACGAAGAAGATGCGACATAGTCGTTTAGAAGAGAATCCTCAAAAAATGAAGTTTTTTTATCAGCCAATGTTTTTTTTTTTGGCCAATTTATCAGTCCAATAGCTCAAAATCATAACTCTACGACTATTCGCAGCGCTCAATATAACATATACAGTACGCACTTCATGACCTTCATACAATGCGCATGATGATTTTAGTACCAAATCTATGGCAATGCAAAGCCGTACAGAAGCATAACTCACAAACACGATGATGTGCTTGGTATAGGACTGATCGTCCTGCAAAAGCACATTTTGTGCTCCTATGCCATGCAGCAACATCATCGTCACGGATTTTAGTAATTTCACTCTTACTCCAAAAAAATATTTTAAAGTCACCACTATTAATAATGTACTGTGAAAGTGTAGTTCTTTGCCATATAGCCCTATTGCGCCGAATTCGAGGGTAGACGCACTCGAGTCGACTTTGTACCCTTTCTTCTATGATAATTCCTACGAGGTCGATATATTATAGACTGACACGTGCTGTTTGTTTTGTTGGCATCTAATTGGTTTCGTATGTTTACAGGTTCAACGAGCATAATCAACGCAACGAAGAGTCGTCATCGAAGATAAAACTTGGCATGGTCTGGTCGCCCGACGCACGGGAGACGTCACATTCTGGTCACACCTCATCGGAATCACAGGCCTCCGGTCACATCAGGTCTCCGGACTCTTTGATCCTACCATCATCTTCGAAGGCCGACGTTAAGAAGCCTCTAACTAACTAAAACTGACCCTAACTAGCTAAAACTGACTAAAATCCGTGATACTGGTGTTGTTGCCCGGCATAGGAGCACAAAATGTGCAATTGCGAGACAACCTGTTCTCCTATACAGAAACCAAACACATCGTCCGGTTCGTGAGAAACTGTTTCTGCTTTCTATGAAGAAGATATGACGAAGAAGATGCGACATGGTCGTTTAGAAGAGAATTCTCAAAAAATTAAGTTCTTTATTAGCCTTCACGCCCAATAGCTTAAAATCATAACTCTACGACTATTCGCAGCGCTCAAAACTAACACACTAACACATACAGTACGCATTTCATGACGATCATTATAGAACCAAATCTATGGCAATGCAGAGCCGTACAGAAGCAGAACTCATGAACACGACGATGTGCTTGGTTTCTGTGTAGGATTGGTCGTCCTGCAAATGCACATTTTGTGCTCCTATGCCGGGCAGCAACATCATTGTCACGGATTTTAGTAAATTCACTCTTACTCCGAAAAAAGATATATATATATATATATATATAATTAAAGTCACTACTATTATTAATGTACTGTGAAAGTGCAGCTCTTTGCCATATAGCCCTATTGCGCCGAATTCGAGGGTAGACGCACGCACTCGAGTCGACTTTGTACCCTTTCTTTTATGATAATTCCTACGAGGTCGATATATTGTAGGCTGACACGTGCTGTTTGTTTTGTTGGAATCTAATTGGTTTCGTATGTTTACAGGTTCAACGAGCATAATCAACGCAACGAAGAGTCGTCATCGAAGATAAAGCTTGGCATGGTCTGGTCGCCCGACGCACGGGAGACGTCACATTCTGGTCACACCTCATCGGAATCACAGGGTTCCGGTCACATCAGGTCTCCGGACTCTTTGATCCTCCCATCATCTCCGAAGGCCGATGTTAAGGAGCCTCTAACTAACTAAAACTGACCCTAACTAGCTAATACTGACTAAAATCCGTGATACTGGTGTTGTTGCCCGGCATAGGAGCACAAAATGTGCAATTGCAAGACAACGAGTTCTCCTATACAGAAACCAAGCACATCATCGTCCTGTTCGTGAGAAATTGTTTCTGCTTGCTCTGAAGAACATATGACGAAGAAGATGCGACATGGTCGTTTAGAAGAGAATTCTCAAAAAATAAAGTTCTTTATTAGCCTTCACGTCCAATAGCTCAAAATCATAACTCTACGACTATTCGCAGCGCTCAAAACTAACGCACTAGCGCATACAGTACGCATTTCATGACGATCATTATAGTACCAAATCTATGGCAATACAGAGCCGTACAGAAGCAGAACTCATGAACACGACGATGTGCTTGATTTCTGGATAGGACTGGTCGTCCCGCAAATGCATATTTTCTGCTCCTATACCGGGCAGCAACACCATTGCAATCGGTGCAATGAGGCTACACCACTTACAGTGCACTATTAACCGTGCATTGTAAGTGTGTAGTCTCATTGCGCCGGCTTCGAGGGTAAACGCACTCGAGTCGACTCTGTAGCCGTTCTTCTATAATAATTCTTACCATGTCGATATATTAAAGACTGACACGTACGATTTGTCTTGTTGGCATTCGATTGGTTGCTTATGTGTACAGGTTCAACGAGCATAATCAACGCAACGACGACCATTTTGGGGGTGAGCCGTCATCGAAGCCGTCATCACATCCTGACCACACCTCGTTGGAATCACACGACTCCGGTCACACATGGTCTCCGGACTCTTTGATCCCTCCATCTTCCCCGGAGGCCGACGCTAAAGAGCCTCTACAAAATTCGTGCGGAATGTATAATAGGTGAGCATATGTTCACCCGCATGGGTTGTAGCAATCGCATCAACATACAAATATAGCTCTAGGTAAGTAATACGCACTGCAAAGCTACGTGCGATCACTCTCAATGATTTTCAGTAAAGGGGAAGTAAAGGAACTACTTGACGAGTCGACTTTGTGCCCTTTCTTCTCTAGTAATTCCTACGAGGTCTATATATTGTAGACTGACACTTACGGTTTGTTGGTATCCGATTGGCAACCGCTGTTTACAGGTTCAACAAGCACAATCAACGCAACGAGGACCATTTTGGGGGTGGGCCGTCGTCGAAGATGAACCCTTACATGGTCTGCTCGCGCGACGCATGGGAGACGTCAAATCCTAGTCACACCTCGTCGGGCTCACCCGACTGCGGTCACATGTGGTCTCAAGACTTTTTGGGCTGTCCATCATCCCCGATAACCGACGTTAAGGTGCCTCAACGAAATTCGTGCGGAATGAATAATAGGTGAGCAGAGAGAGAGTTTACCCTCATACCATATAGTAACCGCATCGATACGCAAATACGTCTTTCTACGCGTGAGTAATACGCACTGCAAAGCTGCTACGTACGATCATGACTCTCAATGACTCTCATTAAAGGGCAAGTAAAGGAACTTCCTGGCTTGGTTGGCTGGTTGGACCAAGTTCGATGGCTTCAAGGATTCAGAAAACCTTGCAACAGTGCTACACCAAAAAATAGGAAAACAACACGTCACAACAAAACCCCTGCCCCTCCTTGCCCTTGCATTCTCAGCGTCAGCTTTTTTTATAAACAGAATATGACTCACAATGTGTTTGTTACGTTAGCTAATGATCTACTCTTTCTCCCTCTCTCTCGCCCTTTCTCTCTACCGCTCTCTCCGCGGTCGCTGTCATGACTACAACGACGTAGACCCGTGTGGATTTCCCGAAAGAAGCTCGTACTCGATGGGCCGTTGCATGCGAGTTCGCACGCACGTTGGTACTCGCAGGTGTTTCCGTCGCAACACGACGACGACAAGGCGGCAAACGTTAAGCTGCCGCGTTAATTGCTGGGCGCTGCCTACTCTGCGCTCCAGTGCGAGTCTTCGTCGACCTCACGTCGACAAGAAACCTACTGGTGCTGCTGCTGCTTCTACACCTACCGTTACCACTCTCTGTCTTTCGTCTTAAGCTGCTTCCGCAGACAAACAGGTCCTGCAGCAGCAGCAGCAACAACGATGAAGGCAATGCCAATCACAGCGCACGCAACGTCTACAACAATAGCAACAAACAACACTGACACGAATCCTCGACAAGTGTCACGGCGAGAACGTGCTCTAACGTGCTCGATGCGTTAGATGCGCGCCTTTCCGGATAGACTCAGCAACCACTTAATGCTGACTACGCAGACAATTACGACGATATTGTGTTGTTTGACTATTATTTATAACCAACTATTTATTAACACTTATTAACAACGGGATATTTAGAGTGACTACAAACGACGAGATCAAAGGATTCTTGCCGAAGTATAGTAGAATAATGGGCAGGGAGTTTTTCCTTCATGTACGGGCTTCATTATGACTTAATTTTGAAGCCCGTACATGAAGGAAAAACTCCCTGCCCATTATTCTACTATACTCCGGCAAGAATCCTTCAATCTCGTCGTCTGTAGTGATTGTTACCCTACATATGCAGAAATAAGTTCTGCGCCGTGCGCCTAACTTATGCTTGTGCTTAACATAACACTAACATACAACACCTTAAACGGCATATATATTCTATACACATTCGAAATTAAATCAGATTGCCAGTAACAACCAGAGCAGACATAAGAATGTTTATTAATCTTGTTTAATAATACGGTATATATATATATATATATATATATATATACGAGGGCGGATCGGCAAGTTTTAGTACATTGGATTTTAAAAATTCAATCGAAATCACGAAGATCTTTCAGTTTGCTTAAGAGTGCCATTCACCAGATACACAAAAGCCAAGTTTCGCGCCAATCAGTGGCGGCGTTTATGGTGTGAGTTTAGTTCCAAAAAGTGAAGAAAACGAGGTTCACCAAATGACTTTAGCGAGGTAGCTAAGGAATTCGATATCACATCGTTCAGTTGTAACAGCTGTTTTGTGCGCCTGAATACTGGCAGCGAAATTCGTTCCATTTTTTTTATTTCCAGAAAATTAAGCACCCATCAGGAAATCTTCGAAGCAAACATTCAGGCGGTAGCAGAAGACACTGGATTGCTTTAATGAGTGATTACAAGAGACGAGTCATAAGTACATGGTTACGACATCGAAACCTAAGTCCAATCCTCCCAGTGGCGCTTCTAAGGAGAATGGCGATCAAAGAAATCCAGACAGGGCAGATGCAACACCGAGGCTCTTTTAACTGTTTATTTCACTACAAGGAAATCATTATCCACGTTTTTTAAAACTGATTTTACAGTAAAAGCGGTAGTTTTAACACGGTTGCGCGAGAACGTCCGATGCAAGAGGCCTGAACTCCAGGCAAACAACTTAATAGTTTCAAAGAGTGAGAAAAAAGGTAACACGTGTATTTCAGCGGGCTGGAGCTATTTAAAATAAAACACTTTGGAAGATCAAATAAATTTTATTTTTCAAATATGTGTCAGAACTTTTCAATCAGTCTTAGTTTATATATATATATATATATATATATATATATATATATATATATATAACGACATTATAAGTTTATATATACGTAAGTACATATACAATTGCCTTAATATATATCAAAGGCTGTACACGGTGAAAATATATATACATATATACTGCGTATTGCTGATATGTAAAATATGTAAAGGACCAATATTAAAAAAAAGATAATGCATATGTCTTGCTGGACATAATGTTTGTATCAAGCAAAGTAGCTTGGTGGCACGGCCATTGCCCTGCATTCAGAAGGCCGTAGGTTTAAGACCTGGACCGGCCAGTCTTAAATTGGTTCTCATGGTTTCCAATGTAGACAACGTGAATGCCGGACTGAATTATAATCGGCCATGTTCGCACAAAAAAGAAGAAGCACAGATGTCTCAATAAAAGACATGGTGCACTACTCTCCCCTCCCTCCGTTTTTATCGTAAATTTTATTTACCGACGAAACATTAGCCAATGGCGTCGCTAAGCATAACGTGCCCCTTCAGTGTTTAGTATAAGGACAATACTCAGTCAAATTTGTTAAGTAGGGCGCATAGATGACAGACGTAGTTATAACCGCTGGGATCAAGTACGCACATGGGTATTTGTGTGTGGAATTAATTTTTACCTATTTTTATTGGAGTTCTACTCTTAAGAAAGCAAGGAAGATTTGTCTTAGCCGTTATTGGGCGGATCGACGACCAGCAAAATGCTCCCAGCACACATCTTCGACCCATACGCCTAGATCCATTGGCGCACTCCTAAACCTTGATTCTGCAACATGAGCCACCCCTCCTATCCGGGTCGAGGACCACCACAAAAGGCACCACACAAACCCGAGCTCCCAGGACAAGTAGCCGATGGAGCCGAAAGAAAACTACCACCGGCTTAAGAACCTTCTCTTGGCTACAACCGCCGGCGTCAAGATGGCCAAGCTTCCAGGCCGTAGTAACGCTCTGGCAAGGATGGCACGGTAAGAGACCTGGTGGACTTACGAAGTCAGTATTCCAGCGTATTTCCCTGGACGTCCAGCGGGGGGATACGGCTGTGGTCACGGGGGCCATGCGCTATGGAATCCAACCAGGGCCGATGGGCTAAATCAGCCAATGGTCCAAAGGGAGGCACCGAACTCAGCTGCATATTTACTGTGGCCAACTGCATCCCCAACCTATTTATTAATAAAATATGTGTTTCTCCTGCATCCTTTATTAACTTGAGGCTGTCTCCTTAGGGAATTCGATGAGTTTGCGTCTGAGTGCGCACTGGCTCTGGTGATAGAGTTGCAAGCCTATACCGATTCCAATGTTGTAGTGTCCATCACCTCCATGACTGGTCGGCAACCGTTACGAGTTCGCCATTTCTCTCGCTCAAGCAACACACGTCCTCTGCCTGGCTCGCACCGACGACTACTGACTAATTTTTTCTCATGCCTCCTTATATACTCACAGATTTCGCGCGCATTTAGTGACTTCCCGCGTCTTCGCTATTAGGGTGGCGGCATCTTCTATTTGGCGCCATGTATTTAGCTTGCTTCGGCATTGCCGCCAACTGTTTATGCCCGCGCTGCTATCCTACAAATGTATTGCAAGTCTGTTAGTCTAAAACGACGACAACACGATACGCATTCATTGTGCGGTTGAAAGTTATGCGGGACTTTACTAGTGCAGGTGGATTGCTTCGGCGAAGTGATTCTAACAGAGATAAATAATTTGGAAACGTATCTGTGTTTATTGAGTCTTACAGTAACGCGAGCATCTATAACAACATTTTTTGTCATCTATAGCAAGCTTTCTACTCGGGCTCATGGCTACCAACATAGATCAATTGGTGTTGCCGGTAATTTAAAGGCTTTTTAGCTGGGAAATAACAACAATATGGTGGCATGTTGTCGACTCCAGGAGGAGCGATTCTATACAGATGGCATAAAAACTGATTCATCGTTGTCAAGGAGTCGGAAAAAATATTAAGATAAGTCTTGATACGGCCGGTAAACGCCAGACGTTCCACTCAGTTTTTACCCCCCTTTTTTATAAAGGCTGGGCAAAATCTGTTGTTCAATACATACATATTGTTTATTTCGCAATAACTTTGCATTTCCAGATAATCACAATACAGTCGTCATTATATATGCTAGAGATACTATGCGCTTCAGGTTTGGCACAGAAACAGTTATTTTTGTCGTAACAATCGGCCGAGCAGGATTCAGAAAGTAAGTTCGTTAATTTGTGATTTATCGTCTTACTTTCTCGAGGCGTGTTCCCTGAACAAAGCGTACGCAGCAGAGCGGGTTGGCCTCGGCCTATCTGTTAGAGGCAGCAATATAGTAACCGATGAGGGCAGTCGCTGCCATATATTTTTTCATGTTGAGACTTTACCTCGGCCTTTGCTTGGAGTAGCTTGTTCCATTATACAACAAGTCAAGATCGAGCAAGCGACTCATGAGATCAACTGCCCAAAAACGACATTACAAAAAACGTATAAATTCAGAGAAGCGTTTGATTGTTCCTTGCCTTCACAACGCGCGAATGAATATATCCCAGACCATTTCCGCCGAACAAACACACAGGTATACAACACCGATAAAGTAAATCTACCGCGTCTTCAGTGTTACCTACGGAAGAGGTAGGTACGCGGGAAAAAGGGATATTCATTTACAAATGTATACTTGTAGTGTCCACCACCCCCATGACCGGGCGGCGACCGTTACGAGTTCGCCATTCTCTCGCTCAAACAACACACGTCTTCTGCCTGGCTCGAACAAACGACTACTAACTCATTTATTCTCATGCCTTCTTATATACTCACAGATTGCCCGCGCATTTAGTGACTTCCCGCGTCTTCGCTAGTAGGGTGGCGGCATCTTCTAATTGGCGCCATGCATTTAGCTTGCTTTGGCATTGCCGCCAACCGACGCTGTCTATGCCCGCGCTGCTTAACGGCCACTGCTATCCTACATTCTCCCCCCCTTCGCAGGCTTGTTTTGAATTCTATCCCGTCTTTACTCACGAACTCCCGTAAATGCCTTGGTGCGCGTCTAACCCGTCGTGGACGTCCTTCAGAGCGGTGCGCTGTCGTCTTCATGTTCATCATGAGGCACACCCGGCGGCGGCTGGCCTCCGTATACTGACCCAGTCGCCGGGCACGACCGCACGAACCTGGTTCCGACTGCCGTTCTTCTCCCGTCTGGGTGCTCTTTCGGTTCGTCCACTCGCGCTCGCTCATCCTCATGTGCATCCACCGCCGCCTCCAGGCATTCGCCGTTGGCCCAACGATCCCAGTGTGGCCGCGCCTCCACGCCGATCGCCTGCACATTCTGCCGCGTTCGTACACTTCCGGCCGAAATGGCCAAACTTGCCACACTTTCGGCTCCTCACTTGTTTTGCCGGGCACATTTCGGCCCCGTACTCGTGCCTCGTTCATCCGCACGCCTGGCATCCATCCGTTCCGTGTTCTCGCCCTGCCGCTAGCCTCGGTCCGCTTCGTTTCGCCGGCTCTCGCTCACCAACTCGTGTCGTGCTGCAATCCATACTGGCCTCCGTGACGCACCTTCCCACGTGTAACGCGGCCGTTAGGGCCTGTTCGACTGTCCCGTACTCGTGGCTTTTCCATCCGCGCACGATCCACCCGCTCCGCGTTCTCGCCCTGCCGACAGCCTTGGCCCGCTTCTTTCCGGCGGCCCTTCGCTTCCCTAACCTCGTTCACCTACTTGTTTCCTCCTGCGATCCATCTGGCATCCGTGACGCATCTCTTCTCGTGTAGCGCGGCCGTCCAGTTCGACCCGCAAGGCCTCTTCGAGGAGAAGCTTTTCTCTCACCTGTGGCCTAGTCGCCCCAGAATGAGGTGGCTCCTCAACACCAGGGTTCGAACGTCGAGCTTGCTCCTCACCACCAGTCATCGCAGTGCCGCTAAGTACTCACCGTTCTCTTCACCGGCAACGGCTGCCGATTTCGTCGTCGGCAACGGCTGTTCTCTTGTGTTCCTTGGACATCTCCGTTGAACAGCTTCGTCGCCATCCTGACGTAGTCACCTCGCCGTCTTCCTCCGGCCCCGTGCCTGGTGCCGGCGGTGTTGTTGGCCGGTCCATGGATCGCAGAACCGGAGGTGGGGGTGGCAGACCTGTGTGCATTATTGCACTGCCTTTTCTTTCTCTCAGATCCTGTCGACTGCGCCAGTTGTAGTGTCCACCACCCCCATGACCGGGCGGCGACCGTTACGAGTTCGCCATTCTCTCGCTCAAACAATACACGTCTTCTGCCTGGCTCGAACAAACGACTACTAACTCATTTATTCTCATGCCTTCTTATATACTCACAGATTGCCCGCGCATTTAGTGACTTCCCGCGTCTTCGCTAGTAGGGTGTCGGCATCTTCTAATTGGCGCCATGCATTTAGCTTGCTTTAGCATTGCCGCCAACCGACGCTGTCTATGCCCGCGCTGCTTAACGGCCACTGCTATCCTACAATACTATATACAGAGGTGAACTATAAGATAAAGCTAAATTTTATTCTAATTACGAACCTTTTCAAGTATAGTGAAAACTATGCAAGAATAGGTTTAGCATGTTAGGTGAACGAAAACATGTAGCAAAAAGTGACTAATGCGAATTTTCACGTCACCGCCGACGTTTGACCTCGCTTTAAAGTAAACGTGCCCGTAGTGGACAAGTGGGACAAGGCTTATAACTGTGGCGCTTTATTAGAAATCTGACTTTTTTCAGTCGGTTTTATTAAAAAGCTTAGAGCACAGATGTTATGATACGCACGCTTTGTGAAGCGTTGTGTAACGCACTTGCAACCAGATTTTGACCAAAGCAGAGTCCCTCGTTGGAATCTCGCACAGACAGACAGACGAAGCACCGACGTCTGATCTGGAGAAGCACGGACGGGTTACCTTTAAGTACAATATATGTAGTTATCATTCCTAGGCTTAAGAAACGCAAAACTTGACGATGGACTGCATGGACTGCAAAGTTGATTTTGTGCTCTGTAGTTGCTGTTGGTATCATCTCTGGTTATCCCTTAGCCACCCGGGAGCAACAGGAAAGATAAACATAGAAGGAAGAGGCTCCCTTTTATCCTATTAAACTCCACTGCGTAAGCATCTTGTTTAGTGTAACTGGGACATTTTCTTAGTGTTTACCCACTATGTATTATGGCGGGATTGAACCAATGACTCCTAACATAAGAGTCGCGTGTAATCTCTCTCTCCCTCGTATTTCTCGCTCTCTCTCTCTCTCTCTCTATATATATATATATATATATATATTTTTTTTTTGACTGACTTAAACTGCAATTAGTAACGTGAATGTACTATATCAGTACTTGCGATTCCTTAAACTGAGCGGTGCTCGTCGTTGCATAATTATGGATATGTGCTGTGTATCCACCACATATCCTATATTATTATGATGAAAAATATATGTACCAGTTAAACGGTAGGCTGTGATCATAATAAAACAGAATATGTGCTATGTGTAAGAGCCGCTGCTTTGCACTAACCGCAGATGTTGATTGAACAATACATCCTCGTTCACAATTGCTGTTCATACCTTCCGAATAGCTTAAGTTGCAGAGGAACAACTGGTACAAAGCACATATGCTTCGATAGCAGACAAAATCGCTTTGCTCATTTAGACACCAATCATGAGAACGAAGGTGTAAATGTTTGCTACACCGATCCTTTCATAGACATATAAGATACCTGCCTTCTAGATAAGCAGATACACATTGGGTCTATAAGCTTGGCCAGTCTGTTTTTACAGGCTCTAAACTGTTGCGTAGTCACTGTAATTTTCTTATTACTAATATACTATCAGCAAATCCGGTAGACTTTTTGTGATTATTACAGCTGCCGTTAAGGATTTTTTCAGTGCGTAATTATAGACGTTAAAAATGACTTTGTAGAGACCGATAGAGAAGCACGAGTATATTTACACCCAGTATTCCTAAGGGGAATAACTAAGACAAGGTTCTTCAAACCAAAAAGAGCTACAACAAGGGGTGTAAAAAAGCAGGTCAACACCATCACAGGGCCGCTATCGCCAATGACGAACATGCGTGACAAACACAGCGAAGCTAATTCAACAAAATTTCATTCACACGCACACAACAACCCATTTAGCAGACACACCACGTTGGCCTTTTATATATGTATATATATATATATAAAAAGAGTGGTAAGGAACCAATAGTGCTCATTCTAGTATGAACTACTTTTGGGGCAATGAGTGATCTGGTTAACTCCTATCAAGCATAGCATTATATCGAGGCCGGATTTGGAGATGACGCCTATATGTGGTTTCCGTGCGCGGGGCTCAGATACCTCATCCGAGTAAGAGAAAGCAAGGGGACCTGCTAAAGGTTAGGGCCGATAGGAACTTTTACAGACAAAGTACGCGGCACAGCGTCAACTAGCAGTTGCAACGTTTAGCGATAAGTGTAGAGAGCTAAGGCTTCACGGGATACCAACGCGATGTAATAATAGTAGTAGTAATGAATGTCGGGGTAATTACTGAACAGGGTAACAGAGCAGACAGCAGGCCATCCCGACTCAGAGCGAGAGAGAGAGAGAAAACGAAAGAGTGATGCACCATAATGTAAAGTTCGCGGTTAGGGCCTTCCGTGAGGGTTGTCATCCAAGGTCTCCAAACTGCCTCTATTTACCGGGCGTTGTTTGTTGATGGGCTATAAGTTCCTCGTCACGGGTTACTCCATCTTCTCATTGATTAGTTCTCCCTCTCTCTAGGCTTTCTCACCCCCTGGCAATGACGATCGATTAGAGGAAAATGTAGATAAAGCAGAGGATAGAGAGAAGTATAATGATCAAGGCATCGTGAGAGAAGGAAGGAGCGAGTGATAGAAATAACGCGAGAGAAAAGGCCAATTATAGAGATGACAAGAGATGAGGTATGGACAGGCTACTACAGGCACCTCAGCCATTAGGTAGCGACGGTCGACGCACGACAACGTGTGTATAAAGAGGTGAAGGGAGGGTCAAAGTGAACCTCCGGCGGCGCTCGAGATGATGTGGTGTATATGAAGCATACACATGTACGCTCGGCGGCTATGCCAAGTATAACCGTTGCTGAAGCTTGTAGTATATTACGCTGCACCTGTTACAAAACCGTGCTAAAACTGTGCATACAACGCGTGACTAGTGATGACCGGTCAGTGTACCTGCCACGTTAGAATTCACGCAGTTCGGGCAAAGGAAATCTGTAATACGTGAATTGTGTGACACGTGAGTTAGGTACGTGCCCATCTATTTTACCTAAGCCTTGGCGACGGACGCCGGCGACAATATCTTAACCGGACAGAAAACGGGTAACGTTATCGGTATCATTAATTTCCTCGCGTCTTTTGTAGGAACCATAAAGGGGTTAAGTGTCGCACGACCACTTCACGTGCAGCTTCCGTGGACTCGGGTGCAGCTGCCGTGGACTCGGGTGCAGAACAGCGGAACCTAGTTAATGTTATGCTAAATAAACTTGCCACAAAGGTTAATTATAGCTGGGTTTTGGCAAGGAACTTAATATTTCTAGTGTATGCATATTTTTAGTGTATCTGTTTGTGCTTCCGGTCTTCGAGTACGTATAGCACTAACGGGGAAGCTTGGACAAGCATTTTAAGGTAGCGTGCATTAGCCAGCGTTGATGAAAGCCGGCAATGCTGGTGTGTCGCTGACGGCCAGCGACTCTACGATTTAAAAAAGCGTTCATGAAGCGTCGGGAGGTGGTCACTTTTGATGCGTGCTCTCTACACTCGTGCAAGGAATTGTAGCTTGAGTACAACGGGCTTTAGAACTCATCGGGTAACGGTCAGTTCTTAGTGCAATTGTAGGTTAACTGTTTGGCCGTAGGTGAAGTTATCCCACGAATCTTATAGATTGGAAATCAATTAATTTGAGCAGAAATGTGCACGTCAACCTGCAAGTCAAGGTTTATGCCAAATAATTTATTGTGTGTATCATTAGCTGCAGCGTTAGGCGCCCCCGGGTGATATGTGTACACACGCGCACTCCTTAAGCTAATAAACAAGTCAATCATAACGTTTTGCTAGAAGGTGGTGTTAAGAAATATAAAATTTAATAAGTGTAGTTTTATTCGTAAAGCCGGGACAGTGCACACAACACCAAGCGGGTGCTCGAGAGAGGGGTCGTGTCTACAAGTGCAGATCATTAATCTGATAAAGATCGTGAGAACGATTATGGCCACAATTAGTTAATTTTTCAAGCGGCTATAGTTTATCTAACGCATGTAACCTATGGCCGTTGCTTCTATATCGCTCACGCCATATTAACGTCTACAGATCAGGGCTACCGCCTACCCGCGCGGCGTGTAAACGTTTCATTTATGCATATACATTAGTAGAACAATGATTCAATGCAAATTCGTCTTTAAGTGCAATGTTAAAGTTCGCCCAAAATACAAGTGCTATACACCTTAAATATATTTTATTATGGCATACCCTTGTGACCGGTGCAAGACAAGCCACAGAGCCCTTGGAGTTGAGAAGTTAGCAGAAAGGAAGCACATTCTTTTTTCTAGTCGAATTGATTTACAGTCGTTGCTGGTAAGCCAAGCGCGGACCAGTGAGATGACCTGAAAAAAGATTTCCAAACACTGGAATTTTGCTTCTTGCTGGCTCAGAGGGGAAATTGCTTAAGGCGCGTGGAGTAATGGCGAAAGCCTTGCAAAGATGACGACATCGAGAGGACTTCGGCAAGTGAGCCAGTAACTGGGTTTAGAGCCGGTTGCAGGTTCAGGAATATATGCATTTATAAAATATATGTAAAAATAATATAACCATATGTATATATCCTGCCGCTGCACCTATAATTGCTGCTGATTCTGCCACTGCCATCACGACGCTCAGTTGTTCTCTTTACGCGATGACACGAAGGTCGTAGGTGACGCCAATAGCATAGAGCGTTTACGCATAGAGCAGCATGCAAGACTGGCAGAAAGAGGCGTTTTTTTAATAAAGGTGTTTTTATTATAAATGTTATATTTTCGCCCTATCTTCTTTTTTTCTGGACGCAAGGCTTTATTTATGCCGGACGTGAGGATTAGGGTAAATCTATTGCCCGTTTTCTTGTTTTGGTGGGGGGTCATAACCCTTAAGAATGACCGCGAGAAGCGCTATCTCGCTCTATAGCTGGCTCCCATATACTAAGTAAAGTTTTCGGGCTGGGGGGCTCGAACCCGCGCACGTATGTGTCTTCTCCGGTTGCGAGGCGCAGACGAATGCACCACGCCACCGGGCTCGACCGGCTCCCATATACTAGCAACAATAATAGTTAGTTTTTTACTACCGTCGAACGGACAGACTGCCTCTCATTTAGGCTAAGTAAGAAACAGAGGCGTATTCTATGATGTGATGATTAGTGTATTCAAATCGTCATTTGTTTGCTACATAACATATTGTTTACCATTATTTGGGTCAACCTATACAACGCTTATGAATAAAATATAGGCTGCTCAGAATAGTAATCTAAGAGTCACATTTTTTAGAATATATATATTTAATAACCATACGTTAGTTTACGCACTTTTGTATTTGTAGTTTTTAACATCACTTTCGTCAGCAGTGTCGCTTATGTGCACTGCTGGAGGTGAAACAGATCCACATATCCTGCATTCGCACTCGTTTGGTACTTCGAGATACCTATTTCGTGTACATAACCTTGTGTGAAATGCATGTATTGCAAACCCTGTAGCGAAGTACCTACTTGTGCAACACCGACTCTGAGTAAGATATAAGTCGCACTGAGTCCACCATAAAGAGTGAGGTCCAGACCCACAAATAGAGAAGCTGGTTGCGGCTAGTGCGATGGACTCTTACAACAATTTTTAGAAATCTGGATTTAATTTTGTCGAGTACTTTCAAGTTCCCTTTGGATACGTCGGACCATATGATATGTATTACGTTATGAAGTCCGTCTTACGAAGCAATGCGAAAGCAGTCCTGTGGACGTTAATTGTTGGCTGAGGGTCAGCCCGAAATAGTTTATTACGTTAGCAACGGTCGGTGCAATCTTTAAATTAAAAGGCTGAGGGCGACAGCCAATGAGGGTGCGGGATACTATGAAATGACAGAAGGTCCTCGCGAGTTTTTCCTCCATATGCCTTATTTTTGCCACATATGGCTTTTTTGCCGGCGTTGTTTGATTTTCATGTATCTCGTTCTCTGCGGGGGTTGTTTGCGCATGCCCTTGCGAACTATTCTCTCAATATATCTGGCAATATGTAATCTTTGCGTTGAGAAGACTACTCTAAGGTATACATATATGCTGAAAAAATGCCATTGATGCTGACCTCAAGTGAAAATATCTGTTTTGATCTGTATTTGGCGAGCCTACCTTCGCGGCGATTCTTTATCGCTTTAGTTTTTGATACATTTATTACTAGAGAGTTAAGGCCAACAAATGTTTACAGTGATGCAAGCGATTGCTGCAAAGTGATGTCGACTCACGAAGTAGAGGACAAGGCCGTCAGCATACACATAAGTGTACTCACCGGCGAGTGGCGCCGCTGGATTTCATCAGGCAGATCGCTTTCCAATATTGAGAACAATAGTGGGCTGAATTATCGCTTTGTGCGACCTCTGTAGTCTGATTAATTGTGGTGTGCTCAGTTACCCTGTCGTCAATCATTACATCACCCTCCTGTAGCATTGTTTGTAATAGCTTTACTATTATCCTTGAAACGTCAACTTCTCGAGGATTATTATTCGTGGCGCTGTACCGAAAGCGGAGAGCAGTAGCACAAGTTTCGATTGCCTCGGAAGGCCATTTGAATGCTGGTAAGAAGAAGAGCGCAAGCTTCATCGTCGATCTCCTTTACCTCCGCGTTTTTGCGTCTGCTTTCGTCTTATGCTCCGTGACGTCTATTCATCATGTCCATGCGGTGCAATTTATGTGGACGAGAGCCCCGAGAGGTTTAGTGCCCACAATTCCATAAGCAGCAACGGGCTTCCTCCTTACACACTCTCCTTAAATGCTCTTGTGACCCACATATCCGGCATCTTCGTTTCGTCATCTGGCGATTCGTGACTAGGTGCCCTTGCTGGGAAGTTATGGCACGAAATATTGTCAGAACACCATGTTCCAATGCCTTCACAATTACGTATTTTGATTCTACGTTTTCAATTGGAGGAGGGCAGCAGGAGGACTCGATGCGGCTCGCCCTCGGCCGCCAGGCCAAATCGCCCGCACTGCTGGGTGGCCTAGCAATGCGTTCACCCTCCCCCCCCCGCGTTCTCACCTGGCGCTCACCTTGATGCCGGCGAACAGGCCGGCTTTGCCTTCAGATGTTTTGTCGGTGCTCCTACAGTGCAACGCCCATATGTATGCGCTAGTCCTGCACAAGCATAGAGGGACAGACAGGGCTAGTAGAGGCAGTGGCGGCGGCGGCCGTTCAGATGATGATAGCGGTGATGATGACATGCGGCGTTCTGCTGGAGTCTGTTTGTAAACACACTGGCCGTGAAGGCCAGCTGATGTTCCTAATCGCTGACACTGCTTGTACGGTACATAACTCGACCTGCAGAGTATGCGCTCGACATTCGAGCGATTCGATTGATCACACTGTAAAAACTGCCAGGTGTCCGTCGATCAGGAATCGATCGAAATTCGCACTAGTGTCGACAGTGCCCGCAAATAGAACACAATGTTACATTGCACAGTGCCTGAGGTGTATAAGGTGCGTGCTGAATGGCTCACGAATGCGGCTACTGAGTGCCATTGCTTAGCCCGCTTAGAACCTCATGTTCGAGCACAGGTTTTCACCGATTTTCCGGGACGAAAGTAGTGAAAGACCACAGTCCTTGAATGGACCACCAATCAAATGACAATGTTATAGTGTTTGAATCGCCACATACACGACGTCGTATACCCTGCCTCCCATAATCCGGTGTTGGAATCAGGGGAGTGTTACTATTGGGAGTTTATACATTGTCACAGCACGGATTCTCCACCACGACAATATATATATATATATATATATGTGTGTACTACAATATATATATATATATATATATATAACATGCGAGTAAATGATTTTATCCCATTCTTTATATCTATATCGCCTACCTATTCCCCTACGTTACTGACTCGCTGCCATGTCTTGCCCATGTTGTCTAGATACAAAAATATAAAGTTGAAACTAATAAATGTTGTCGTCGTTGGCATGTGGACATCTGCGAGTATTTTTCACTGTTTCCGTTATCCCGAGCTTTTATTTACTGTTGCTGCTTGCAAATTCTTTTTTACTTTAGGCGTTTGTGCTCTCTGACTAGCGGGGCGGTGCCACGCCTGACACAGTTTCTCCTCACACCCAGGGTCCATAATGGAATCATCACAAGGACACGGCACTCAGGGCCAGTGGAAGATGGCCGGCGAGAACTACATCGACTCCGTGCAGCACAGACGGCACAGGTAATTTATTTCACTAATTTCACTAATAACACACACGTTTACTACTGCCAGAAGAACCCTGTAACAACCCTAGTGACAAGATTGGGACAAAGTGCTACCTGGGTAGAGTCCTCATTAATCATTGTCTAAGAACGAATAATTTTAGCAATTTTATCGAACTACATCCCCTTAAATCGCTTCAACGTTTATATCATCAACTGAAGATTTCAAACTACACCGGAGCACCTCCGTGGATTAAAATAACGATGGCTTATAACGAACTTAAATTGAGTCAATTTGGCAAACTTAATCTGATTCCTATAGATTGTAAACAAATAGGGAGAACTTGTTCGTGTAGTGGTCCATTGTATAGCTCATTAGAGCTTCTAAACCAAGGCTTCCACAGGGCTTAAGCCCAATCCTGTCGAACCTTGCCTATTACGGGAAGGTTACACAGAAAAATCTGCTACAACTGAAAAATACTTAAATAGTAATTGGAAAAATAGAGTACTGGGAGCGATGTCGTACCGCCGAGAGAGTCAATGATCATACAGCCACAAGGACTGTTGGGGAAGCCCTAGATATTCCAACGTGTCTGCCAATGCTGCTACAATAAGCGCCCCAAATATAAAACGGTGACATGGCATATTTAGGCATACATGTCAAGCAAATAATTAACCCATCCATTGTATATATGCAAGATGCTTATCATATGTGCCAGTGAGTTGAATTACCCCACTCACTCGAGTGCAAATAAAGTCACTACGATTAATTATACGACGTAAGTCTGTAGCTCTTTGGCACAACCTCATTGTGCCCACTTCGCGGGTACACGTGCCGTGACGCACGCACTCGAGTCGACTGACATATTTTTTTTGTTGGTACTATGCGATTGGCTGGCGATGTTTACAGGTTCACCGAGCATAATCAACGCAACGACGATCATTTTTTAGGTGGGCCGTCATCGAAGATAAACTCCGGTATGGCCGGCGCGCGCGGCGCATGGGAGACATCACATTCTGGTCACACCACATCACAATCACGCGGCTACGGTATTATATCGTCTTCGAACATCTTGAGCCCGATGGCCGACGTTGAAGAGCCTCCACGAAATCCGCGCGGAATGTATACTAGGTGAGCCTCTATATCTGCCTCTACGTGCCATATAGTAACCGCATCGACATCTAATTTTTTTCTTTAGGTGACGAAATACGCACTGCGACAGCTACGCGCGGTCACTCTCAATGATTCTCTCACTAAAGGAGAAGTAAAGGAACTACCTGGTTTGGCAACCAATTTCGTTGGCTTCAAGGCTTCAGCCAAGCTTGGTACAGTACTAAATCAAAAATACGAAAACAACACGCACGACCACCTTTCCCCCTCCTTGCCCTCACCGCCACTTGTAGTCTCACCGCCAGCTTTCTTTATGGACAGTATGTAACTTATACTGTGTTTGCTACTTTAACTAATTGTCTACGCTCTTTTCATCGGTCTTTCTGCGGGCGGTGTCTTGACTGCCACGACGTAGACCGGGATGGATTCCCCGAAAGAAGCTCGTGCTCGATGGCCCGTTGCATTCGACCTCGTACGCACATTGGAACTCGCAGGTGTTTCCGTCGCAGCATGACAACGGGGCAAACATTACACTGTCGCGCTAAATACTGGCGGCTGCCTACTATCGCTCCATTGAGAGCCTTCGTCGACCTGACGTCGACAAGTACCACATTAGTACTGCTGCTTCTACACCTACCATTACTATTCTGTTTACCGTCTTTCGTTTTAGCTGCAAACAATTCCTGCAACAACAATTAAAGCAATGCGAATAATAGCAGTAGCGACGTCTACAACAATAGCAACAACCACAACAACAACAACTACCACAGACAGAATTGCCGCAACTGGGGTAACCCGACTGAGAAGTTACGGCGCTTCTGTGCGTGCTCGATGCGGTATATGCGCGCGTAACTTTTTTTTGGATAGACTCATCAACAACTGCAATGCCGACAATGCAGACGAGGACGGCGATATTGTGTTGTCGTACTGTGATTTGTTAACATTTACAAACAACGGGTTATATAGAGTTACGACAGACGAAGTCGAAGGATCCTTACTGAGTATAGTAGAGTAATGGGCAGGTCGTGCTTCCTTTATGTACCGACTTTATTGACGAGTGTTGTTCGGAATTGTTATTGCGATAGATATTACT
This sequence comes from Dermanyssus gallinae, assembly GCA_003439945.1. Taxonomy (NCBI): domain Eukaryota; kingdom Metazoa; phylum Arthropoda; class Arachnida; order Mesostigmata; family Dermanyssidae; genus Dermanyssus; species Dermanyssus gallinae. The sequence goes on from QVRM01006922.1 coordinate 381,658, forward strand.
AACATTAGGTTCTGTCTTAGTATGAGCCCTATTGTTAAATACCTCTCATGCAGGTTTAAACTGGTTACGGCGGGCAGAAATACGTGCCGTGCCGTACACAATTTTAGCTTGCGTCAATTTGTATACCTAAATTACGCTACATTAAGCCTGCTTAAACCATGTTCTCCCATACGAATACTATTTGTGGATACACTAGCATACAAAACATTGACCCACATCTATAAATCTATACGTATGTGATAATCAAAGCAAATTGCAAAAGTTGCAAACGCTGGTACTTCTTTAGCGAGTTTAAATTACATGGATATTCATATGAAGTTATGTACGCAAAATAAGTTTTACGGAAATAACGGCCGACTGCAAATGCATTCTATGTGGAGAATCGTGCAATCTGTATCATATCCAATAGTATATAAAAGCGTCCCCGCGACGAAAGTGATGTAGGAAAACTGTAATACAATTGTGTATAAACTTAGTTCTGATTAATAAATATTTATACTGGTGTCTTGCATACAGTAGAAGACATCCTGCAAGTAAGAGTGATACCGTTTAACGACGCAACAATAGTTTTATGTACATGTTATCTTGTATGCCAATAATTGTACAGGGTGAAAGTATATATACATCACCTTCCGCGGTGATATGTGAAATATGTACGGCAGCAATATAAAAATAAACATAAGGCAAATGCCTTACTGTACATAATGTTTGCATTTTTATTTGCCGACCACGAGTCAGCCCACGGCGTAGCTAGGCGAAATGTGCCCTTTCACTCTTTGGGATAAGGAGAAGACACGGTCAAATTTAGTAAGTAAGGCGCTTAGCTGACAGGCGTATTTTCACGGGTTGGGATAAAGTATGCACATGAATATTTGTGCGTGTAATTCAATTTGACCTCTCGGACGTCTGAGTTCTACACTTGAGAGAGCAAGGAGGATTCCTGCTAGCCGTAATTGAAAGGCTTGACTAAGAGCAACGAGAGTTGACTGGAACTTTGCTAGAGACGTTTCCACCAGCAATATATCGGTCATAGTTGACTCAAGTTTTGTGCAAAGCTCTAGTCTATGTCTAGATCTACCAGTAGTCACACAGCAAATGCAAAGTAAGGGCGCTCCGAAAGGTGAGAACAGACCACGTTGCTGTTCTATCACTACGGCATATCACTCTTCCGCGGCTCCGATCTGATTCCTATGAAATCGTAGTGTAGTGTGCAGTAGCACGGTTAGCGAAAAGGATGTGAAAAAGTTCTGAAAAGAATTCGAGATTTGGAATGTTCGAGACGATTTGATTCCATCGTCTTCACCATGATTACTATACGAACGCTACGGTGTTCCTTGTATGAATTAATAGACCTAGAATTAATGGCCGGGCGACCATCTTCTTCTCGGCTGCGCTATGCGCTAGACGTACGTCGTGTAATGTCGTTTATCGTTCTTAAGTCTCTGTGTGTTCTAGTTAACGTTCGCTGAGTCTACATTCACCCAAGTTCACTTAGCGTAACAGAACACCGTTATGTTTGATAGCAACATCGTCGCAATATGGTCGGACGAAGCGACATAATAAAAGCTGTTTTCAACTGCTTTAATGGGTCTCTGTTCTAACAATGGTGTACTATTTAGCGCCACAATACTAAATCAGGATATAATATATATAGGTAAAGTGCTACTATATTTAGAATTATGCTTGCAAATCAGTATATACACATAAACGAGTATGCTCTTGTATATTTATCTATTCCATTTTTTTCGAATAATGTTAAGCCAAATTTTCAAATCGTAGAAAATACCGCATTCAATAAATGCAGTAACACACAACGCCAGAATTGAACCAATATTTGCACCCAAGACCCAAATTTGCAAATCCAAAAAAAGGACCCTTCGAAAGCGTTTGCGTTCTGTCCGCTTCAATTCCTCGATTCCTAATATCAGATTCGCCAGTTGTCCCCTCCAATTGAATTTTTTATTGATTTTAGCAACAGTAGCCTATGACTCATCGTATGGAAGTGGCACTGCCTCTATAATATAACATGCTACTAAAATCAAGGAGCGCACGTATACTCCCAGGTCACAGCAGTAGCTGTCGGTAGCATCGTTTCAGTGACTTAGTAGACAAATTTGAGCTTATAAGAATAATACACAAAAAATCATATTCGATATAATTTCAAAAATCTACTAAGCTGGCGACGTTTAAACAAACCATAAAAGAATCCTTTGGATCTCATGATAAGCACATATTAAGGAAGGATGCTAAGAGTTAAATACATCTGTGATTTCTTTACAACGTATATATATATATATTATATACGGACCCGGTGAGGCCATGTGGACGGCATCGTGAGCTAGATTGATATTGATGAGCAATATACGCTTTACATACCTAGGCGACTATCGTTTAGCGATCTTATATATAACACTGGCATATGCAAAGACGTTTATTTATTTTACGTGTTTACGTGTCCTAGTGTCATACCTAATGTCGAACATCCACCTACTCGGAGATTCCTTAGGAGTCTGTACTGACACCAGCCCCACATAACATAACCTAAAAAAAATATTTTCTGGGCTGACGCTCAGCCTAGATTTAACGTCCCTGGTACTGCTTTTCGCATAGCTTCATAATATAACATAACCTACGAAGGATTACTTAGATTTTCACAGCCCCCCCGGGGTCCATTTTGCCGCTTATGCAGACAACCTGAGATTGGTCATCATTGCCCGTAACGAAGAAGTACTCAAAACAACAGACAACGGGGCTCGGGGTACATGTAGACATTCGGGTACATCTTCACATAAAACTTCTCAACACCCTTAATTGAACTCCACAAAAACCAAAAAGGTGATCCTAAATGGCGTTAAACAGTAATACTCACACACTACGGTCATGTACTTGGGCGTCATCGTATATAAAACACTCACAGGAACAACACATGTAACCTCTGCAGTAAATCAAACTGCAAAAGCCTAGACAGACTGCGGAGAAATTTTCGTCTGCGGATAAAATGATCAACCGAATCTCAGTCTTCTGGTGTCACTAGTGGATAACACTATAGCATGCGCTTCACACCTATGAGGACGTACTGTTATCAGGGCTCAACAAAATGTAAAAACCTATGGTGTTCAACACTGAACAAACAAATCGCACGGCGTCTATAGCAGTTATAAGGGTCCTCTCTAGACAGATTTTCTGTTACCTAAGAGCTAAAAAAGATCCCTAATAAGTCCCTTAATTAATCATAGACACGGAATGAGGGATCACTAAACAGCAGACTATACATAGTCTAAAACAGAATACCAACGAGTAGAGGCAGCTAGGAGAAGCGATTTGGCTGGGCCAACATTGATCCTTGCCGAGATCAATTTATCAGCAGCAATTACGAGTGAAGATAAAGCGGGCAGAAGAACGACCGGTGGATCTATCACATTAATGATGACCCCTTTCTGTTGTGATTTGTTCGGCCGGTTTGTGTGTTGGCGTCATTACGCTGACGTCCGTCCAGTGCGTTCTTGTATTGGCGCTCCATGGCTCGATGCTACAGTGTAGATGTATTTTGACGTCTGGCGAACCGCCGAGGTTCATGAACCTGACGTCACTCGACCTAATGATGTGTTCGCCAAGGTCTTGCCATTGGCACCAAGTCGCCCGGACCCGCTCAAGCTGTGTTGGGCTTCAAGTCGCAGCACATCACGTAGGGAGCATGAACACCGACATCTTTCGACCTTAACGTCTAGTGTACAGCATCCGTACCTGAACCAGAGCTAAGCAAGGCTACGATACTGTACCGATTGGTATTGCTTTCGATATGGCATTGCGTTTTAATCGGTGTGCAGAGCGCGGTCGTTCTATACGTTGGAAGTCTAGTTTAGTGGTCGCACACTCTGTTGTCGACATTGCGTCGCAATACTAGTAAACTATTTTTGCTGGCTCTTTGCTGAGCAAGCTGGATCGTGGTAAGTAGGTAATAGGTGACCATCCTATACTCAGTTTTTGTATGCGCATGTTCCACGACCTGTACTGGCTGCTGCACTCTTTTTCTCATTTTTATACCCGCATGGTTGTAATGTCTGTAATGTCCTTATTGTTGTAGTTGCCTGCCGTGGTAGGTAGTCATGTCCTTGGCTGCGTATAATGTCCTTGCATCGATGGCTTATGGCCTGGTTGCAGCGAGTATTCTAACCAATATATATATATATATATATATATATATAGCCACAAATGTTATTTGCTCTCTTGAAGCTTAAGTGGTTAACTAATTTCATCTATATAGTTCATGAATTTGAATTGCACCGCTCCGCAGTCTTCTTAGAATATCAGGAAATGTTTGCTCTCGGACAGTATTCGCTTGGATGCAAGGAATATTAGTGAAACATGGCTAAAGGATGCGGACTGTCCTACTCACGGAATCAGTGGCTTTAACCCTATCACTGCTTGCAGAAACGATCGCCTGAATTCTTGTTGAAACCACGTCTGCAGTACTCTCATTTCGATCTGTTTGTAGTCCTGATGTTCTTGTTTAAGCCGTTTGTAGCCATTTAGAGAATCTCCCTCATGATGTTCTAATCACAGCAACGTGTTGCCTGATACCCTAGAAAAACTATTGCCGCACTGTATCAGTCTGTCCAGCATGCTAATGGGAGACCCTTATATCCAAATTTTGGCTGGTACTCCTCCTACGAAATACCCATTTTTTATGACGAGAGGCTTGTTCGCACAATAGATAGAATAACCCGCCCCAGCTCAGTAACCTGCATATATAATATAATTTTCACAAATTTTACTGGTGTTAGCTCCATTAAGGCAGCTGTGCTAGATACATCACTATTTTCGGATCATTATGCGATTATTATCTCTGTCAATGACGACCAACCCGTTTCGGTTGAAGTTGGAAGGTGCACACCCATAGTGCATAGGTGGCTTGATCAGAGTAGTGTTGATGTATTTCTTGACTGGGTACGGTGGGCCTCTTGGATACATGTTTATGACGCATTAGATGTCGATTCACACGGGCGGGTCACACGATTAGCAAGCCTAAATCGATCACCGACGAACTAAATCGACATTTTGTTACGGTTGGATAGAAAATATTAAACTTGCCGGAGTGGATTAGAAAATAGCCATGACATGAAAAAAATTCTTTAAATGAATCTTTTAAAAAAAAATTAATTTTGTCGTGTACTGATAAGTACCGCCTTAACAAACTGTGGCCTAAAGAGGCCGAATCATTTGCGTTGCTTCGGGTGCAGGCCTCTGATGTTGAAGTCGCTATAGAGAACTCCCAGTATACAAGAACAAAGGGGATAAACGTATAGGGGATAAAACTACCGGGTATCTCAGTTGAAAACTACATTTCAAAGGGCATTGAAAATTTAGTGTTACAGAGCTCAAGACGTTATTTGAAAGACATTGATTTCCTTTCGTCAGGGCGATTGTGCTTTTCTAAGAACTGATCGGCAGACTTTATCCATGCGACTACACGCTGTCACCCATATGACATGACGATAGAAAATGATCGAAAAACCTCACCTAAATCAATGGTTATATATATATATATATATATATATATATATATATATATATATATATATATATATATATATATATATATGCATATGTATATATATACAGGGTGTTCCTATTTGTGTGTCCAAAACGCTAGGGTATGGTCAAACTCGGTGAGAAAATCATTTTTGCTAATGGGTGGAAGCCGGGAAAACGTTTTGTTTAGGAGTGAGGATGAAATTTATAAAAGCAGTTATTCTGTCTTTTTTCTCCTACATAGTTGTGCAAAATCTACGTTTGCGGGAGAACCAGTCAGCGCACAAAGGAACCGATCATACCGGCGTGTTTGGCGGAAAATTCTGCAAAATAGAGTATACATTACTAGCTTGCGTAGCAAAAAGCGAATAGCCAGATTAAGGAAAGTCATAAAAAGTTAAAATGTTACGTTAACGCTTTTTTGTGCAACATCGTAATTTTTTCCATTACGACCAAAAATGCACGTCCAAAAGACTACTCTCAGGCAATAGCAGATTTAATGCCCACTACATTCGTACCAAAGTGTTGGTGCTGCGTTACGTAGTTGCCAAGTGACTAAGCTTTTTCGACAGTCATAGTTGTTATGTTTCACGTTGAAGTTTTCACGTCCAGAACCGTAGCATTTTGCCAAGACGTTTCCGCCCCCTCTTTCCATTAGAAAAAATTATTCTCTTGCTGAGTTCTACCAAACCTCAAAATATGTACCTAACTTTCTCATACACCCTATGCAAGTATGCATGCCTTCGCTTTCGATATGACTGTCGAAAAAGCTTAGTTACTTGGCAACTACGTAACGCAGCACCATCACTTTGGTACGAATGTAGTGGGCATTAAATCTGCTATTGCCTGAGAGTAGTATTTTGGACGTGCATTTTTGGTCGTAATGGAAAAAACTACGATGTTGCACAAAAAAGCGTTAACGTAACATTTTGACTTTTTATAACTTTCCTTAATATGGCTATTCGCTTTTTGCTACGCAAGCTAGTAATGTATACTTAATTGTGCAGAATATTCCGCCAAACACGCCGGTATGATCGGTTCCTTTGTGCGCTGACTGGTTCTCCCGCAAACGTAGATTTTGCACAACTATGTAGGAGAAAAAAGACAGAATAACTGCTTTTATAAATTTCATCCTCACTCCTAAACAAAACGTTTTCCCGGCTTCCACCCATTGGCAAGAATGATTTTTTCACCGAGTTTGACCATACCCTAGCGTTTTGGACACACAAATAGGAACACCCTGTATATATTAATATATATATATATATATATATATATATATATAGATATACATACATATACATGTATATGTATATATATATATATATATATATATATATATATATATATATATATATACATGTATATATATATATTTTTTAAGTTTTTTTGTGGAGGAGGGTTAAATGCAGTTACGCACTACTGCTACAAGAAGGAGTTTCCATCTCGAGCTGTGTGGGACTCGACCCCAGCAGATGGATGTTACGCCGCTGAGACCCATACCCACTAAACGCACCTCCCCCCTTAAACTTCACTCTCTGATAGCCCAGATCTCCATAGAACAGTGCTATGGGCCACCAGGAGAAGTGGCGAGTGCCCTATCGGATCAATTGGCCGGGGCCACTCACGGGTTCCCCCACCTGTCAAGCGCACTTTGTCCCAGCCCTTGCGAACCCTTTTGATTCAAAGTTGCGCTTTCTTCAGCCGTGATGGCCTCAAAAAGATTCTGTCTCTCCTTGCATCTTCTGTGCTTTGTTTTTAGCACTTCCTGTGCAACTTCCGCTCCCAATTCCCATGTTTGGGTCGAACACAGGATGTATTCCACGAATAGTTTTATACAATTTCGCGGGGGGGCCTGTACTTCGAGATAGGTAAGTCCCGCTCTGGACCATTTCCCACGAATCTTTCTAATTGCCATGGTTCTGGCCTCTTCCCATGCCTGGCACCTGAGAAGTGTGTGTTGTGGGGTGTCTTCCACGGCGTCGTTGCAAAAAAGGCCTGTTTCTGATGGGGCCTTCCCTATTCGATAAAGGTATGACTGGAAGTTGCCATGTCCCGTGAGAACCTGCGTTAGGTAGAAGGTTAAGTCCCCTCCCGGCCTTGCTATCCACGCCCGTATGTTTGGGAGCAGTTTGCTGAGACTCTTTCCGAGGGCACCAAAGGGAATTGCGTCCCACTCTGCTTGCCAGTTCTCCATAGTGGCGTTTCTCTCTCTTTCTTTGTCGCTCTCTGTGGGTGTGCCAATATCCCACAGGCGCTGTCTTTCGGACGCCTTAAGGTCCCAGGGGATTTCTCCGGCAAGCAGCAGAGCTGCGTTTGTGCTGACCGTTCTGTAGCCTTGTATTACCCTAAGGGCTGCGATCCGCTGTGTTTTGAGCAGGATCAACTTGGCTTTTTTTGACTTAAGAGTCGCCCTGGCCCAAACGGCAGCCCCGAAGAGCGCGATTGACTCCGCTACCGTTATCAGTAGTTTCCTTATACGAGCCCGCGGTCCACGTATATTCGGAAGTATCCTGGCAATAGCGTTTGCCGTCTTTAATGCTTTTTCCGTAGCCTTCTTGATCTGCCATAAGCCGGTCATGGACGTGTCCAACGTGATCCCAAGGTAGCGGGCCTTAGTCACGAATCTGATTGGTTGTCCCGCGACCTGTATGTTTAAGGGTCGAACTCTCTTTTTGCCCGTTAAGAGAATTATTTCACTTTTTTTCTGGGGCGAGTGCCAGCCCCGCGGCCTTCACCCACTCCGCTGTCGAGTGCAGTGCTTTGTTTGTATTTAGCTCGAGCTCGTCCTCCGTTTTAGCCTGGGCTACGACCGCTAAATCGTCAGCGTAAGCAATCAGTTGTAATCCCCGGGGTAGGCCGGTTTGCTGCAGAACGTCGTCATGTGCGAGGTTCCACAACAGTGGGCCCAGGATTGAGCCCTGTGGTACCCCGGCTGTCATCGGAAAGACTACGTTGCCGTTCGAAACAGACCTTTCCTTAAGGTATCCAGAAATTACCTTAACTAGGTACGGCGGAACTTTTTTGCGAACAAGCGTATCCATATATGGTCTTCCATGGTAGGCTGTTGAAGCATTCCTCACATCCAGAAGGGGGACCATGATTAGCTGTCTTGTACAGATGGTGTATTCACGCACCTGTTCAGCTCTACTGAGGACGTGGATATATAGAATAAAATGGAGATAAAGATTACTAGAGAGATAGAATAGAGAGAGAGAGGAAAGAGAACAGAAGGGGAGATAGAGAGGAGAGAGAGGAGAAGAGAGAGAGAGAGAGTAGATCAGAGAGACAGGAGAACAGAGAGGGAGAGAGAGAGGGAGAGAGATAGAGAGGGAGAGAGCGACATATATTTGGAGAGAGAGAGATAGAGAGATATAGGAACATATAGGTATTATATATATATATATATATATATATATATAAATATATGTATATATTATATATATATATATATACATATTATGTAATATATATATATATATAATATAAATACATATATGAAATATATATATTATATACCGATATACAATTGTTATATATATGCAGCGATCATTCCATAACGTTGTTCGTCTCATTACCCTGCAGCCCAACCATCGGATAAGCGAGCGTTTTACATGTATATAGTCGACGCTCCATTGAGCCGGAAAGGAAATGGGTAGCACGGTGGTATGGGGCCTGCATAAATTTGGCTGGCCTGACTAGTCGTATCCTGACACTTGCTAGCCCGCAACTGCAACAGGCCGCTATGCCTAGCCGAGATTGATGCATGGACGGCCTACGCTTATTAGGGTAACAGCGAGAAACACTGTCCTGATAGGGTCGTGGTGCCCTAGCAAAAAATCATTCAGCCCCCCCCCCCCGCCCTCACTTGTCGGGGCGTGGACAACACAACTGGTTCAGGTTACGTTTTTTTACGATCTCCCCAAAAACCCCTTCGGGAAGAATCTGTGTACAGATCCTTATAGGGGGCACTGCAGGTCGATGTGGCTCTTAACGTCTATACCGAATACAGCAGCGCCAGCCGTTGAGCTGATATTGCATCCGACTAGTTGTATCGAACTATACTAGAGACAAAACACAGATAGGAAAACGTAAGCTATGCCATGCTAGAGCCTCGAATGATCAAGGAATATCAGTGCACAGTAGCAGAGCCGATAGCTTGGAATTCAGCACAGTGCCGCGACAACAGGCAACTGCTTAGTTCATTGAGTTCGGAGTGGGTGACGTGACATAGTACAGGAGTGATTTGTAGTTTCTTGTGAACGCACCTTGTGAGCTAGCGGACATCGGATACGTGCCGGTGGCGCCTGGTAGTGCCATCTTAATGAAGCAGTTCAAAGCGGACATTAAAGACCTGTCAGATGTTGGCACTAGAAACCTTGAGATTTCGAAAAATCTACCTTTGAAATGAAACATGTACACTGCCATAAGCAACAGCCATCGCAATTGAAAGGTGATTTGCTGAAATGACGGCATGCAATTTACAGTTGGCAAACGGATTACTTGTGTTAAACGGGAGATCTAACTGCAGTGCTCGGTCAAGTGCTTCATGTGGCCAATTAAGACAAGTCGATCAGAGCAACATACCTGTGTAACGTGTGCAAGCAGCAAGACACATGTGCTGACAGGCTTAGTATTCAAATACCAAGGAAGTACTTTTTAATTACTGTAATTTGTTTACTAATTGGAGAAAGAACATTCAAGAAAAAGAGGAGGTTGGAAGACAGCGAAGATGATGCCCAATCAGTCAAAGGTGGTCCAGTTTGGTCCATCATTGAACGTGTGGAGCCCCGAAGATGAGCAGATGGCATTTGTGCCATGCGGCGTTGTATATAAAAATGCCCTTAAAACACACGTAAGTTTACGTGCATTAATATAAAGTGTTCTAGTCATTTAAAAAAGCACATATACTTACTTATTTACAAACAATTATTAAAATACAATTTATAGTATAAATACGTATGTAAGATTTTCTTTGTTGCGTTATCCTCAAAAAGACTTATTTATATATATATATATATATATATATATATATATATATATATATCGATACGATGCGCTCTATCTAGACATTTATCGGCAGTATACCTCACTATATAGTTTTCAATAAGATGATAGCTGCATCGTAGTCTACAGTGAATATTACACATCTCCGTATCGCTTACGACCTCAAAGAGCCTCCTCACAAAAAAAGTGCAGTTGAGATGACCAATTTGCGGCTGCCGTGGTGCTCGCTACAGGTTTGCTTCGAACGTTGAACACCTCAGACAAGCCGTGGTTTTAGGACCTTTCATCAACGTTACTCTTTGTTTTTGTTTTAGAAGGCTTTGGTAGTGCATGATGCAAGCGTCTAGTGTGCAAGTCTAGTGTGGGACTCACAAACCCTCGAAACCCCGATTCCTTTCCACTATTATAGGCTCGCACGCACTTGGCATTTCTGCAAAGCCTTGGAAGCCTTGTCATTCTCTGTGATTCTCAGCTCTGTCTCTGCCAATCTTGCTGCAAGACCCACTTGCCCGTGAAATGGAGGACGAGTCTTCTCAGATTCATTCCAAAGGGAAATCTGACCTGAATGTTTATTTGACAATATTTCTAGGTGGCATATAGTTGTAAATATAATGTAGTCATTATATATAGTTTAGACACTTCTGCGTCTTTTCCACCGGGCGAAAAGGGTACAGAGACCGCGCACGTGTTTGTCAACTCACTGCGTGCTATTTAGCAGAACCGGCGAGGGCATTGATCATCAACCTAGTGAAATCCTTGGGTTGAACACACCAAGTGATGGTAGACATACATCAGGCATGGCTAGGAAGAGTGAGGTGTACAAATCTTTGTCTGCTTTTATAGCCCATTGCTTTAAATATTTCCTAGAGGTAATTAAATATCTTTTGGTTTGTCTTTGATACTGCTACTCGAACAAAAATAATAGAAAAGCGAATCAGGTTAGTGGCGTCTCAGCAAGTACCCTGGGTATATTAAAGCAAAACTTTCAGGAGGGGTTAGTGATTCCGGATAATAGCATAGCGAATCACGATTCAAGACAGACCACGGTCGTCAATGTTAGTAAGTGATTTCCCGGATGAAATCCAAGAACGGCACTCTTCCGTAGAATGATGAAACACACGCTGTCGGGCATGCTGACGATCTACTCATGTAATCGCGCGCCAGATTTCATCTTCATCAAGCTTATATAACAACAATGTGAAAACCACAACCACTTTGAAAAACACATACCAGAGTCCAATGCCCTGAAGTTTTTTTCTGCTCTATGTTTATCCCTAGAACACGTCCTGTTATAAAGAGAGCCAGAGTCGACAATGCTTGTTGCATATCAGTAAATCAATTAATTCGAATGGTGGTAAATGAGAGTAGTCAAAGTAGCAAGCAGAATGATCAATACGAGCGTCAGAATTAGCGGCTACGATAATAATAATAATAATAATAATAATAATAATAATAATAATAATAATAATAATAATAATAATAATATATAATAATAATAAAGGGGAAACGAAAAAACAAATAAGATTCGAAATAAACAGGAAAGATAAAGACATATGGTTTGTAAATCTAAAAAATAAAAGCAATATATAGATAAAGTAGCAAATAATTTTATAAGACGCGCGCTTACAATAGGAAAAGTAAGAATGCGTCAACGGCGGCGCAAGGTGTACGAGTCGATGTAACATAAAAGTGACGGAAGAGCCCGCGAAGACTGCAAAATATCGCCTACAAAAATAATATTAGTATTATATTTTAGTTTAAAACAAAAAGTAACTTTTTAGTAATATTAGTATCACAACTTAATATGAATATTTATAGTATAGTGCGCGTCAAAGCGGTGTTCGTGATGTAGAGCACAACCATGCAAGGCTAATTTAACTAGTCGGCATAAAAAGCGGCATCGTGGAGATAGATGCATGACTGGTGGTGAATCTATCTGGAGCGCATTAGTTCATAGTAGGCCCATTTGGCAGGCATAAATATTTAGAGTTGCGATATGCCGACTTTTTTTAGAAGGAGGCATCTTGCTTGAATCTAGCAGGTGCCGTGCAGAATTTCAGGAACCTTTGCCTAATTTTCCAGTCGTATAACTTGCAATACCGTCGAACAAGAAAGCCAAAGTGTATAAATCGCTTTCTCAGACATAATCTCGTATAAGTGTGACGTCTTATGAGGCCACAGGTGCAACATTCATTCGGAAGAGGATTAGGGTCGGCTTGACGGAGAGCTTTTGGGTGAATAAGTAGGGGCTCTGGTACTGCTGGCCACTCGAGAGGCGAAAGAGGTAATGCTAGACGTAAGTGTTACGCTAAGGTAGATAAATTCGGAAACAAATTATATTGCAATCCGCATTCTGGGCGGAACTTGAAACAAATTTTCGGCCTTACTCTCCAAGCCAAGATTTAACGTCCACGAAACTGTTTTTCACATTGCTTCATAGACGGACCCCCATAAATACAAATGTGCAACGATGGGACTCGAACCCGCGCACCTATGTGTCTCCTCCGGTCGCGAGGCGCAGACTTAAGCCAACCACGCGGTCTCGACTGGGCGGAACTTAGTAGTTTAGGACTAACAACATAGAGCCCTTACAACATTTGTGACCACAATATTCGATAAATCCAAAACGGGGTTTTTATTGTTTGGACCCATAGAGAACCTAGAGCGAATAAATGAGTAGGAACAACTGGCAAGTACCACATCGTGTTAGCAAAAGATGATTTTCTGTTGCGCCCTAAATAAGAACCATATCGTACTTTGTCAATACTAGTAAATGTCAAACGTTACTTAAGTAAAGAGGGGTGCAGACATCTAGTGGTGGAAAACTTGTAGAAGTCGCACTTAGCTTGCCAGCCTCGGGGCAGTGACTCGCGTGTACAGAACCGTGCTCGACTACAGTAAATTCATATCATATTATAGATGTGGTTTTAATAGTTTTGGATTTAAATGAAAAAAATATGCATGTTTTATAGTTCCGATATATTGTAGATATTTTTATATTAGAGCGCATTTGTATTTATATAACGCACTTTTTTATTTTTTAAAATTTAATCACTGTATTCTATACAAACAGATGTTACTGTTTGTATATAATACAGTATAAATATTATATTGTATTCTACATAAACAGTAACATCTGTTTATTCATATTATATATTCATCTATATTCAACGGTTTACTTGAGTTCCAAAACTATAACGGTTATATCTGGCATATATACGCTATACGCAGCCCCAGTTTGGGGGAACATGGCACTGCGCACGGCGAAGAATAGGGGGCACTAAGGTTGACCCAACAAACGCTGGCATTCAGGGTAAACCGGGCGTTTCGGGCGATTTCGACTAAAGCTCTCCTAGTCCTAGCCAAGATGCTGCCATGAGAACTCCTAATGGCTAGAAGAAGTAAAGTGCACCTAGATAAGGACCTAAATCTCTGTTCTGTGATGTTATGCACTCAGGGAAGCGCGGGAAGCAGGACCAACCGCTGTGAGAGGCCAGCCCATTGGGGAGGTAGTCGCCCATAAAATGATTTTGGCGGAGGCATGGAAGAAGGCGACGAACTTGTTCCACGCCGTTTTGACACCCAAGACAGCCAAGAAATCGGCCAGGCGGAAAAGGCTTGAGCGGGTCTCTCGGGGGAATGAATTATACGAGCAGCCGGGCCCTCATGGTCTCGACGCACCCTCACAGAACGGTTAAGAAAATGGCAGAATCCCCCTATCCAATCGCAGGTAAACATGCCGAATGATAGACAGAGATAAAACTGAGTGAGTGAGAACGTCAGAGACGCCTCTCCCACGGCTTTGAAGTAATGTCAAAGTATGCCGACCTTGGAGGGATTTAGTGGGCATGTGAGTCCCACAATAGTCACGCAGCCTGCTAGTGACGCATGTGCGTCATGCATTTCTGAAACCTCCCATAAAAAGCTTTGCAGTGGGCCAGCTGCTTTGATTTAGGCTTATGCCGCCCGCCCTGGGCTGCAACCCGAGATCGAGAAATTTCAGAATTCCTGGCTAATTGGCCTTAAGCCTCTACAGCAGAACGTTGCGGCCAGATTTTAAGCGCGGCAGACAAAGCACTGAAAGGTGATACCATTTTAGTACACTATATCATTAAAGCAAATATAAATTCTAGATACGACATTACTACAAAGCAAGAAGCAATAAATTAATATTGTGCAATGTTTGTAAATGAATGTATCGAGGTACTGGCATCTTGGAAGCCTTTCAAGACGCCTGTCTAGTAGCCCTTTAACGTTTCTTATAACCAGCTTCAATTCTGTGACGGGTAAGCGTATAGACGCATAGAGCGTTGGAGCACGAAACCCCCCTCAGGGTTGTCGAAGTAATGCCAATGCAATCCTGGACCTTGGGGGCTGGGGAGGATATCGGTCTTAGTGGGTGCGAGTTCCACACTAGCTATTGCTAGCTGCCAGCAGCGCAAGTGCATAACGCATTTCCGAGACCTTTCCAAAAAAGCTTGATACTACCTATTATACCAAATCACCATAGTGAGTTACTAGGAATCCTTCATGAACCTGCAGCTGACATTATTGTTAGTCTCGTGGAAGTTTGCCGTAGAGTTGTTTATCAATTCAGTAGTGTCAAATCGGTTTAGGGATTAGCAAAATAATTTCTCCTAAACATCATTTAATGATTCGACTTTCTCCAAATTGCATACTGAAACAACAATAAAAACTCAAATTAAAACTATACTAAACTGGTCAAACAATTTTTCTTCAGAACGGGGTTCAATGTCGTTCCTCGATACGGTCTCGGCAGATAAGAGTAAATATGTTACGTTATAGAAACTATAACTGCCGACAAGGCGAAAAAACAAGATAAAGTAGCCCCAGGCTGAGACCTCTGCAATCATAAATATAAACAAATAAATGCACACTAAAGTGGTCATCTAAATTTCGTATGATTGGACGGTGCCTCTTTGCTTGGCCAGTTATCACATCAGTCCTTGAGAAGACCCAATTTCCGAGGCGACAGCATTACAGGTTAAAAAGTTAGTTTACTCCCAAAAAAATGTTTAGCCTAAAAACTCAAATTCTCTACTTCTTTGTTAATAATGTAAGAAGATTCTGTGATGCCGCATCTGGTATACAAAAAACAAAGAATTCCTAAAATCGTTGTCCTACAATATATATATATATATATATACCCCGCGTTGCAATGACATTTCTGAATAATGCATTTAGTGGTGTTTGCGTTAGATTAGATTTAACACATGACAATCAAACTAGATATGCGTTAGCGGATTTTATTCTGGTCATGTACGGCACCGGCAGCAGTGGCGTCCAACCTCCTAACCCAGCACTTAACTGGAACTTAGATTTTTCGAGCAGTGCCCACAGCCAAAGTGCCAACTTCATCATTGCGTGACCGGCTACTCGGAGAGCTGCGTACACGTGGGCAGCCGTCATTAGCGCAAGTGGCCCAACAGATAGCTGAGGACACTATTCTACGTAAGGTGAGATCTAGGGGAGATCCTGGGGGATCGTTAGCCCCAGTGAGTACCCCCCCCTTCCTACCTCCCTCTACCCCGGTATTCACTGGGGGATAGCGACCAGTTCTGAGGCTGAATGTGTATTTAGCACGGCTGGCCGTATCTGTGTTAATTACATATATACTCCTCGTAGGCTCAACGACCAGAGATGCTTTAAATTAATCTGCGCCGGCTTTGATGCGCTACGCTTGGGAGGTAAAGCAAACCACGAATGCTCCCTCGAAGTCATAGTATAAGCTAAAGTATGCCTATATATCGCTCTGCTCTTCCTTTCTGACTTGTAACAAGAGAATGTTTGTCGACGGCAGGGAATGGTAGAGATTGGTGGCGCCTCTGCCAACGAGTTGCAGGTTCAGTCCCGGCGTCATTTCGATGTGTCCTCTCTTAAGATTTGCTGATTTGGGTTAAACCTACGATAAAAACAGCTCACATAAAAATGCGTAAATGCTGACTCGATGTGACGTGTGATGGATTACGAAGAAAAGCAGGAGTGGCTACGCTTAGCGGCCGCTCTTGCTTCTCTCCGGATTTTAAATATCACTCAGGCCACAACGCTGTTTAGCAGCCGAATGTGATTCTAAGGGCTTGCGTAAAGAAAACACAAATTGTTGGCTGTCTCAATTTAAGATATTGTATATAAATTAACACTGTGGGGAATCTTTTTTCGTGTTGTCGATCTAGTCCCATTCCCGCCACAGGATTAAAAGATCTTGTGTTTCCTAACTGGATCTCCAGTCAACATCGCAAAGGTATCGTAATTTCCACCACTATAGAAGAAAATAAGTGTACAGGAGAGAAGACATTATTCTAACAATAAGTAAGGCTTATATATATATATATATATATATATATATATATGGCTCGGTTGCAGATGCGTTGAAAACTGTGAGCCCTGATTTGGCAGAAGCTATTAAAGTGGTGACAGAGGTACTACAGCCCTTGTTAGCTCTGTTACCACTGGCGAAAAAACTCAGAAAATGCTCATAATGCGAGACAACACCTTATCATCGCAAGATCCCGCAGTTCCTTCGTCCTCTTCAGCTAGCCATAAATCCGATTGCCCAATATGTCGAAAGACATTTACTTCAAGGGGCTTACGGAGACACATAAATTCTATGCATCCAGGATCAAACGCCTATAGGCAGCCTGCTACAGAAGACACGCTTGTACAACTTTCATACATGACATCTCATATTCAGTTTGTTTTTAAAAATGTAAGGATGATACGTATTATACCCAAAACAGCAAGAAGGATTGTGCTAGAATGCCTTGTCAAGGTCGTCAACGATGTAGTAACCTACAATCATGCTTCAGCATGGTTGTCTGTACTATCGTTTGGCCCTGTTATACTTCGCCTTCCTAACGTCAAGAATAAGTCGTGTTCGCTGGCAGACATTATACGCTCAAACCTTAGAGACTTTGAGAACGGTCTCAGACTCGACGGATTGGCCGGTCGAGTCGGCCACCAGAAACACAGAAAAATTGGCACTTCTGGAGAAGACCTAAACAGAAGAGTGGTTGCAAAGTTAACCGATGGTGATGTGTCGGGCGCTGCAAGACTCATAAGCTCATGCGACACGTTCGGTGTCGAGTCCGACCACGTAGAAGCTCTACGTGACAAGCATCCCTGTGCACCAACGGACTTGAGGTGGACAGATCCTCCTGCCGAAGCGTCCCCCGCGGAAAGCTTTCACGTATCAAGGGAAGATATTTACCGCGCAGTAGGAAGCTTTCCTAGAAGCTCCGCTGCGGGTCTTGACTTCATTCGACCAAGGCTTCTGCAAGATTTACTTTCTCTAGCCATGGGTAAACGAGCGGAGGCTTTGGCCGATGCACTTGCCAAACTCATTGAAATTTTACTACGAGGAGAGCCGCCAAGAGATCTCATACCAATCATATTTGGAGCGAGGTTATTTGCTCTGAAAAAGAAGGATGGCACAACCCGCCCTATTGCATGCTCATCTACACCAAGCTTGGCGTTGCTGCTAGAAGTGGAACAGAAGTGGCGATCCATGCCGCACGAGCCTATCTTGAATCTAGGTCAGAAGACATAGTTATGGTCAAACTAGATTTTCAGAATGCTTTATCAGCGTTCGACGTGACCATATTTTAAAAGCTGTTGTATCCCATGCGCCTGATTTATACCACTACTTTGTGCAGGCATACAGAAATCCAACTCAACGGCTGTTGGTGGACCACGTCATACTCTCACAGTCGGGCCTGCAGCAGGGCGACCCATTAGGGCCTCCACTGTTCTGCCTCACCATCAAGGAGCTAATAGACTCTCTCGAGTCCCCATTTAATGTATGGTACTTAGATGATGGCGTGTTAGCCGGTGACCCTGTAACAGTGGCCCGCGATATTCAGAAAATACTGGATTTTGCAACAAAAAGCGGGTTATGCCTCAACCCACAAAAATGCGAACTCTTTGTGTCGGGATCATCAATATCCGACTCCTCGATCAGACTGATAACCGACCTTCTTCCAGAATGTATCAGGACAAATAAGGCCAACCTTACCTTATTAGGCGTGCCACTTCTTGACGACGGGAAGGAAGAACAGTTATCTGGCTGGGTGGATAAGTTAAAATCCTCCTCAAGCCGTTTAGGTCTTTTGGGTGCACACAGGGGATTGTTCTTACTAAGGTCTTGCTTCTCGACAGCACGGGTAAACCACCTGCTTCGTGGGATTGACCTAACGCAAGATTTAAATATTCTTGAACAATTGAACACCCACACGTTGAACTCCCTGACTTCCTTACTTAACCTAAGTTTATCAGAGACAGCCCGCAGACAAGCCCTTCTGCCAGTGGCAAAAGGAGGCCTAGGCATTCCAGACGCTGTCTTGGTTGCAGGTCCCGCGGTAGTCGCTTCAATGTCTAGTACCAGGCATAGGGCGTCGAAGATACTAGACTTCCCAGCCGTCGAGCGGTTACGTTGTCTACTAGAAGATTCTAAGGAGCGTCTCTTGGCACGCACTGGAGCACCCCTCCAGAAGAATATACTTCCCAGGCAAGCTGGACCGCGCCGTTGGAGGATATACAACTCGCCAATCTTTTTAATTCAACAGAAGACGAGGTGGAAAAAGCACGGCTCCGAGCAGTTTCATCTAGTGGTGCTGGTGCATGGCTCAATGCCCTACCGAGTGCTCCCGTTGGAACTCTCTTAGATGACTTTGTCGTCAGGATCTGCGTTGGCCTCCGCCTTGGAGTTCCTCTAGTCGAGGAACATGTGTGCAGCTGTGGCGAAAAGGTCTCACCGCTTGGTCACCATGGCTTATCTTGCATCCGCAGTTTAGGCCGTAGGACGAGACATGCTGCGTTAAATGATACCCTAGCCCGTGCTCTAAGGTCTTCCGGCTACCCTTGTGTTCTCGAACCCGCAGGCTTGTACACAGACGTCTCTCGACGACCTGATGGGATGACCCTAACAGCTTTTGAAGGTGGAAAGACACTTGTCTGGGACGCTACCGTGACTGACTCTTTAGCACCTTCAATGGTCAGTCAGGGCGCTACCCAGGCTGGTTATGCTGTTTCGCATGCGGAAAGAAATAAGTGTCGGAAGTATGCACATATTGGAGAGTCTAAGGACTTTCGACCTTTTGCCTTTGAGACCTTAGGGGGCCCAGGTAAAATTACTGAGGGATTTATTATTAAGATATGCAAGTGTCTCAGATTGGCTACGGGAGACCCACGCGCTGGTGATTTTTTTCGGCAAAGGCTATCATTGGATATACAATGTGAAAACGCCACGGCGGTGCTTGGCACCTTGTCCAGGTGGTCTACACCAGGCCTGGACCTAGAGCTGATGTAGTTAGTCGTCACGTTCGCTAGGGGACAATTGTTAACCCCGTTACGAGTTAAATAAATTTGCATACATGCATATATATATATATATATATATATATATATATATATATATATATATATATCTAAACCATATTTTCATCCAAATCAACCTTAATGTATATGTATAGTAGAGTAAATGTTAATGAACTACTAATTTATATCTTAGATACATTTATGTGAGTTTGTATTGATATATACACGTTTGCTACAAATATGTGAATTTGCATTTTTAGAGGGCAAATTAAGAGTTTGCACTATTTTTAGGGGGTGTTTATATATATATATATATATATATGTTGTTTATAAAAAAAACTGCGGGCGTCACGTATGGCTCAGCTCTCATTGAACACATCAGCCTTCATTAAGCAGAATCAGATGGTCACCTGTTGACCTTGGGCACCTATCTGCAGAAAGACTCCACGATATGATGATGAGCCAACCTTATCAATAGATACAGTGATAAATGACACGCAGAGGCCTTGAATTTTTTGAGCCAGGGGCCAGTGGCAGATCTGTTCATGGACATGTATCGTTCTGTGTCTCCGCGGCAACAGGCCTGCGGCAAGCTTTGGGCGGTTGCTACTCGTCAAAGAATGTCATATCACTACTACATTTACTTTACATTATCACGTCTATGTAAACCGATGCTTTAAAATGTAGTTATATGTATCCTGCCTGGCGAGCTATTGTACTACTACCTGTTTATATAGAACATACTATATATATATATATATATATATATATATATATATATATATATATATGTACATAGTAAAAACACCTCGTCAGAGATGTTTGGCAAGAGAGAGGAGGTCGTTTTTAACACGACAGACCCTACTGAATCATCTTGTGGTTTTTCTGCACCTAGTACCTTGTTGTCTTATATTAAGAGGCAAAAATGCATTAGGAAGCACGTAGGAAGACAGCGACATTAAAACCATCAATGTTTTATTTCTCCTGGCTTTGCCGAGACTCTATGTGCACACATCGTGCGCGAAACGAAGCCTTTTGTTGTTTGAGGTTCCGTCATACACTAGCAGCAGAATGGGAAGGGGCGTGCATTCCGTTTGCGTGCATTCCGTTTGCGTGCATACAACCTAAAATTACAACATTTTTTTATTGAGGCTAATATTAATTCTAGACTATACTCCGTTCCCTACGGGCTTGGAACTCACCGTGAGGCATATCTTCAACTCGTCAATACACCGCAGGTCGAACATATCTAGTGTTTCCTCAACAGTCCTAGTGGCAGCGCGGGCGCTGATTCTCGATCAACAACAGATTTACTACCTATTGTCGTTTACATTTTGAACAGGCTGCGCTTCGCGGCACAGCAAAATTTCGAGAACGATATGTTAACCTAGCTTCATTGAGATTGATCAGTGACTTTATATACAATATAAATTGTCCGTGTAAGTAAGTGCAGGCGCGTTTCCTGTGCACGTGTCTATGCATGTGTATTTAAACTGATCAAATGCTATTCTGCTGTAGCCTAATTCCCC
The DNA here is from genome assembly GCA_003439945.1 of Dermanyssus gallinae. Taxonomy (NCBI): domain Eukaryota; kingdom Metazoa; phylum Arthropoda; class Arachnida; order Mesostigmata; family Dermanyssidae; genus Dermanyssus; species Dermanyssus gallinae. Next base: position 403,059 of record QVRM01006922.1, read on the forward strand.
GCCTAGCCGCTTACGAATCGTTACCAGAGAAAGTTTATCCTCGGTTTTAATGTGACACCCAAAGCAGAACAATGAGGCACAGGTGGAGCAGTCACTAAAATACGGTACCAGTTAATTGTTGACAGCACTATTGAACTACACTAGATCCAGAGCTTGCAAAGCTAAAACGTTCATAATGATATACTGTCTGATTATCCGTACCGCAGCAGGCAAGCCGTTGCTCGTTGTACATACATAGTAAATTGTTTGTCTAATTAAACAGGCGGCGACAATACAATGTACGCATGTACGTATTTTTTCCGTATCTTCCGTGGTGTTTTTCCTCGTCAATATATTGTAGAAGATGTTCGTGGCTGAAGTTCCACTGGGTTACCCGACGTTTATGGCCCTTTGTGAGGCGTTTGCCGTTTTCGACTCTCCTCTGCCAGGCGCTCCCTAATTCTGTCTTCATCGTCTGTGACGATTCGGTCAACAACCTCAAAGCAACGCGTGCACGTTGGAATTGGACCCCTAACCCGGAACCAACTGCATCGGGATTCGAGCTTACCTGTGACGACAGGGCCGCCCCTCCAGGGTAGCTGTTACTAATGTGCTTAATGTTGTCTGTCGTTAACGCTGCTGCGTGTTGCGGTTGATGCGCAGTTAACAGTAACAAATACACCAACCACCTGCGACTCGCAGCTCCGGGAAGACCTTGATCGCTGACGAGGAGTTGACGTATTTTTTACTGCTGGTGTTCCTGCTATTGCGGTTGTTATGTGGGCTGGCTGGGAGAGGAGAACAGTTCGGGTAGCTTGGGTAGGCTATAGGCTTGGCCGTTTGGAGCTGGGGAAGCCGAGGGTTCGAGGTGGTGGGGGGGGGGGGGGCGTGGAGGCAGTGAATGAACGCTGGGGAAGCGTTCGGCGGTCACGTCGCGGGCGTGGCGATGGTGGATCTCGAACGCAATGTCGCCCACGGCTACGGTTACTGTTGCTGCCGCTGCCGCCTGTGCCGCGGCAGCTAGCATGGCGCGAGCTCTCAGCTGCTGGCTCCTCGAAGCGTCGTGCTTTATCGCGAGTCGTTGGTCCTCTCCGCTCGCCACAGGTCGTTTGAAGCCCAGCTCTCGCATAGGCAAGTTGTAGCCATTTTGGCAATGGTAATCGCACTCATAGCAGCAGCAGCAACAGCAGCAGCAGCAGTAGTAGAAGTCATAGTAGTCTGAAAGTGAGAGCACTACCACCATTCAGTAGCTGTGGTTGTCGACGTCGTTATCGGTCGGTCACATCGTTGAAGTGCCACCAAGCGAGCTTCAGTCGTTCTAGAACTTGCCTGATCACGGTTACGGATTTGCTTCGCGAAAGACCACTACAAACTTCTACGTGTGGCCCGGTCCGGAGGACTTCTTCGATGGTCCGACAGTCCGTTACGCAGTGTTACTCTCTGGGGCGGCTGCCTTAGCTGCGTTGCTTCTTGCACCGCTGCATCCCCTCGTCAGTACGTCTGTTCCCTTTGGCGTGGTGCTCCGGGCCCCAATTTAACTGACCGGCCCAACTGACCAACTTCGCATCCTCCGCGCCCAAATTGCTGTACCGCTTACAGATTTGTGTGATACTGGTTTGTTCTTCTGGGATATACCTTCGAACGCGAATTTGACGCGCGAATTCGATCAAACTTCAATCGACGTATCGGCGAGGTTGGGTCTGTCCCAAGTCACTGCTTCTGTGCGTTCGTACCACTACGCTTCGGCGGCGCATGTGTGTAGACATCCACTTGTTGAACTATCCTGTCGTTCTACACGTGGTGTATGTACGCGCACTCGCTGTTCATAGAATTCTACTATGAGTAACTAGTTGCGTGAACTCTGCAATGCTTCCACATCGTCACGCGCGTAAGGTATAAGTAACAGCGTTCAGCAAACCAGCATTACCACTACCAGCTCTTTGATTGTTAAAACCACATCGGCTAATTAAGAAGTGCACTCAAAACAACAACAACAACAACAACAACAACAGCAACGACGACCACTGAATGGTCAGAGAGTAGTGACGAGAACAGAGTCGACGAAATAGTATCATGGAGCAGTCTATGTTAAGGTCACACCCGTGACGAGACATCTCTATCGTGGTGTTTGAGATCAAATACATTAAACATATAGCCATTAGCAGAACCAAAACCAAGAAGTGGCCGCAAGACACCAGTTCGAAACTCTTCGCCTGATTGGTGAGTCTATCCCTGCAAAACCTATCCTCCTAAGCAAGACAATATTAATTGTATTAAGCGGTACAGTGTAAAGTTTGGGTACCGTTCGTTAAGCGTTAACAAATCGAGCAGCGTTAGTTAATTCACGTTTTCGCAACGCTCACTGTTATAAAATAAAATATTTATCTGGCGTATAGCTCTTCGATGAATTCAGGGGAGCAGTCAATCACAACGTAATTAACTTGGCTTAAACCAAAATCTACCTGTGAGAAGATGTTTATTTCTAGTGACAAGAAGCTGTATATGACAGCTTACAATGATTCTTCCAATAGCCGTCAACCATAGCAGGGGTGATCACTGACATGTGCGTGCTGCTCCAGCGAGTACTGCTTAGTCGTTAGGCGGCAAAAAGAGGATAAAAAATTATAAGAGTTGACGTAAAATTAGGACAGTACAAACTATAATTATATGTATATATCATAATTATAGAAGCATGTCGTGTAAATTAGTGACCCGTTTGCAAAATGTAAAGTTGATAGTGGTGTATTTTACTTCTTTTTTGTCGGATGAATGAAAATAAGCTACTTTTTTGTATATCCAAAATACCAGTCACCAATGTTGCGCATCTTGCGATGCGTCAGAGATCCCTTGATTTTTTCTATACGTTACTAAAATTCCAAGCGCTCAGTCATGAGGGATGCAGATCTCATTACAAAGGACTCTGCTGTTTTTCTCAGTTCATGATATTAAACAAAAAATATATACAAATAAATAATAAACAAAAAAAAATACCAACAGTATTTTAAAGAGTGCGAAAATGCCACGCAATCAGTTTAATACACCTTTAGATCGTCGACGGAGAACTTATGTCACTGCATTGGAAATGTGGCCCTTTATGTGAAATTCCATATAGCTAATTCCCAATTTAGTGGAACCACTTGCAAATCATTGAGGTACTTATGAACAAATGTGATTTTAGGCGTTTAAAATACGTAGCGTCCGTGTAAGGAACATTAAGGTTTTCATCGCACGACCGTACTTGGCTGGCACCAGCTGCCCATGGGAAGAATTTGCCGTCTGTCAAAGCACATGCTTGTCCGCCATAAAAAGAACAATCTTGTTCTATGAAAACGTTCGTGCCGGACATGCATTTAACCAATTTCCCTTTCTTCCAGGGCCTATAGAGGGGCATAACAGAGCAACTTGCGTTAGAAGGGGATCTGATATGTACATACCAAGGAGGGACTTGATATGTACATATCATTGTTTAGAAAACCATGGGTAAGAAGGTTGCTAAAGAGGACATTTTTTATTAATTATCAAATATGTGAATTATGTCAATAACAACGCTTGTGAAATAATAGGATCTGATTGAGTAGGCCCAAGATATCCAGGTGCATTTGCAAGGCACATGGAGCAGTATTCTAGGATTTACAACCAATTGCGATCATTGAGCATGGTTTTTGACAGAGAGATTGAGGAGAACGAACGACAACAGATCTGAGAGGGCAACTATATCATACGGTCTAACGTAAAAACTTATCATGGAGAATAAATTACTGTTGCTTGTTGCCCCCACAGTTCGATTGCAGCTATGCGAAGATAAAATACTATTTTGTACCAGCTATAAACGTTTGGTGCCGTGAGCAGAGGTTTTTTGCCAAAGGCGTTTCATTTTACTATAATTGCAACAGGAGATCAACGCAAAGGAAAATACTTAAAACAATCAAGTGTCGCATGCTGTGGGTTGGATTCTATCCTAAAAATGCGAAAATTAGAAACCATATTATAAATATATTTAGTGTTTAAAATGGCTACGCTTTGCACAAAGCGAGTAGTTCAGCGTGTGTTGAAAGGAGGAACTTTTATTGTATTAGTAAACCTTAATATTGTGCATAAACTTACGCTACAGCGGAAGATTAGACTCGCTGTGCAGTACATCACAGCCCTCTGCTTTGCTGGTTCGAAAGCATTGTCCCGTTTGAGCTCCGGCTAATTTAATGACGGCATCGGCTCCGGATAGTGCCTGCGCCTTGTTTTTGTAGTGAAAGACCTTTATAACCTTGTACTTCTTGTGCGTTTGGTCGGTGCTGATTTTGCTGGCCTCTCGCAATATCTAACAGATGTACTCTTCCGGGACACGTGAGTACCCTTAACTGCGCTCTTTCGATACGAACTACGACATAGGGGAGATGTTCTCCCGTTTTATGCGTTGGTGTTTGTTGTTACCTATTGCTTACAGGGCGATAGTCAACAGGAGTCGCCAGAATGTCGGCTGTGTGCCCTTAAATAGTGACTGTTTTTACGTGTTTGTCTCACTAGCCAATGTCGAACCTGCACAAATGCCACCGCGTGTGCATGTGCAATAATCTCTTTCATGCACTTTCCACTGGGAAGTGACATGGGCATTAATAAGGCATCGCTAGAACAGAGGAGAAATGCAGCTCCTCTGCTCTAGCGATTACCAGCAGACTCAAAGTGGTCGTTGGCTTGAACCACAAGGAGATGAAGAACAAGTTTTCTACAGCTGTCAACGGCGCGGTCGCATTTAAATGCTGCTGCAAGGGGGTTTGTCAAGGGAGAAGGCGGTCTCCAGCTAATTTCAGGGTGGAAGAAGGGTCAAATTTCGATTCTGTTGCGATGAGCAAATCAGATAGTGATAGCGCTGTACGCAGTAGAGGGGTGCAAGCTACTTGCTGCCTGGGAGGGTTGTCTTTAGAGTGAGGCAGAGATTTTTGACGAAACATAGATAACAATAATTAGATATCATGCATCGCGTAGCTCTGATGGATTTGTTTACTCACCTTCGGGTAGGTGTAACGATCATATTGCTATATTAAATTGCTTAAGTTTAAGCTGTTTTCAGCCGGGAGTGTTTATTCCGACCATTGGTAGTTTTATCTCTTATTTGCGGCCAACCTACTTTACAGTTACTATCCTGTGCGACAATTTCCAACTGTAGCAAGCATGGCAGGATGGCAAACTCGTTTGTATTTCCTTCAGGTCTTTGCGAGTCAAGAGAAAATGCTAGCAAGCTGCCCTGCAGATATAGTACACTAAAAACACCAGACACTAGCACGGCGTACTTGTTTTTCAGAAAAGATATACAACCGCTGTCCGTGCGGCAAAAGAGGTGTTTTATTGTACTCGTTTTGACGTTCTCAAAAATAATACCTGTCTCTGAAAATGTATAAATAAGACGTATGGGAAGGGTTGTGATGAGATAGAGCTGTTTGCAGTTCTGTCTACAAGTTCCGGTAATTTGTCAACTGCCGCCAAGCTTAATTCAGATGAATTCTATTGTCACTTTGCCACAATTGGCTATCGGCTTAATTTAGCGGTGTTATTCCGCCGGTTTTGGGGTGAAAATCTATTGGGTAAAAGAGTAGACAGGTGTGCTCTGGCCACCGTGACCCGTCTCGAGGTAGTGTACTCTTTGCAAGTCGGTTAGAGATATTGCTGTGCAAAACTGCTTTAGCTAGCGGTTCCATTTATAGCCTGGCTCTTGGTAATTGCTATGGCAGTATGTTTTTACCTGCTTTTATCACAATGTTTTTACTCGTTAAACGTTGGCTGCGTGCTAATTTAACTCATACATTGCTGGTAGAACGCATGCCGTCAGGGTCGGTAAGGTGGAACCGTGCTGGCATAGTGTTGACACAAGAACACCGCAAGGAGCTGTGTTGGTCCTTCTTATGTTTATAATTCCTGTCGATTTCTGGTGAATTATACACTTTTGAAGACAAGACGTGACAAGTTAGGTAAAGCGATAGCTTAAACTGTTAAACTCAAAAAAATATGACACGACGATCTCATTCCGAATCCTTCCGCATTAAATTAGTGTCGGAGTAAACAACAGTATTGCTCTAGTGAATCACGTACTAAAAACGCTCGATAACTTTGGCGTAGCCGTTAACACTAGCAAAATTTCATATAGTTTCCTCAAGCTAGGGCACTAATTGTCGTGTCAATGTCCTTTAAACTCCGTCCGCGTCTGGTGAATCACTCCTGCCTGGACAAGTGTCCGGGAGCACCTCTCCATGTTGAGCTGACGTGGCAACTGCACTTAGACAATATAACTTCTAAATGCTATGCTGTCATTTCAGCATCGCCAAGCATGACTCCTTTTGAAACAACAATTCACTGTCTATGCCCATCCTTTGCGGAATTACTTCGTAGGGAGCTTTTCTTTGAGAGAAGGTCGTACAAAATGACGCATTACGGGCAAAATTATCTAGATGGTGGAGTGATTCTGTGGGGGACCTGTTTGTCATCCAGGTCTTCTGCCAATTGCGAACGTCTATGTACTGCGTGCAGGCTTTTTTGTATACAAAACAGCTCGCGAACTTGTCCCAGCGGTCATTGCAACCCTTTGACCGCAAAAGGTCTGTTCCCAGACCCTAAGTTGCCCGAGATTTGGGGTTCGCTACGATTGAACGAGCTATAAGATTCCAATTATCACGTGAGTTCATAAGAAGGTGTATCATCTTTTTAAGGCTGCCGTCACTTCCTATGGTGATGTCTGTGCGTAAAAGAGCCCACGCCGGGCACAGCAATATTGTGTGTTCGGGCGTGCCGCCCGTTGTTCCTTCGCACTGCTTGCAGAGTGGCGTAACTGCTGTTCCTATTCGAAAAAGGTAACTCTGGAAATTACCATGCCCTGTGAAAGCTTGGGTCACTTAGTGTGTCAACTCGCCGCCGAGCCGGTTAATCCGGCTGTTTTTTTTTATAGGAAAAAAAACTAACTTTTACGAAATCGAGAGGTCGCCACTGCTGGCCTGGCTTGTCCTCCTTAACGTGCCCACAATCACAGCGTTGCGCGACACGTGGCCAAGCCAACCACCTTTAACACTCACGATAGAAGATCAGCGCAAACGTTTACCCTGTGCACATCACCTTCGTACGAGCCTAATGGCGGTACGCGTTCTTAATGGGACAGATTTCTCCAATTTCCCGATTTTTCTTTCGGGCCCCAGTTGCCTCGTCCGGAATGGCCTCCCATTCAGTTTGTCAAGAGACCAACGTATTTTCTCCTTCTTTTTTCTTCTTGGTAGTCGGTTCCGCCTATATACGACGACGCTCGTCGGCCTTCAGGTCTCAAGGGATCGTACCAGCCAGAACTTTAAGCTTTGAAGCTTATCAAGTAGTGCAGACTAGGGTTATTCCACACACGCACACGTTTACTTGGACAAAACTGTAATATGTATTGATGCATAAATTATTGTTCATTGAGAAAGATCATACTGAACTGATGTTACAAACGTTTAACGTTTTTCCATGGACCGTGACCCGCCCACTCCATGGCAGTTTGATGATAATAGACTAAATATTTGTTTGAGTAAAACGTAGTTCACAATAATATTTGTGCTTACAAACTTACATTTTGGCAAATAATTTATTTATTTCACCATATGTAATATATATATATATATATATATATATATATATAGATGATTGTAATAAAACACATGTTTATAGATAAGTAATAAAATATCATCGAGCTAACTGCATAAGAGAAATAGCTCTCTGACAGGTATCGAGATGGTAGATAGAGCACGGCTGGTTACATAAACGGCACAAACAGCCGACATCAGGATCGTGGAAGCCTCTTCGATAGCAGAGTTTATGGTGAAACCCGTGAAGTAAATAGCGGGTCACGAGATGTCGGTTGGGTTGTAGTGGTCTCTGCCAGTTCTGTGTGACCATTGCTGGCAAATTAAAGAAGCTTCCGGAAACTGCTCGAACTTTCTTCATGAAGTTTTCTCTAAACTGAATAAGAGCAGCGGTTTCTGAGAGACGGAATCTAGTTACTAGATCTTCTATAAGCGGTTGAGTAGAAGTCATAAGGTAAACTAGACGGTTTTTCGCATTTCGTGGCAACCCAATGGCTAGCTTGAAAAAACGTAGGCTTAACCGTATCTAGTTTTTCTAGCTGTGATAGGCTGAGGTGTTCCCATATGACCTGGATTCCGTAGGCCGCCACCGAAGCAACTTTCAGGTCAAAAAGTGCTTTTAGTGTGGTCAGGGATAATTGTTAGGGCTTTTCGATTGTAGACATCGCGATTAGACTTTTTCTGGTTCGTTCGGCAATCTGTTGTCCAAAGGTTGTGCCCTTCATCGAAAAGTTAACTCCAAGGTATCAGAAGGTGTTAACGAAGTCGACTGCATTAGTACTGAGTTTCAAGCGATCGGACCGAGCAAGCGGTCCCCCAGGTCTAAATTTGATAGCTTTTGTTTTCTTGGCGTTAATCTTAAGGCCGTTGTTCTCGCAGTACCCCTCCAGGGTGCGTATGCTTCGCTGCAACTCCAACTCTTCACGACTGTACATGACGATATCGTCAGCATATAGTATGATGCCGACCGTATCGTGTTCTTTGTGAATTATTGGCGTAATATCGCTGAGAAGAGTAGAAAAAAGCAGAGGGCTAAGATTATCACCTTGAGCATAACCTGTGGTCTGAATAACTGGCTCATGCTTATAGATCGAATCGTCAAGGATTATCGGGTTTGCTTGAAGAATGCTGGCGATTAGGGTTAGTGTCTTGGGGCCAACACCTGCATTGGCGAGCTTCTGGAGTACAACATTTCGCGGAGCAGTGTCAAAGGCGGCCTTCAGATCGACAAATAAGGCATATAGAAATCGTCCCCTTGATTTATGAAGTTCCAGGCTTCTTTTCACTTCGGATAATAACTTCGTGCATGCTGTTATGACCGACTTTCCTTGACGGAATCCATGCTGTTCTTGTGGTATTATGTTACGGTGATGAAAGAATATAAAAGGCGTTTTGTGAGCACCGATGCCAAAATCTTATAAATACAACATTTCTTGGCAATGTCCCTCCAGGATCGGACATCAGTAGGATCACCCTTTCCTTTTGGGATGACCTTAAGGATGCACTCCCGCCATGCTTCCGGGACATAGCCCTCATCTAGACATCTATTGAATATTGCAAGGAGAATAGGCTAAATATCAGGGGTGTCTTTGGGGTGTTCGTTTCGGACAAGGTCGGGACCGAAAGCTTTATTCCTTTTAGCTTGGCCAATATCCTCTAGAACCTCGCTGTAGCTGACGGGTGCTTCTAGGGAAGCTACTAGAGCCTTCTCAAATTCCTCGTCAGGTTCTGCTGCAACTGGAATTTCCCGGGGCACTGTATTGGTAGAGGCAAACATGCCCTCGAAATGTTCACGAAGCACGTCTCCAGGAATCGTGCAACTGCGGCACACTCGCTCTGTCTGAGCGGCGAGGTAGGGTCGTTCCTGTGCTTCCATCACTAACCGTTGTTCCTGTTTTATGAAGAAATCTTCCTTTTTTGTTGACGTAAGGGACCGATATTTTTTGCGCAAGTCTAAGTAAGCGTTCCGAGTTGACCGATCTGTCCTCGATGCTGATAGCAGACTTAGCAAATGTTGGTGAAGTTCATAACATTCCCGATCAAACCATGCGGCCGATTTCCGTTTGAAATTCTGCGATTTGCTGGCTGACTCCACCACTACCGTTGAAACGAAGTCGACGACATAAGATAGTGGCTTGGACTTAATGGATTGAGGATCCCACTTTGCGAGGCTCTCTAGGAGTAACTTAATATTGATCTTCCTAGAGACACCTTGCCTGCTAGAAGTTGTAGATGGCGTAGTCAACGAAACATCAATAGAGACGGGCACGTGTTTCTTTAGACCTGTAACCGTCAGATATTCATACCCTTTGAATACCACATTATCTTTTGAAAACGAAGTCGCAAATATGTCAGTTGTCGACGTCCCGGGACGAGCTTGCGAGCTGTTGGGTGTTAGTCCACGCGAGTCCACAAAGAAGGTGGAAGTTTGTGGGTCACTACATATCCAGAGACCGTACTGATGGAGAACATCGATGAGTGCAGATGTGCTCGGAGACGATACTTTTTGGCAAATAAATATGTTGAAATGTTAATTTACGCGAACGCAGCTCATCCAAATATTGCTTTTGAGTCGTGTGGTTAGCTAATCCATGGTCTGATTGATAACGGTTGATTGGACGATTAGAATATCTTCCGGGTTCTCGAGTACTGCCCTCATACATCGAGACTTTAATATACTGGGATTATAACATGTAGCGCACATCGTATTCATTAATTTACGCACTATCCCTTCGCGCTTCACCGCAGTAAGTGGTGTTGCGGCCGCCAATATTATTGGTATGTGAGTGATAATCACGTCTCAGAAATCCCCTGATTTATCTGTCTGTGAACGCGTTGTAGGAAACAGACAATATTGTTTTTAGATTCATATGAATAATAGTAGTAAAGTTATTTTAACAAAAATAAAGTTACTGAGTTACATAAAGAATAAAGGTCAGATATGAATGTGAGGAACGCAATGATTAGAAGACAAAAATGCTCCATTTGGGATGAATGCAACAATAACCATGTCGGCAACTTTTCGGAAATACATTGTTACGGATTTATAATTATGAAATGTTCAAAGAATATTGTGTCTCTTATAATATATTAGAAATTGTGTTTGTAACATAGAAACAGAGTTTGTCTACGCGCTAATATATTATTACTCTCATTACTTTCAGTTTTATATGTAAGATGAGTTCACTCATTTGTGCTTGTCCATTATCGTATTTGACTGCTTACTGCCCGTTGTGATCGGGGTCAGTGTGGCAAGTTGCCTAATTACGCGGAGTATATCAAGGCGGTTACGTAGCGTACGATTCTGCTGCCATTCGGCTCTGATCTCCTCAAACAAGCTATAGGGCCAGTGGCGTGCTCAGACCGAGGCTTTTTGAGGGGCCTTTGCCCTCTCCCAAGGCTAAGGGCACGTTGGTTCTCGCCCTCGGTGTAGCTATAGGTTCCCCATTCACGAGTCCCTTTTGCTTTGACTCGCCTTCTCTCTCTCTCTCTCTCTCTCTGCTCTTTCCCGCACGCTCCTCCCCCCCCTCCACAACGTTTCCGGATTCGCAAACGTTGCTTGAGTCAACAATTTGTTTAGAGTCACGTCCTGGCCCACAACAGTCCGACAAGTGGGGGTGCTACCTTCAAGCCAGGGTCAAGGATTCAAAGTTTCAAGTTCTGCGCGAGATAGACCCGACCCTCTAATGAGCATTCTACATTTGTTCCGCGTGCGGTTAGAACGAAGAACAACTACAAAATGTCGTTCCAATCTAGCAGGACGCACTAAGCAGCCGACTAGCCAATGCGTATTTGCTCAAGGCTTGTTTGATTCGGCCAATCGATCTGTAATAACTAGCTATCTCAGTAGTATATCTCAGCCGGCGGGAGAAAGAAGATACAGCAGTGAGGCATTTGGGGCCGCGTTCTCGAAGCATTAGCTTGCTCACTATCTGAAATGAGGGCCTGCATTCGTACCCTGCTTGGTATCCGTAGGTACCGGAGACACGTCGACTTTCAAGACAGCAGTCATCACATCAGTACCTATAAACTGCTCAAATGCGCGTCTGGTGCGACAGCGACAAAGTCACTTTTGTCGCCTAAAGTGACAATCGGCCGTATTTAGAAATAATGAAGGTCTCGATAAGATACGTTGTTGCGCGGAGACAGCAAGCAGCCTTAAGAGATCGCGCGGCCCATAAAGCAAAATAAATCAACAACAGCATAAAGCCGTGATTCATCGTCCCATTTTTGCGAAACCTGTCTTCTGGGAAATCCTGTTTTTCCGTTTAGGATCCTGCCTTCAAGTGCGAGCGGCACAACAAACGCTCTTCCTAACGTGGCTCTGTCTAAATGCAATGTAGCATGACATGGGAAGTCTAATAAGCGAAGCAAAGGAAATTAACATTTGTGCGTCTATTTTGCTCGAACGCTCTTTTAGCAAAACCCATTCAGTAGAGCTAGATCGCAAACTAGGTTTTAATGGCCAATAAACTCTGCTCAGAAGGTCAACATAAATGGCAAATATCTCTCTCGGATTATTTGCTGGGGGCAACAACTTAGTAAGTGAGAGACCGCTTCACCCAAGCAACTAGAATCACTCGAATATCATGCCTCCGTGATTGTAATGTGTTTGTCAACCACAGATTAAGTTAGATTTCTATCTCCATAACTAGCTACTCTTTGAAACGGAATCAGGTTGGACCTTTACGGGGGTGTCTGTAGACGTGTAGTGAGATTTAGGCGTTGTCGACGTACCAATGCCGCACGAGTGCAGAGATGTTTGGGTTACAGAAGACCCCCCTCCGCATATCGGCATCAGGATCACCCCCGGAGGTTTTCCAAAGGATCCTTCTCACTCATCCCACTTCCCCATCACCGGTCGTCGTTGTAATAACGCGCAACTTCATCTTCGTAGACGACTGACCCGCGGAATCGGAGGACATTGCTCTAGCTCCTCCATGTTGCTTTATTAACACTCTGCTTGTAAAGGTGGCAGAAATGTGCCGTACAATGAAAAACTTTCGTTTCCGTCAAAAACGACGACGCAGAACGTTAACTGTTCCGCAAGGGGCCGGTTTTGAGATGGCGTCGATTTCTCGATTCAGTGACCAAGCAGCTTCAAAAATCGATTCCGAGACATCCTTATGGAAGACAAGCAAGAACGGTAAGCTTGCTCTACTGCAGTTTGTGATAAGTCCTTACTGAAATAGAGACACTCGCACTATCGAGTGACCGTATGTCGTCAATCTTAAAGAATCTCGATCGATCTGACATTTACAATGATCACAACTATCCCGCGTTTGCTCAGTCTAACTCAGTATACTTTGAACTTTATGATTATCTGTATGATAACAGTGGGTATATGTCTAGACAGTACCGAATGTTTGCATTGAGTTAGGCGAAGAATGTGTGCAACCACACAACTCCTTCTACGGGGAGCAAAGAAATGATACTCTTCTAAAAGTCTTAGCGGTAATCTAATTGTATATATGTTTGCATTTTATACTGAAATACTGCAATATTACATATTTGTCGGAACATCCGTGTCATGTTGGTTCCTCTATTATCATGATGAAAAGCATTCAGCAATGTTCACTTTCTGTATATGTCAAAAAAATCTCATACGCTGGCAATTAATTGTCAGTTATCAGCTCGCCATGACATATGCAGCCGGCACAGATCATACATACATCTTAGTACGTTTTATCAGATTCCATAGCGTTCATTGGATTTTGCGAGTCTTCGAATTGTTGACTAATGTCTGCCTTGATACAATTTTGCACGCAGCCCTTGCGTAGCAAAACACTAAAATTGAGGGTAGAATGATAAGGGTTGTGGGGAAGAAACAAACTAAGTCGTCAAACGGCAAGCATGCTGAGAGAAATACGGTGAAACGAAAGAGATCTGAAAACACAGGCAAACTCTGCAACAGCCCTACCGAAGCTAGCCCCAAAATAACTGGGTAGATTTTTATCCGAGAAGATCGTATATTGCAAGTATCGTTGTTGGGTAGAAAGTAGTGGAAGTGGGTAAGAAAAAAAGAAAGACCCCTTAACAGAGGACCGGCAGGATGCAGAAGCATCGGCGCAAGTCTTGTACAAATTTGTGTGCGCTTGGAAGTAAGAAACTTGGCAGAAAAGATACCAACACAGTGAACACGATGTGCTGAAAAATCAACAGACTCATTAGTTTAGAATTCACCTTTATTCATTATGTCAATATGTACAGAAGAAAATATATATATGTGAACATTTAACGTTTGCAAGCACCATTTGAATAAATAGGTGCGGATCACTAGATGCGCTTAAGAAAGTCAACATCAAAATATAAGATACGCTAGTTAACGACACCCCTGACCAGATATCTTGGCAAAAACTATGAAATTGAGCGCAATCCTTCTATGAAATTACTGGGAATCACGGCAAACGTTCTGATTCTCGGAATATAGCCTTTTAGAGTGGCGTCGGAGTGAAGTTGCAAGCTATGACATCATTTTCGTCACATCGTACCTCCAAAACGAGATAGCATTTGAATAAAATAATGACCTTTAAATAAAACCGAGCAAGGTGGCTTAGTGGCAAAGCCTTTGCCTTGCATTCGGGAGGACTGGGTTCGAACCCCAGACCGGCCACTCTTAAATTGGTTTGCATGGTTTCCAATTTAAACAAGGTAAATGCCGGAGTGGAGAAAACTTAGCCATGACATGAAAAATCCGTACACAGGCAATTGCCTTACCGAAAATCTTAAAAAAAAAAAAGTATAGAGCTTTTATAATTTAGTACTAGGCAAAACATCTTCCAAGTTGTCAGCGTCTCCTACGCGACAGGAGGATGGGTGGAAAAGTTAAGGTACAATAGCGCTTCATTCGAGTGTTCTTGAAATGTCTAAATGTTTGTCTGTTCGAGTGTTCGCGTGCACACACTCCACTCAGTGTACAACGGGTACAGTTTAGTGGCCATTCAGAGGCTACGTGATAACAACAGAAGTCGGCCACTGGCGCCACTACTGTTTGAGCGCTCTTCACTGATTAAACGTCCATTGTGATTCTTCGGGTAGAGAGATAGGTGCCCATCTGTTACCGTCTCTTTATGCCCCGCCCAGCAGTTGGCTGGTCGTTTAGGCCGATCGAGTAATGTGGGGGTGGCCCGAGTCGTTGGTACCCAAAGCGTTAGAAGGGCAAGTGGGATCTCCTGAACAAGGTCGCGCCTGCACGGCGGCTCTCCCTTTATCTAGCCAATGGCCATAAAGAGTGAATCGCTTTCTAGCTAGACCGGGTTTCGTTGTCAATGTTGATGTTACTGCACTGCCAGTCACAGACAAGCCCAATTTATGGTTAGAGTACATTATTTTTGAACCTGTTCTGTTGTTCTTCTCACGGATGCACTAATGCATCTATGTTTTTCCCTAATCTCTAGTTTTTCGCAGCACTTCTCAAAGCGTGGTTGCAACTGTTCGTCGTTCAAGCTGCGTCCAATCCTCACCGGCAACCGTGCAGCCTATTTTGCTGATGGATCTTCTTTGTCTAAAAAGAAGTTATTATTTGTTACTAATCCTATTGTTAACACAATAGTATCGGTCTCAGTATTAATTGCTCATTAACAGCCTCGTTTACGTTACGCTTTTCGAGCTTGAAGTGGTATTTTTATATCGACTTGGCAGCAAGCTGGTAAAATTCGTTATTTTAATAACGACTTACCGGCAAGCTGTTTTCTAGCAAAATATTTCTGTCTGGCCATTGTAAAGCCTTTTGCTTGGAAAAAAGGGTTATCTTCAGCACACAGTGCGTGCTCATATACACCTAGGTCCTCTAATAAAACCACCTTTCACAGAGTCCTGTTCTTTTGTTTAAATACTCTCCATCTCTAGAGCATTCAAACAAACGTATCCGCCCACCAATGATGACGTTGTCCCCAAACTTGCCAATTCGTTTCTCGTAAGACTGCTCTTCTATGATGATATTTCTTTTAAACAAATCCTACAGTTCTAGCATACGCAATACATCATCCACTTTAAATAAATGTCCTTGTCAAATTAAAACAATTGGGCGAACGCCATTGCTTGCAGGACAATTATCATGTTTTCATCATGCCATAGCCGCAAGTCGACGCCCTATATGTTGGCAATTTGCATCGACCGAACAGTTCGTTTTGTTCCAGTAATATTGTATACTGATGTGCTTCAGTAAGATTTATTTGTTACCGGATGGGAGCGAGGTTTCTTATTCCTTTGTTCTTAATTTAGTGCTAGCGAGGTTCTCGTGTGTGAATGTGAGTCAGCATGCACATTCTACCAAAGCTGCTTTCTTACAAATACGTGTGCTAGCACTTCAAACGGTGGCTTGCCACTAAAATTTTGCCTGCTTAGATGGACGCGCATACTGCAAAATAATGCCGCCGGGTACTGCAGTAGAGCGTTGGCTCTATCTACGATATTTAGCCTATCTTCCGTGGGCGCTAGGCAGCCGCAGGTCAATATGGTCCTGTATTTCCACACACAAATTCCGTCGCCATTGAATACTACTATTAATACGCAAAGATCAAGGTACAATGGTTGTCAGCTTTAACAAAACTAACATTTATTTAGGATATACCCTCCTTCAGAGCTTTAAGAAAAGGCAGAATAAGATCGTACGAAATCCCTTATTCCGTGAGTCCTCATCTTTTATTTTATAAGTATATGAGCTGCTAATCTGTTCTAAAACCTTTTCGTCTCTTGGACCTTCTATTCCCATTTTGTTAATGGGCGTTGCTCGTTAGGCATATATGTATACACACATGCGCTAGTAGTATATACTTAAATGTGTATATATATATATATATATATATATATATATATATAAGACGGCCTAATTAATGAACTTATTTGAAATGGATTCATATTTGATTATATGTTTTTGTTTGTCTTTGACCCAATTATATTAGCTGTACTAGTGGTAGCAGCAGAGGGGTAATCTACTGTAGTAGTACTTTTACTAAAACGCGCCGCAGTTAATTTTGCGACGTCAATGTTGACTCGTATCGTAACCACCTAATTTTTCCGCTGCCGCCTATCGGCAACTAGGAAGACCGACAATCAATAACCTCCCTCCCCTCCCGACACTAGGCGCTTTCAAAAAATAAAATCCCGCTAGGATAGGACTTTCGAAACGAGTAGCTTCTCAAGGGAGAATGCCGTCTCTTGTTGCATCATCAGCCAGGTTGATCCTGGCATGACAGAACGGCGTGAAAAAAATCTGACAATGTTTCTCTAACGTGGCCATCGTAGTTGATATCGTAGTCGGTGTTGCTGTGCAGCTGTTATTGCTGTTTCTGTTGTCGCTGTTGTTGTTTTTGTGAGCGCGTAGTAATAGTAGTTACCGAGCCCGATGGCGTAGTGTATTTGAGTAAGCCTCGCGACCGGAGGAGACAGATGCCCGGGTTCGAGCACGGGGGAGTCCGTCTTACGAAGCAATGCGAAAGCAGT
Source organism: Dermanyssus gallinae (assembly GCA_003439945.1). NCBI lineage: Eukaryota > Metazoa > Arthropoda > Arachnida > Mesostigmata > Dermanyssidae > Dermanyssus > Dermanyssus gallinae. Next base: position 420,074 of record QVRM01006922.1, read on the forward strand.
CCCATGGACGGTAAATGTTGTATCAGCTCATTGAAACAGTTTTTTAAGTAGTAGTGCTTGGAAGAGGTGCAGGAGGACCCCCTCAACGCTAACGAATTGGACAGCGATCTTTAGATTAAAAAGAGCGACGCTTGCTTGCCATTGGCGTCGTCGGCCGAGAACGGCCCGAAGTACGGCGAAACGAGATTAGGAAGAAAGAGAGGGAGTGGGAGGGGGAAAATGAGGGAGTGAAAGGCTACCCGCGAGGCAGAGTGATGGCTGACCACGAATAGAGTGCAAACTCAACCGTATAGTCAGTCAGCAATCAAGCGGCCCTTCGACGAGTTCGAAGCGGCGTGCCAGCTATAAACGTGGCAGGGCCGCAATGCTCACAAAGCGACCGCTGTTGCGGTTGCTGTTGGCGGTACGGCCTTGGGCCGTAATTCTTGGCCGTCGTCTGCGGGGCACAGGGCATTGTGTCCTGCAAACTCGAGATGCATCCATCTGCCACGACGCGACTTCGATCGCGACCGTTGGGCAGGGAGCTAACGACCGCTCGAGCGGGACGACGAGTCCGAGCTTGGACCCAGCGTGTACAGCAAATTGTGCAGCAGCTATGCGGGCGATCACTCGGCGAAAATTAGGCAAATGGCTAGATTAGGGCTTTTTTTCGTAACGAGGTGACTTTATTTGGGCAGTGAGCGCATGTTGCCGTTGCTGCCAGCCAGCCAGCCAGCCCCAGTTGTTGGTTGTTAGCGGTGGACGTGCATGCTGCAAAACAACAACAACCGTGCCGCCGGGCATGCTGTAGTGGAGCGTTGATTTCGGAATAAAAGTGGTGATTTTTTTACGCTCGTTCAAGGCTATTCGACTAAATTTGATTCACTTTAGAGGCCATCTCATTTCGAGTGTGGGTGAATCATGCGTGAGTTGGCCGGCGTTTTGCACGGATCACACGGAACACGGTACACCTACTGAAATAGTTGTAACAGTGCTGCCGGGTTGGTAGCCAGCTCATCATTGTTAAGTTTGGCAATTCGTTTGATAGGTCTGGGCATTGAACAGAAGTAATTTGATCATTTTAGTAGGAATGTCTTTATGAGAGCAGAATAAACTTGCGTTTAGTTGATCTAAGCGTGGAGTAAGTCTAGTATCATGATCGGATCGACAACTGCTCTTAGCTGACAACGACAATTAGTTGTATAGGCCTTAAGCACCTAACAGAATATCTCGTTAAGTGCATTAATTGTGTTAAGCGTAATTTTTTGTCTGGAAGTACTGTTTATCAGAAAAACACGACACAGAAAAGCACTTCATTAAAAGATTGCGCGCTTATGTGCGCAAAACGAAAAAACATTGAAATGCTTGGTGCCTATTTCCCTAAGCTTACGCCTATTTCAAGTGAAATTACTAAGTAGAAGTTACTGGAACGTAGCACAAAGGCACGATGCATGTTTATTTTGCATTAAATCTGCATTTCAAGATGACATGTAAATAGTCATATAATATTGTCAGTATATACAATTTAAACACTTTATCCACAAAATGTGCAGAGACCGCCGAGGCGTCTGGCAGCTCGCTGCGTGATATTCAGTGCACGTATGCGAGCAAAACCGACGGCGGCATTGATCGTCAACCTGGTAAAATCAAACACCAAGTGATAGTGCCTCGTGTACAGGCAGAAAGTCGTGCATGCCATTCCATCTCAACGCTCTCTGGCGAGGGATTGCGAGACAGCACTGCCTCTACCGAGGCATTGACCACTTTTTCCTTCGACTCCAATAAAAATTGCTAAAGTAGTCCTACAATTGGTGGCCTAGGCCTCTGATTGTTTGCACTGCCGGTCCACAGCCTACCAGTAGGTACATAAAGCGGTTTTCTGCCACGCTACCAGTAGGTACATAAAGCGGTTTTCTGCTCCGCTCACGGAAAGCAAGGCATTCGATTCATATATGTTGGGAAGCGCTTTTCGAGCTGCGCAGTATTTGCCGATGAAAGATGGCCCTACAAGGCTAAAGCTCAATTTTTAAAGGACCAACTGGAAAATGCAGTTGCACATACGGACCCCGTGACAGAGCAGGTTCCTGCAAGCGCGGGCAGGTAGTGTGAGACTCCAACCCACTAAAAAACAGCCGTGTTCCCGTCCCCCGGTCTGACAGGAAATTGCTTGCGCATAACATCAAACAATCAAGAGGGGGGCCAGTTTAATACTCCTGAAGGGTGTGTTCTTAGAAAGCTAAGGAGAGGCGCAAGCGAATTATGAGGGCGTCCTTTGAAATCTCTTGTAGTATGCTCTTAAACGCGTGTGTCACGTTTTTACAATACGAAAAAAATCACGGCAACGCGACTTTTTGAGCTTAAGGTTGTATACATGCGTAGCTCAACGTTGGTACAATCTTAAGCTCAAAAAGACGCACTGCCACACTCATTTGATTCAGTGTTAAAGTATATATTCGGGGCAAGCCGCCCTTGGTCCTAATATGTACTTCAACGCGGTCTTTAGCAAAGAAACTGAGAATCATAGAAAAGAATCAACCACTCGAGCGCGTCAAAATAAATTGACTAGTAAATTACGGGGGGATTTGTCACATCAATAAATGGCGTACAATGACACCCGAGGATAGACCCTCGAGAAATAAGTTCACATAAGTTAAACTAAAAAAGACAAACCACGCTGCGATCGAATGCGCCGTGGTTACGAGGCAAGTGTTCTAAATTGATGAACCACGCCAAATTTAGTAAATTCGTTAACAGCATGCAGAGCGCTTCCCGGGCTTGTGGGTCCCAATCAACTGTCGCATGTGTTATCAAACAAAGACTCATCGAGTCGCGGAAGACTTATTACGATAATCCAGCCTTTTCATCCAACAGTTTGACACTGCATCTTGTTGTGTGGTTTTACCGAGAATAACCGTGCGGCTTCCAACCTTTTTCGAAACTCCGTCATGATTGAGATATTTGGGTTACTTGCGCAGCGTACTAAAGCTTGCAAGGAAACGGCGAACATAAACACGGCTCGCTCAGCGAATGCAATCGTAATGCAATTTGCACGGATTAAGATTTACTTGTTAGGTGTAAATCGCTCAACAGTGAGCCCAACGCTGATAGTTCTTGCATTGAACATACGCCGGCCGCGAGTCCGCAAAAAAGCACCCGAACTGTGACAATGGCCAGCTCGCGTTTCTGAGGTGCAGCCCCATTGTGACGATTTAGCTGCTCTGCAATAATGTTCAGGACACGAGTGCTAAATCATCAAGTCTTGGTCCTAGTTACAGCAATGGTGGTAGCAAAGTAAAAACAATTGTGGTTAGTTTTTATTTTTATAATTTTAGTAGAAAGAGTACTGATGGAGATGATGACAAGCTGCGCTTCATCGGAAAAGTCGCACTCAGCGCTTAAGGCCGTCATCAGCACCTTATATGCATAGTATATCTTAGTTGGCCTGGACTAGGGCAATAACACCTGCGTTGAGAAGGATCGCTTCGAAAAGGCAATGTATGTTAGATTCCGGTTAACCGATAGACATTCATAATAAAAACACGGCATAAATGTACGCCGTTAGTGTCAACAGGTCAGACATTCGACGCCAGCCTTGAATTCATTAGCCTTGAACTCATTCAAGGCGTAGGCAAAGGTCAGGAGACCTCGGACTGCCTTTGTCGTCGATGTCATCGGAAAATTGACCTCAGTTACCTCAAAAAGACATACGTGTATAGAGTAGTTGGTTGAAGGGTTACTGACGTCCGTTTAATGGATCCGTCCTGACGCGGGCTCGTCTCGAATCGCGATGTTGAGGGCTGTCGATAATCGTAGCCATACTAATGCTCATGGAGCTGTGGCTGCTGGTGCTGCTGACAAATATATCGTCAAGGGATACCGCACATACGGTTAGGCAGGCAGGCAGACTATCATCATGTCTACTAGTGCTTTTTCATCAAATTGATTTATGGACGCGTAGAGAGATACACTTCAGGCAATGGCCCTTGAGCCATGGGGGGTTTAGAACCTAATTGTGACGCTACCGCCAGGAACAACAGCATCAGCAGCAGTGATAGCGGACCAAACTAGCACGGCCGATGATGGAACAATACATAATCGTTGACATGACCATCATAAACGTCGTGGTCGTCATCATTATCATCATCATCGCTATTGTGCTCATCATTCTCATCATAGTGATGATATTCATCATAGCGCGTGTGCATATACCTAACTAATAGCGACAGATCGGCGCTAGCATCATTCCGTCACATTCTCTCTCTCTTTCTCTATCTCTTATATTCAACGCGTTATTCCTCTCTCTCTAATATTCAACGCGTTATTCCTCTCTCTTTAATATTCAACGCGTTATTCCTCTCTCTCTCTCTCTCTCTCTCTGATATTTAACGTGTTGTTCCCCCCCTCTCTATCGCTCTCTCTCCCATATTCAACGCGTGGTTCCTCTCTCTCTCTCTCTCTCGCTCGCACGGTGTGGCGCGTCTCGCGTCTAAATTATGTGCGATCCTCTGTGTCGCGCAGTGTCACGTCCATAGAAAGGGGTAGGGTGGCGAGCAGGTAGGTCTTATTGGCTTTATGCCCTATCAGAGTAGCCAATTGACATGCGTGCTTCGTCGTAGAACGTGCCATAGGATGGCGGCTTGCCTTTTTGGTCTCTACAGCGAGATCTCCACAATGAGACGAGGGCGGAACAAGTAATGGGGGCGATACATACAGACATCGTAATGACACAGTTGTTGTTTTTTTTTTGTAGACACACCATGCTCTTTTTGCATACGCTTCTGGAGCTAAAAACGTACGTTTGCTTGACGGGCATATGCGGCCTTATAGCTCTTGGGGATCTCGGGTTCGGTACATCGGATAATGTTGGCTTTTGATCGATTTTGATACTTTGAATCGATGTTGAAGTTTTAAATTGCTGCGGAACTCCAAAGTACTTACGCTCATGAAGCGTAACATGTTGAATATATTAGCAAAAAACATCGCAATGCGCGCGCAACGTGTGAAGCTAAACTTGTTACGTTCAGCGCTGAAATATCGACTTCGCATTTCGTCGACACGAACACGGTCTATATAACTAATTTTTTTTCGGCATAGACGAATAATTGAATAAACGTGAAGTAAAATGTTAGCTAATGGCTTTGCAAAAGTTTACAATAAACTACTATTACGTTTACATATCATTATACTTACTCTACCTGTGGGAAGTAACTGAGATGAGGGCTGACTGCCTATAAGTACATTTGTAAAATTTGAAAACTAGTTCGTACGAGTATACACAAATTAAGGAACTGCTGAACTATGTCAATGCAGTTATTTGTATTAAATTTAGTCTGATGAAATGCGAGTAGATATTTTCCTGGGAACGTGAACTCTCATAGCCCTCTTCCCTCTACGTCACAGTGTGCAGGTTTATCAGATATGGTTGAGACTACTTTATCATTAGACCCGGCGTTTATTTACTATACGTCAAAGAAGAATAATCGTTGAAAAATTAGGCTCTCTGTTAGTTTAAAAGGAATGTTGCTTGGTAGGTGGGTTCAAGCTACCCAACGTCTAAAATGCCCGCGGCATGAAATCCTCACTGTACCGCCACAGACAAGGGCTTCACAGCTACATGTCTGCTTCAGATCGTTGGCCCGGAGGGGACTGCGATGGCTGTCACGAGCACCTGCTTGTTACGTACGCTTGTAAGCTCAATATGGATACGTAGGCTCGTCTAAGTGGAAAATGGTGATGACGTTGCTTGGATGACGGACCTACAATTAATTACCAGTTCACACCCACAGACCCGTACAGTTGCTGTGCTGTCTATTCCGAGAGCAATCTCTGCCTATTTAGAAATACAATTATGATTACATCTTCTAAACGAGACTTTATACTACTACAGCTATAAATAAAACGTTATTAATTACACGGAGAAATATCTGATACAGCTATTGTTGCTGTTGTTGTTGCAATGTTATTTAGCGTTCTCGCCCGGTATGTACGTATCAATACGCATTCAGAAACGCAAACTTACTTGCGTAGAACGTATGTGGTTAAATAATGTAAACCGATTAATTTCAGTTCAAATGAAAAACAAAATGCTGTGCCCAAAAGCATAGCTTGTATAGGAAACATAAGGAAATATTCCTCGCCGTGACGTAATTAACGCGCCTGCGTCCGTGTTATGCAGGTAAAAAGGAGTCGTTTTCTAATTGAGCCTTTTACGTCTGTCTTTTTTTGTTGTCGGTGGTTTGTTGCTATTACTACTGCTGAAAAAATAATCACTATCACTTAAATGAAAATACTTGCTGGCTTCGCATGTATAGTGTATCGAGTGGGTTTTCTCAGACGCCGTCGATTGTCTTTTGGTAGCCCAGGCTTCGTACATTTTAAGCAAAGAAATTCCATTGCTGCTGTATACCGCGGTAGTTAATTAATTTGGTTTGCAGATAATTAATTTACGCCAGAGACTTTCCATTGACGTCCAGCACGGTAACGCGACCTCAATTGTGGGATCGCTTGCCAAATGGTGCAGACCAGGGCTGTTCTAGGCCGAAAATTAACACGTCATTTAAACAAGATTGTATTATGAATTGATGAATAAATTTCTCGCGAATTTGCACAGCCTATGCATATAATATTCGAGGTGCTACTAACCCATGCCGTTCACGGACGAAATAAGAAGCACTTAATTCGAAATGTTTCGTGCAGGTGACATGTATATATATATATATATATATATATATATATATATATACATATGATCGTACCCTTGTTTGTGCCTCAACAAATAGGAATTTGTTTATTTAGTAGTATTTAAACTTAGCTTGTTCTATCTTCGCCTCCGTATACAATTTTATTTATACAATAGTATAAGAGGTAAATAAGGAAAGTAATGTCTTATTTCTAGGCGAACGCAGAATGTGCACCTACCAGCAGGAGGGCAGTTTCCGCAGGTGCCGTTGGTGCTAAGGCCTAAGGCAGAGGTGTGGTCAAACTAACGTAACGGTTTAGTGTTTCAGCGCGCTGATTGTGGGCGTACGAAGACGTTATCTCCCCCAGTTAGGGCCTAGTCAAACGTAAGCTACCAGAAAATAACACGTAGAACTACATTTTGTCAGCTTTCAAAACTGTTTAAGATGAATTTATTTTTAAAATGTTTCGCTCGTTATGCCGCCTTTTATTCATCTTTGTGTATCTATTTTCGTTTATTCATACTTTGTTATTTAGTTCATACTTAGTTAATTGACCACATACTCCACAGAACCGCGCGTAAGGGGTCGATCGTGTGTAACTCTGAAATGGTTACCAGGGTAGGAAAGTCGAAATAACTGCAGCTGATTTCGGTGGCCCGAGCCGAAGGTGACTAAGTCATCTGTTGTCATTGCTATATATATATATATATATATATATGCGAGCACTGCCGCTAGCCCATTTTGGTCAATCTTAAGGACATTACGAGGCTACGCTGAAAGAATGTAACCTTGGTACCACCAAATAGTTCTCCTCACCCTCAATGTCTCTTTCCCTTTCAATTTCTTCGACTATATATATATATATATATATATATATATATATATATATATATATATATATATATATATATAAGACGATATACGTTTCTTTCCTGCAGGATACGACCACTTCCGCGCCAACCGGAATGAAGAGCCCGTTTTGGAGTTCGGATAAGAAGAAATCGTGGAAAAATCCGAACGGCCTGGTGGATCTCGACGGCAATCCAAGAGCCGCAGGTGGCGGCGGTCCGATAGAGTTCAACGGCGGTACAGGCCAACGAAAGCAGGCAAGTTCCCTTATTTTGGGTACTCCAATGGGTAATGCATCGCGGGACAGTTGTTTGCCTTTGACATTCAAGTTCTGAAGGGTCTGCCTTAGAGCAAGGTTTGCAAACGCATGCTTAAAACAGAACAATAACACACGATATGATACAATGCGACCCTAAGTGCTCTAACGAGTTCGTTTTGCATCGGTTTTCGTCACTTTAAACAATGCGGATTGTTTGTATAAAAATACGTGTGTACCAAGAGTGCAGCTTTGATAGACATCTGGATCAATATTGCAGTCCATAACGGCCTGTAATGTGCACAATGGTGAACTAAATAAAAACACGCATTCTAGTTGTAGTCCTAATCAAATACTATACCAATCTAACTCGTTCAAACAAAAACACTAATAATAAGTGCGCGGCTTCTGTGTTGAGCTAGGACAGGAACTTCTAAATAAATGATGGATTGTAATTGTAACAGGATGAATAATGGCGGCGCAATTGCAATGACAGCAAATTACTCTAGTAAGTGTGATAGACGGTAAATTGAATTGCGTACTCACTAAGATGCCAAAAGATTCTCAATTCTAGGACACGATTTAATGTCTAATAGATTTCGCATTGATCTATAAGTAATAGAGTACATTTTTCAGCCACAAAATAACTTGGGCATCTCTTCGGTTTATTATAGGCAATGACATTCCGTAGATTAATATTTTCGTGATATTTTTAAAAGACGCTATGCTAAGATTACGGGCAGGCTTGTCTGTCTACAATTATTATTGTGGCGCTAAAGATTGATTATATATATATATATATATATATATATATATATATATATATATATATATATATATATATATATATATATATATATATATATACAGTTTAAAGATGTTTCGTCATAATACTCTATCTTCCTCACGCTTCCGGCGAGAGAAGTAGTGCAACGATTTTTTGTCCAGCGCTGTGCATTCTACTGTATGGTACTTGGCACACCTCTGCAGGCAGAAACCGGCAGGTGCACAACTCGTAATCCTCGTGAAAGGCTGCGTTAGAACATACCAGGTAGTGATAACCATGCACTATGTACCTGGTGTATACGTGGCACAGTCACATGCAGCACCACCCCAAAGGTGCACGGCATTGAAAACGTCCAAACCACCGACCTCCCGTCTGGCCTGTTCGAGTTTAGCTTCCCATTGCGAAATAAAACATTCGTATGGTACTGTACGCAGCATCTTCAGCCTTAGTCGGATTGTTTCAGTAGTCGGTGGACAGCCTGGCATGAGGTACACAAAGCGGCTCCTTGCTCGAATAGGCAAGCAAAGCATTCGCTTCATATATAATGAGCAACACCTCTCAAGCTGGTCACCAGCGTGAGGTGGTTCCACGCCCTGACAAGACCATACATTAGCTTAGGAACAAGCTTAGTATAATAGATGTTATGCGCTTGATGGCACCTAGGTTGCGATAAGCAACCACGATATCATCTGCATACATCACCACGACGGCTTTTTGCTACTCCTGTCGGACGTAACCGACGAGGTCAGCAAGGAGAAACGTAAACGAGACGCAGCTTACCGAGTCCAGCAGATAACGAGGGGCTTTGTCAAAGGGCTTGACGCAGTCAATAAAGACTGCATACATCGCGGGTGCCTCGGCCTTTCCTAAAGCCGAATTGCTCCGGTGGAAGTGCCTCTTCAACCACGTACTCAATCCGCCGAATAACCAACGTGCAGAAAATCTTCTTCAATCTGCGTTCCGACGCCACTCCACGGTAGAGGTTTGGATCCTAGTTGTCATCACCATGCCTATCCTTCAGCATATATATATATATATATGTGTGTGATACATTAGATAAAATCAATAGCGATTAGATACGTGGCGTCGTTTTAATAATACTTCTGGATTACGCATATTTAATTATGAAGCGCATGAATTGCAAGCCTTGTGATACGTGGCGGTTATTTCAGTTGGACAATTTCCACGCTGTTTCATTATTGCGAGTGTTGAAAAGTAAAGGTCTTTTACTATTTTCACCTCTAGAGTCTCAATGAATACAGTGTACGGCTCCGTTTTTGGGCGATTATTCATTCGGCGATTTGGCATCAAAGGCGATAAACCTAACATCGTCACCCCCGAGATTCACAGTGAAAATTTTAACCTTTTTTGTTTGTGGATTATTGCTGATGTCTTTTACTAAACCTTAGAAAAATTAATGATTTTCCCACAGACAACGGTGAATCAATGTGGGAAACACGAGCTAGCGGTACAATTGTCGTACCCAAAGATTGAAAAGAGTGCGTATGTTTGGTACGAGCTGAGTATTCCAATCTGTACGACAAATCTCGTAAAGCACGTCCAAAAAACCATGAGAATATGTGGGCTATGACTGCGCTCGACAAAAAATCAAGTATAACATATGCGTCGCTAGAGATGACCTTGGGTCCTGGTTCTTCTTCGATTCATCATATCGGCATGTAGCAGGACAAAGAGGAGAGGTGGGTCCTTATGCTCGAGGTGATAAGACCTCTTAAGAAGAGAGCCTCTAATACATTTTAATGACCCTCTATTCAAGCCCCATTTGCAGTGATAGTCGAACTGGAAAAAGGTGGTACAGTGACGAGCGGTTGTTATACCAGGAAATGTGTCGCAAATGTTTTCAGAGCTCTCAAAGCGTCAGACTTCAATGAGAGTTTATATCTTGTCTTTATATTTAAGGCACCTTGCACCTAGTAGTCAAATCTCTCTAACAAGCAGGAGCTGGGAACTCTTGTTGAACTGTGCTAGGTTGTTTCTTCGCTGAAGCCACTTGATTGGTTGAAAGCAAAAATGGATTCTTGGAGGTCAGACTAAACGTTAGTACTTCTTAGAGTAATCCGCTGAGTTGCATTTCTTTTTTTTTTAAATACTTTTCATTCAAGTTAGCTGACCTCGTTCCCTTCGTTCAAAAGAAGTACAAAAATAGCTTGGTTGCTATGTGTGATGCGGTGGTTTGGCATTATCGAGCGCTATCGACGTGATACATTGCCGTCGCCAACCGGTGAAGTTTGAACTCCTTTCAATGACTTAAAATTTGAGTCATTTTGTGGAAGCGGTGTTAACTGCACACGTCGAAGAAGCGGTTCAGTCAATTTAAGTTTGCCTTTTATGCGTTAGTGGTAAACATACGTCGGTTTTCTATGAATACGGCCATCTGGTGCTTCCTGTCTAATGTCACAAAATATTCGTTTTTGACAAAGACAGTCGTGATCTACGCCATTTTGATGCGTTGTATTCGACAGCTCCGAAACAAGGCGGCAAGCAATATATGCGGTCCAACACAGTCACTCACGATATTGCCGCCACAATCTGCTGAAATACACACAGCAAAGCGCGAGCTTATTAAAGAAGCACAACAAAGGTGTTCTGCCTCAGAGAAAGCACAGCTGCTGAATGGAAATCATGTGACGATGCGCGTATCGTAGTCTTTAAACCATTCGTTGAGCATGGGGGCCTATTAAAGAAGGGGATCGCCTAAAGAATACGGGTGAACCATTTGACGTGCGACATCCTGTTCTCCTTCCCGATATCCATTTAACTCGCCTTATGATTGAGGATGCACGTGTAAAAGAGGTGCGTCACCTGCGCACGTACATTGTATTGGTAAATGTTCGCCAAGCGTTCTGGGCCTTCAGGTCTTAGCAATTAACTAAAAGCATTATTCACTCGTATGCGATATGTGCTCGTGAGGGGGTGCAACCGGGAGGAGCAGCAGAAGCCCCATTAACAGCCGAGAGGGTTGATGGCTTCTCGGCGGCTTTTAAACATGACGGTCTTGATTACCTCGTGTTCGTTAAGGGATGGCTGAAGTGAAGGTATGGATAGCATTCTTCACATGTGACAAGGGCACGGTATTTCGAGGTTGTGGAAGATCTCACGGGAGCAAGCTGCATTGATGCTATGAAGCGTTTCGTTGGCTGTCGTGATTTACCTAACACTGTAAGCTCGGACAACGGTCTAAACTTTGTTTGAGTAGCGAAAGCTATTTGTTCGCCATAGGAAGCAATAAAAAGCGCCGCAGTTCAACGCTATTTCGGGTCTTCTGGAAATATGTGGCACTTTAACGCATCAAGAGCCGCTTGGTGGGGTGGTTAATTCGAACGATTGGTCCGTGTGGTGAAGGTTTGCATATGAAAGCTTGTCACTTGGCCCACTTGCTGCTGTTGTTTGCATTTCTCACACTGATCAAGGAAATCGAGACCGTAACTCCAGACCTCTTACCCATATTCCCGACCCATCAAATGATAACGTACCACTTCTCGGCTCACTTTGTGGCGTCTTGTTAAGATGTGGCGGGCGCGTGGAGAGATTCTTAACGTATTTTGGCGCAGGTGGCGCGTTTTGAGTACGTTTTGAACCTGATATGCGGCCACAAGAGTCTAGCTGCGTCCGGTAATGAGCTTACGGTTGGAGATGTCGTTATTATGCATTAGAACAATGCACTAAGGCATCAATGGCAAGTTGGACGAGTTTCAAAGTTCATTAAAGATCGGGGGGGGGGGGGGCGCGTCTCGCACCTGCAAAGTCGACACTTGCAAGGGCCACTTTAACTAGCGGTGCAAAATCTGCACAGGTTGTTCTAGTGAGCAGAGAGAGCTAACTAATAATCGTATCGTCAGAGTGTGCCATTCTTTTGAGTTCTAGTTTCGAGAACGCCTAACAGGATTGTTTCTGAGTGAAATCCTAACGTTGATTATATGTATCGCAATATGTTTTCTATTTTGATAATTGCACATGTACTTGCGGTGCACAACAAGTTTCCTCCTCTGTACGCTTTAGCTACATCGCAATAAAACTCCGAGAGTGTTGTGAAAATCTCAGTGTTAATTGGTCCGACTGCTTGTTGGAGCGGTCTGGTACGAAATCAGACACTTCGAACCGCGCTAGTTCAACACAGTGCTTAGCTTAAGAAATGGGGACTGGTGAATTCGTTCCTTAGACTGCATACAATTGGCTTTAACTTTCGTTACAGTTAAGCCTTCAAAAAAGTTATTAGTATTATTATTATTATTATTGCTCACCGGCTGTCAAGCCTCATCCCATGGCGTTCAATACTGGACGTTGCGTTTCTTTTACAAACAGCAAAGTACACCAACTACCTCAAAAGCTCTTTCCACCTGAAGTTCACTGGCGTTGATGATAGTGCCAGTAGGGTGTACGGCGGGTAGACAGATGTTCTTTGGATTCTATCCTCCCCTCATTCAGTCTTCCTATCTTCAGGCGCGGGTGCATTTTGGCCTACCGCGACAACGGAATCTCTCGAGTTTTGTTGCTTGCGCTCATGACGAGATAAACTGCCACGTCTAGTTGACCTATATACTAACAGTAATATTAAAATGTTATTGCTGTTGATTATTCTCTCACTTAGTCAGATGTGTATGTATTTAAGATGGTTTAAATGAGTAGACACGAAATGACGCTGTGGGTATAATCGAATTCAGAGTCTTGAACACAACTATCCTATCGTTGTTACAACCGAATGATACCCCGTTTGCTGCTGAATTGCCGCGGCTGTGACTGGAGCTTCAGTTATCCACTGTGTCCTTTAGTTCATCGTCCGAGCTTATGCACCTTTGATTTTTTAGGGGCAGGAGCTCAAAGCATGCTTCCATTGCATGCTGTTTTGTCTTTTATGTCTGTGGCTCGAGAGTTATGGTACCAACTCTCGTCACTGGTGAAGATCTGCTCACAAAAGCGGTCTTCATTATACCGGAACAGATGCTGTAGTGCTAACCCCATACATACCCCACCGCAGTACTGTCTTCTCGAGATTACTTCACCTAGCCACTCTTTTTGCCATTTAGGCTGCTGCTCGGTTTTTCTTACCGCAAAGACAGTTTCTGCGAATCTCCTTACCATAAACCAGGATTCGTGATCTTCAGGAACGGCTCTACAAGAGCCTGGCATGTCAGAGGTTCCCAAGACGTCGGTTCCGGGACAGTAGCTCTCGCTCAGTGCCGAAAATGGCGCAACGTTCATAGCAGTGCCTTACATGATCAACCTCCCCTGAATTGCACATGCGGCATGCGGGGAAGTCAATTTTACGAATGCAGTGCAGGTTTTGCTTAAAACAGCCGCCGTGGCGTGTTACCAGTTGCGCGAATGGGTAAGTGAGCGAGCCGTGTTTAAGGCTGTACCATTTTTGAGATCAGGCAGTATTGATTTTGTCCAGTATCTAGGATGGCCCGACTGGATTGCTTTCCATTGTTAGCTCTATCTGCTTAGGGTATCTGTTCTGCTGATTAGTGTTTCCTCCGTCCGGCCTTTATTTAAGAACTTCTTGATGCCCGTTCTTTAACTCTTAGGTCCCAGGGAATTTGTCTGGAGATTACCTGTATGGCTGCTGTGGAAGCCGTGCGACTTGCCCGTGCTACGTTGAGCGCCCTTGCTTTTTGCTGCACAGCGCACGTGAGGTGTTCCTGTGAGAGCTCTATCCAGGATCACGCCCAGATACTTTACCCTGGGCGTAGGTGCTACTGGGTGACCTTCCAGGTTTAAATTTAGATTACGTAGAAAACGCTTCAGGCTATTTCCTCGTATTCTTGTAGGATGGAGTTCGGAGACATATAAACTGAGTAGACAGCGAGGTCAGAGGTGGTAATAAAAAGAAAATGCGTGTCTTGCTCCCCACTGAGGGAGACGATGGTCTTGTAGGAAATATCTTGATCGAAGCGAATTATTACTTGCGTGGGGCCCCGGTTGATAAAGCTGTGTTATAGGATCTTGGAGGGAAGTAGGACTTCTATGTTATGTTCCGCCGGGAATTGGGACGCCGAATCGTGTGCTCTAGACGCTCGGCGGAGTTTTTTTTGCAGTATTTCAATGTTGCTGGTAATTTTGTTTGTGGTTTTCTCGGAGGTTTGTGTGCCCGTTGTCAGTATGCTGGGCAGTGCGTTGTATCAATTTATATTGCATACATAGCACCTATAATTGGCCGTGCAGCCCTTTAGTAATGTACGAGTAGTCGCCTGTTTGGGTTTCTTTTCAGGCGGGGGGGAAGGGGGGGCTAGAGTGAACGCTTTTTCCAGTGCTCCGTCCTTGGTGAGCGCTTTGAGAATGTCCTTCGGCTTCATGAACTCATCTAGGTCTCGGATTATCACTGCCGGTCTACACGGTCCGTTAGACGTTTGGGCTGTCGCTTCCAGTGCCGCTTTATCTTTTATTTGTTGAAGGAATTTGCCAGTGGCATAGGGTATACATATGAGACATTAATTGTCATACTTAGTTATTTAAAGCCGTGTTATAAATAAAATGTATAGTATGTATATTATATATATATCACGCTTCTCTAAGCAGGACCTGTCCCCAGCATCGACGATCACCAGCAAGTATTCTACGCTGGCGGCCGCGGAGAGATCTTCGGGCTGGAATAGAGGTGGAGACGCTGATGCCTTGGCGGAAGCCCAGCGGCGGACCATTGGACAAACACGGCGTAACAGATACCACGATAGAAAGGTTTGTTACTAGACTAACCTTTAACGACGACGACAATAACAACAGCAACACCGACGGAAAAACAACGGTACAACGGGGATAATTGTCGCCTTCGATCTCTACCAAAATGATTCAAACATTTGTCGTTCTTGAGCGTTATTTTGTTCAATAGATGACCGCCATTATTATGCTTATATATATATATATATAGAGAGAAAGAGAGAGAGAGAGAAAGAGAAAGAAATATGGTGTAAGCAGATCTACCAAATACCCACCGATGTATTATCGAACAAGGTCAGATGAATAATAGCTTTAGATAACACACTCCGTTAGAAGTATTTATCGCGCATGACGGATACAAGCGCTAGTTGAGATACGAGCTTTAAATAAAAGACTAACCCGCTGTTGTTTCGACGCTGTCAGAGTTCCCTCTCTCTAAAGCCGATACATAGCCGAAACATTTTTTTTTTAGAAAATAATTTATTATTCCATGTATTGAGGACAAGGGGCGGCAGACCTTTGCCTCTGAATGTTTGCGCTCATATTCCCCGCTCTCAAAACGCCTAGAGCAATGTTGGTACAAGAATGTTAGATGAATGAATAGAACGGGAGTGCCCTATTTTTCTGGTTGCCGCTTTGCATGAATTACCCGAAGAGTCAGCCTGATCCAAACTACGATCCAAGTTGACTGGTAGATGTCTTCACAAAGCGTCCGTACGCTTTCGACGTTTTCTTGTCATTTGTTTGTTTGTTTGTTATCGCCTAAAAGGGCAGCAGCGTCTTCGTAAAGGAACACCGATAGATAAAGTACACATTTTGCCAAGATGCAATGCAATTGCTCTTAGTTATTTTGTCTTACACTAGCGCGAATGAAGCGACCGTTGCAGAAAGTAACACAGTCGCAGGCCCCACCTGCCTACGCACGGCTCCAACACCGTTTTTGTATGATCAAGACGCACTAATTTGCCAGGTGGGCTTCTGTTAGCGGCCCGCTCATAACCAGTTCGAGCCGGCAACAAAAATAAAACTACATAAAACACAGTATTTACTACGTCAAATGCACCTTCGGATCAAGTCGGGTATAGGTAGCACTGTCATCGTTGTCGTTAAGGAGGGAACGAATGAGAATCCAGAATAACATGAGGTATTATTTTCACATTGCAACGATACGTACGCAATTGATTAGTGCCAAAATATCGTAGATATATACGTTTATATACAAACAACCATGTATATATAAGCTTTCAGGCTTTTATTGCTATTGCATGCTGTTTTTACATTGACAGTTCTTGCCTATGAGCATTGTACTAACTATCTGGATCGCTTAAAAGCTAATGAACTGAAAGTGG
The DNA here is from genome assembly GCA_003439945.1 of Dermanyssus gallinae. Lineage (NCBI taxonomy): Eukaryota > Metazoa > Arthropoda > Arachnida > Mesostigmata > Dermanyssidae > Dermanyssus > Dermanyssus gallinae. The sequence goes on from QVRM01006922.1 coordinate 436,649, forward strand.
CTAGACCGAATGACGACGACGAAAGGCACTGTTTTTCACACAGAACTTTTTTTCTTGATTTGATTGCGGACGTTGCAGTTTTTGGCGCGTCCCACCGCCAACGAGGAGGACAACTATGGATCTATTTTTGGATCAAAGGTATTTTTGAGTAGCAGCGCGGGGCTGCTGCCATTTTTTTTATTGTCTATATGTATATTTTTGATGTAGACGATCTTTTGACATCATGGCGTATGCATGATTTTTTGCGCATACATTTATATATAAGGTCCGCATAACCGCATATACTTATTTTAAGGTCTGGTACGACTCGGCGACAAAAAGACTCCCAATGGAAGGAGGGGGCGGAAACGTCTTGGTTAGGAGTAAGGATGAAATTTATAAATATAGTTGTTTTGCCTTTCTTTTTTCTACATAGTTGTGCAAAATCAACATTTTTTAAGAGAACTCCGACGTGTGTGGCGGAAAATTCCGCACAATCTGAATGATCCAACGCAGGCTCGTGAAAGGAAAATAGCCAGGTTGAGGCAAGTCATAAAAAGTCGATATTTTGTTTAGTGCAAAACCCTAGAAGTTTGCCATCACGACCACAAATTACGCCCAAAGGACTATTTTCAGGCAATAGCAAATTTAATTCCCATAATTTTCGTACCAAAGCTCTTTCGAAGCGAAGGCACACTTGCTAGTATTGTGGCCAGCTTCAGCAAGGGTGTATGAAAAAGCTAGGTACATATTTTGAGGTTTGGTAGAACTCTGCACTTATACGGCTCTGAACGTAAATGCTTTAACGTAAAACATGACAACTATGGCTGTCGAAAAAGCTTAGTTATTGGGCAACTACGTAACACAGCACCATCACTTTGGTACGAAAATCATAGGCATTAAATTTAAAATTGTCTGTGAGCGGTCTTTTTGACGTTAATGTTTGGTCGTAATGGCAACATCTTACGGTTCTGCTCGTGAAAGCTCCAACAGTAAGACATAACATCATATCAACGTTTGATGACTTTTTTAATCTAGCTAATCGCTTTTCGCTAGCTTCTCATTTAGAATATGCCGCCGAACACGTTAGCATGTTCCTTCATGCGTTGGTTCTCCCGCAAACTCTGCAGGAGAAAAAAGCAGAATAACTACTTATATAAATTTCATCCTCATTCCTAAACAAGACGTTTCCGTCCCTTCCTTCCATTGGTAAAAAAAAATTCTTGCCGAGTTCTATCAAACCTTAAAATAAGTACATACGGTTATGATAGACCTGTATATATATATATATATATATATATATATATATATATATATATATATATATATATATATATATATTTGTTTGGTGTACTTGTACGCTGAACTTTAATGCAAGTGTATTTTTGCAAATGTTGATCTGCTGTTGTCCGCGCTTTTTACATCGGTGAGTCCGTCTTTTTTTCGGACAGCTTATTTGCTGATTTGCAAATGGCGGCATGTTGCAGTATAGAAAGTTGTATATCTGTTTAAACTGTATGGACTCTTGTCTATCTGTGTGAATGGCTCTGAATATCTTAGTAGTATTTATATGCTTGAACTGTGCGCATGACCGCACGTGTCTTTATGAAACTACTTGAGAATATTCATGTGTTTGCTGTCTCCGTTCAGGTGTTTGCCGGTTCTGTAGGTTACTGTTGAAATGTTCGTTGATCCGTTCTGTAACACTCCGCTGTTCTAACTGCTGGCACATTTCTCTATGTAGCTCGTTTGGACTCTGCCACATGCCTAAATATCTCCCAAAGACCTCGCAGCACAGCTTAATTCGCTTTGTTCTAGCCTAGTATTTCTATAGCCCGTCTTCCGTGGAATGTCTCTTGCGTAAATTGGATTGTGTCTTTGTGTAATTTCGCAATTTCTGCAGACAATACCGCATGCTGGATCCGCATGCATACTTACGTATGAATATTCTACCCACTTATTTTGCTATGCCTGTGTTAGTGAGCATCGTAGCAGAGTGAATAGATTTCAGCCATTACGTATACGTGTAAGTTACTTGTGGGGCATGTCAAAGGAACTAGCGTTTGCACAAAAAAAATGCAGTTATGTGTCCTTGCACGGGCGACGGACCGCTTGGCCACCCGCCAGCAAAAGGGTGGAGCCATGGGTACGTGTGGCGATCAAGGTCCAATTGGCCTTCGAGTTACTTCTGACTGTAGCCGTTTGGTCACATATAGCAGCCACAGCCGCAGTTCTCAAGTAGCCCTAGGCCCTCCTTGGACTTAAAGGTCTGTTTCTCTTACACTAAATATATATAAAGGGTCACGCAGAATTGGTCCAACAAACTTTGGTGTCTAGTACAACTCAGCGATTTAATTTTTCCCAATGTAACAAGGCGCGGAAATGTCTTATTTTAGAGTGAGAGAAAAATGACCAAAAGCGGTTGTTTCAAGCTGTTTAGCTTTTTACATTAGAACAAATGATATCGCCGAGTTGTACTTTTTAGTGAAGTTATGTCAGGTTTAAAAAAACTGACATAACTTCACTAAATCTGCGATTGGGAGAGCCCAAGTCATTTTTTCGATAAACCAATCATACCTACGTGCCTGGAGGAACATTCTGCCGCTGTTAAATTGCATTTTACGCTTGCTCGTTCAAGATAATTCTCGATAAATAAAATTCGTTATAATTCCTATATGTTGGCTTTCACGCTTAATTACCCATTTTTAGACGACAATTCCGCCCCCTTACTCCAATGGATTTTTTGAGGCAAGTTGTACTAGATCTTAAAGTTTGTTGGACGAATTCTGGGAGACCCTGTATCTATATATAAAATTTTGCCAAAGCGATTGTAACGTAACATAAATGGGTACTTCTATACTAAATTGCCTAAGAAAACACCTCGTTTGCTCTGTAGTATAAGAGACGCGGTCAATGTGACACAACGATACGCAACGCACGTTTTAATAATAATAATGACTCTAGCAAACATATTTGACTTAAGTAATAGTAGTAGGGGTTACCAAACTATGTTATCGATGTTGTTGCCGTTACCACATTTACTACAATTATGCTAGCTAGAAGATATACATTTGGTTATTTGTTTGCGTTCGTAAGATTGGGTGGCTTTGTAGCGAAGACCCTGGCCTCTAGTTATCTCCGAACTCAGTCGTACCATTTATACGGGGTGTTTGAATAATCAGCTGGCATTCTTCAGAAGTTTTTGCGCTCAAGTCTCCTTTCTCCGCGATCTGCTTTTTTTCGTAGGCAGAACCGGGTAGGGCTGTCAAATCCCGAATGGAACGTTACTCAACGGAATAACGCGTAGCGATTATGAAAATGCATCATTAAACTGGAAACTCTGTGCAGACATACTGGCAAGCTCTTCGTGCAATTTTTGGTCGACATAACCGACTAAGAAAAAACACCATTTAGGAATTTGTGCAAGAATTTTACAGAACATGTTTAGTACGCGATGTGCCAAGCCTCGGAAGACCCCGGAGCGTTCGGCTGAAAATATCGCCCTTGTAGCCGACAATGTGGAGCAATGTCCGGAAACCTTATCGTTATTCCCCTTAAATAAAAGTGCTTTTGACGTGACGTGAAACATAGACTCGGCGAAGTGCCCAACAACTAACAACTGGGTCATATGCGCACCTCAACCTGGTGAATATTAAGGTCAGATCCGGCACTGTATTCACATAAGATCCAGGTGATGCACTAGTTCAAGCATACAGATCATCAGGAGAGCCTAAACGTTGCCAGTTGGACTTCGGATAATCACGCAGCATAACGCCGATTTTCCCACTTTCCATCCCATTTATATCTGAACGGAAGTGTGAATACACAAAAGTGTCGCATTTGGGCAACCCAGAACACTCTGTCGATTCACAAAGAACCGTTACATGTGTCATATATGACAGTCTAGAGCGGTCTCTGGTCAAAAGGAATCATTGGGCTCCTAATTGTCTTTGGCCGAATTTAGACGGAATCAATGCGAATGGACTTTGGCGTCAGCAAGGTGGCGCCACAGGCTACATAGTCAACGAACTGGAAAGAGAGTCATAGTTACTTCCGCTGAAGACCAACATTGAAGCATGCTTTATTGTAACTGAGCCTGCAGCACAAATAGTGCACCACCTCACCGATAGTATATATATATATATATGTATATAATATCGGTGAGGTATTGGAGGTGAGTTATGTGTTAAAATGACTATATACAATATGTTCATAAGAACTTGTACAATATTAGGTAGTTCAATAAGTTCTTAGAATGAAAACCGAAAATTTTCCAAATCATGTTTTTAAATTTTTCTTATTCGATATACTCCCCGAGAAGCTCAATACACTTTTCCCACCGAGATTTCAGAGCTTTCATACCTCTTGAGTAGAATTCCGCGTCGTTAGACTGAAAATAAGCATTGACAGCAGCCTTAACCTCTTCATTGCTGGAAAAATGCTTTCCACCGAGACTATTCTTTAAATGTCCGAAGAGGAAATAATCAGAGGGGGCCAGGTCTGGAGAATAGGAGGGTTGTTCAATAAGTTCGAATCTCAGTTGGGCCAGTTTTGCCGATGCTTGCCGGGACTTGTGTGCAGGAGCATTGCCCTGGTGAAACGGGACAACCTTCTTCTGCAAAGCGGGCCGTTTCACGATGAGTTCTTGCTAACGGCAGTCTAACAGTCTTGCATAATATTCTCCTGTGATCGTTTTACAGCTCTCAACGTAGTCGACCAGCATTATTCTACGTTCGCCTTAAAAAACTGTAGCCATCACCTTTCCGGTCAATGCCGTTGTCCGCACCCTCTTCGGAGGTCCTTCATCAGGTGCACACCATTGGCAAGATGCTTCTTGGGTCTCGGGAGTGTAGTGATGTACCCGGCTTTCATCGACGGTCATGAATCTGCACCAAAAATCCGACAGATTGTTCGACATCTTGGCCAAATTTCGCTGTAAAGCCAAAACAGGCGCGTCTTTTTGGCCCTAGTTGAGCAAATGCGGCAGCCATTTTGCTCTAAGCTCTTTCATCTTCAAGTTTTCGTGTAGGATAAAATGCACACTGCCTAAACTAATCCCGAATGCCTCCGCTATTTCCTTAATGTTCATTCGCTTATCTGTGCCAAGAATTTTTCGCACTTTCTCTACGTTTTCCTCATCAGTTGCCGTTTTTTGGCCTCCTGGACGTAGTTCATCCTCGGTGCTCCTGCGACCTCTTTTTAACACATTAATCCAGTTGGAAACAGTGGCAAAACATGGCGCAGAGTCACTGTACGTCTCGTCTAACTCAATTTTTACTTGGGTCGCATTCCAACCTTTGAAATAAAAATGCTTGATAACCACTCGAAACTCCTTTTTCTCCATTTTTAAAAATCACGCCGATACGTTGCACGGGAAAAGCTATCAAACGAAATCGCAACGGTCAATCACCATAATATATTGAGTGCTAGCAGTCGAAAAGTTGCAGTTCCTATTAGCGGTGAAAGCGTGCCAAAAATCGAATTCTAAAAAGCTCATTCTAAGAACTTATTGAACTACCTGTATATGTACGTATTTAAATTCAAAAACATTGTTTTCGAAATCCACCAAACACTCTTACTTTTATGTAACTTGAAAAATCTCAAAGTATTCTTTACACACTTTATATTTTGTAGATACTATCACCAAGTAGATATTTGAGTTACCAAGTAGATATCTCCAATTGGTAATTATTTATAACAGGAATTAGAAAAAGCACCGACCCGAGGCAATACTAGAGACTCGAAGCCTCGAACTAAGTAACGACAAGAGACCTGACGGTGTGACTAATCATTTAGTGGTCGCATGACAAATGCTTGGCATGGAATGCTGCAGTTCCCTGCACTCTGCCTCTCCCCTCCCTTTATCTAGATCGTCGCTCAATAAAACTGGAATGGAGCTTGTTGAAAACGATAAGAACGTAAGTACGCAGATCTCAACAATATTTAGTGCCAGTTTTTAACTATGGGGACTTTGGAGTATATTAACTGTACAACGGCAACGTTTACTTGAGACTTGAAAACATTGGAATAGGGGAAGCCGTAAAGCCAGCGTGAAATAAAGTATTAAAAACAAATGTCGCCGAGTAGGATGTAGGAAAGGGCAATGTTGTTTTCTTAGGTAGTGCAATGGCATAAAAAGATAAGCTAGTATTTCTAAAACGAAAATAATCACAATTGTATAAATAAAATCACAATTGTAAATTTGGAACATTAATAGTAATAATCGAAATGAACGCACTTTCTCATACGGGTTTTACAGATGCACGCATCAAAGCCATTTTTAATATACCATTTTATTATACCGATTTAATATACTGCCGTTTTCTCTAAGACATACAGAATTGTTTCGGTATATATATAAATATATGCATATATATATATATATGTACACATACATTCACATATTTATATGTACATTGTGCATTATGCAGCGAGCAAGTTCGATGTTTGACCACGACAATTCTTAGCTAGCAGCCAGAGTTACGACGATGGGTTTAGGTGTTGAGGCTTTGTTAGAGAAAACAGACGTGAGACGCCGACGGCAAGCGAAGGGGCAGTACGTGGGCCTGTATCGTGGCTAACCGCCCCGTCGCTGTAGCGGTAGTGTACGTAGTGAGAGCATGCTATTGGCGGCCAATGAACTGGAGTGAGTGATGGCGGTGAAGGAGGTAGCGTTGGGGCCAGTGCAGCAGCTTTCTGTTCTGTAGGCTCTGCTCTTCATTTACAGTCTGAGGGTGGAGCCCTGAGACCTCGCCGATACATGCCTGGCGTTCGTAGACGTTGGGCCTTTGCGAGGAAAGGTGCGGCGGCGACGGTGACGGAGTCTATCCTTAGAGGCGATAGACCCTAGCATCCTATGCAGGCATGTATAGCTCATGTTTGCACTGCTCGGATCGTCTCGCAAAACTTGGAGACGCTCCATTGGTCTGAGCGGGCAGCTGACGTTTCAATTGACCCTAATCATACTGTATATGTTTCTTTTGGTCTCGCCGCTATCCTGGCCGCCTCACGGCTCCATTGTCTCTATTGGCGAGGTTGCTGGTCGACAAGACTTTGCCATCGCCGTAGAAGGCCGTAGCTGTATGACGGCTAAGGATCGGGCTAGCTACGATTTGCCAGCGTGTGGCCTTCGCGCCACCCCGCTCGCGCTATCGGGCCGTTTCGTCGTCGAACACTTCGAGGCCTTGAGCTCCTTTCAAGGCCTTCGGCGGTTCGGACGCAGATGCCTACCACATCATGTGTGCTGTCTCCCTCTACATGATCACTTTTCGCCTCGTTGACGGTGGTATGTTTCGTATTGTCGTTAACGCCGCATTTTCGAACGCATGCTAGCAGCTTGATCCACTCATTGAGGTACATGTGCAATCGGTACCCGGCGGCGTGTTCGGCCCAGTGCATTCATCTAGCCGCAAGGAGTCGCCACCTGCCCAACAGCAGTATTTGTTATCGAAATGCCCATTCTGTGCGCCTAGGACAGTTGACACACAAGTGAGCTAGACAAGTGTCGAGAAATTCGTTTAACTTGCGACACGGAGCGGTTTGGAAACACGTCGCTCAGTGAATTCTACCTGCTTTTATTAGGAAGGACGAAACAGTACTCTGGTGTGTCAACAGACGGTCTCAGAGTTCATTGTTAATTTGTCCTGGTTAGCTCTCAGCGTTAGCAGGGTCGGTCCATCGTAATCGGCAGGTTTCCACGCGCATTTAGGTCTCAGCGTTAACCGCTGAGTCTTGTCAGGCTATAGGGTCGTTAGGCGATCGATCTGTTTGAAGTGGCGCGGCGTGCGTACAAAATTGTCCTGACAAGAGGTGTGACGACGCTGCTGCCCTGTGTGAGCTCGTTTGCATGCGAGACGCGATATCTTGATGCTGACCGTGTTGTTCGTGGCTGGCCAGGTTAGCTCAACACGCGTGGCCACTAAAGCGATGGTGAACGAGGATTCGCGTCATCAGGCGCGCGCTTGCAACGGACGTGACCGCACTGTTGAGGAACGTCACCACGTTCCACCTAGCAGGTACAGTCCGGTCAAAGCCAAAATGAAGGCAAGTGATTTAGAGAGATCACCACAAACTGGACCGGTTCAGCTGTCGAGTTCAAGCTCGACAAACACTTCAACGAGTTCTTCCCAGCAGGCCAGTCGTGCTCATTCTCGTGTGCCAAGTGCCGGAATACTAACGCAAACGCCGAGTCGGTATTGCAATGATTCTGAAAACATCCATGGTCAACGTAGACCTCAGTTGAAAGTTTGTCCGGTAAGGATAAATCGCCAAACAATTCATGCAAACTTCGTGGTAGATCTGAGGCTGAGATCTTACGTGCGTAGATCTCTTATGAAGATCTTCCGTATGATTATATATATGTCTGGTGCAAATGTTGTTACTGGCCAACTGCTGTTTTGTATCGTAATATCTAATATAAACGTATTCATTCACTTGTACTGAACCAGGTTATTGAGTTGCTAGCAGGGCTATGGCAAAAAGCAAGAGGTTGCCAAGAAAACGCTCGGTAATCCACTAGAAAAGTGTATTCCACTCGTAATAGCTGTTTAATCACACACGTACTCAAGTTAGAAATATGCTTCCTCACTTTTCGCGTGCTCTTGAGTTGTGTGTGCAGTCAAAAGTGTGAAGTTGTGCACAGCATTATGCCTTTTCGTCATACCTAACATTGAGAGCACAGACTACAGCATATATATATATATATATATATATATATATATATATATATATATATAGAGGAGACGATAATTTATTTACGTACATTTATATAAATTTATTTTTCGTATATTACATTATGTTTGTGATATATATATATATATATATATATATATATATATATTAGCCACAACAGGAGTATATTATAGCTTGATGGAAAATGCGGTAAAGTACACCCATTTCAGTAGCTAGCTTGATGGGGAAAGCTGGCACCGACAGATTTTATGGTTTCAACCCTCTCGTGATTCGCAACGTAGGTGCTCCGCAAGGGGCCGATGCAGTCCAGCCCTCAGATGAGGCACCTCGACGCACTTTCCCTGGTTCGTGGGTCGGTCGTGAGTCGGCCATGAGTGGGTAGAGTACGAGTCTCCCCTCTCATGGACTTGAAGTATTGTCTAACACGATCCGAATTGTGGTGGAGGGAGGACTGAGCCCTCTAGTGATTGTCTACCCTACGTTTTAAGCGCCATGATTGGCAATTAGACTTTACGCCGTCGATTAGGCTCACAATGCAAATAATATATTGTAATCGTACGTTTCGGCAGGTGGTCTCTGCTTTATTCAAGAAACCAGCAGTTGCTCAGAACTAAAGGGGGCTAGATTGCCAAAACCAAAGGTCGTCACTCGGTATTGTGTTTTTCGCATGCATTGAAGGTTTGCCCGCGGTCATCGTTCTCATTCCCGTTTTATAGCGGATATTGGGATGAAGCAACTTTTTCCAAAGGTTGCCACAGCTTTCGCTGGAAAGTTTCACGCCATGCGGGTGATTCCACTGAAAGATTACGAGGTGACACTACTAAACCCACCAGGCCAATTAAAAATGTTATATTTTTTATAAGAGTCTATGTCCAGTGCATATGCAAAGTAAGTTACAAATTTTGCCGATTGCTCACTCCAAACAGTCAATGTATCATCTTGGGTGTGCGCCGGCCAAAGAAATTAATTCAGCTATTGCACTCGATTGATTGGTAAGCTTTTGGGTTGCAAACCCTATAACCTTCAATGCAGGCCCGATAGCTATTTCGGATTTTTTACATACTCCGCCACACAGCGCCTTTGTTTAGAACCAAGCGTTAGTCCCAGTCACTACGGCTACCCTCAGTAAGGGAGATCGCCTTAGTAGAACATTAGATCACGATATTGCTAAGATACATGTGATGTTATATATATATATATATATATATATATTGGGTCTACAAAAAAGTTTTTTTCGGTTTTTTAATGATTCTCTACGGACAAAACCGAAAAAAATGTGTAGCCTTATATATATAATTTTTTATAGGACCGTTTTCTTCAGACGGCAAATTTCTTTAGATTCAGAAATTTCTTATAAAACTAATCTTTTTTTTATAAATAACATATTTTCAACAGTTGTAACGATTAAGATTCTGTTGCGGAAAATACTATCGCCAGTATCTGCCCGCTCTTGCGAATGTATTAACATCCGTTACATTATACAACAGTGTGTAGTATTTATATATATATATATATATATATATATATATATATATATATATATATATATATATATACAATAATTAAATTGGCTACCTAGAAACTTGAGGATACATATCGGTGAAGAAGCATGGCTTCCATCAGGGCATAGCATCATAGCTGCTTGTGGAAGGCTAATGCATAGAACTAGGGGGCAACGCACATGTTCGTTTACGCAGTTTTCATTAATTATAAATCTGCATTTGACACGACACTGTACAATGTGTTGGAACCACGCGTCGTTCTCCGGATGTTGAAGACAATGTTTTAACGAAACAAGACCTTTCAATCGGTTGGTCCATTTCCAAAAGCTGATTCTCTGTTTATCGGTATCAAATACATCAAGTTTGTTTACGTATCTAAACGTAATTTTAATGTTTAAACATCGTTTATCTATTTTACATTAAGGATCACATCTTTAGACGGTTAACCTCTACTGTGGCGTTTTTCTTGAGGCATACATTCCAAAAACACGCCCTCTGCCTGCCTCGACGCGCGTCTCTTCAATTTTAATTTCAGTTTTACGAAAGGTACTAACAGGAGGCGTGCGAGTTTCCTGCTAATTTATACAGTAACCCGGTGGTAATGTTATGGTCTTGCTGGAGACAGTTACCGGGGCTTACCGGGGCAGTTCATTAGATGTGCATCAGATACGCAGCGTAGGTTCTTTGAAAACCTGTTCAAAGCGCAGTTTATCGCTAGAAGACCGAGTTTCAATTTTCTACAACTTGGCGGCCGACAGGCCAGTTGACCGGTAAATGCAGGTCGCCTATAATTTTCCTAAAGACGACAATAGAAGGCGGCTAGCTGTTTGACGTGTGTTTTAACTGGAAATTCTCGGCACGTGCATAGTGGAACTTCCCAGGTGAATTTTCGCAGGTTGTTGCAGAGTGTGCTAAAAAACGTTGTTCGTTCTCATCCCCTACTTGATATGCCTCACGCTGCAATGGAATCCACATTATGCGTTCTTCAAATTAACTAGCCGGTTTGTCGCTCAAATAGATGATTTATAAATTATAAATTATACACATCGCGCTTGCTAAGCTGTTTGATGGTAGCAATAAACGTCTCCATGGCCAATATGGTTACGAATGAAGCGAAAATTGACAACAGTGTTATGGCTTTTCTAGCATTCAAACGTTATCCTTTTATTAATTGTGTTACAAAAGGGGCGCAAAGTAACAGGTTACCTGTCTCATGCCCGATTGTAATATGTAATAAAAATGACACCTGTCATGATGCTAATTATGTATAGTATTATAGAAGTCATTGAAAAATGCTGCTTGCTTATGCAGGACGTTGCTGCGTACCGTCGAGCACCTCATGATCACATGTTGTCTGATGTTGACATCATAACACTTTGCCGTTTCCATGTTTGTTGCATGTCCCGCTTTTGTTGCATGCTCACTTGTTAATAGAGTTGAATGTATGTCTACACATACATATTGTCTTCTTCCTATAACAACAAATAATTAAAATGTTTTGTTGTTTTTCTTTACTTTGGTAATGTCTATACTGCCTATGTTACGGCAGGGAACGTTGTCGTTGTCACTGTAGCAAGGTTTGTTTCTACAGCTGTCGTTAGTGTCAATGTTTTTACAACGGCCATTTGTAGTTTTCTACAGGTGACTGCGAATAAATCCCGTTCTTGTTTTGAATTTGAACCTGTGCTTTTGCTATCCGACGTCAGGCCTCCGTGCGGGGCGGTTCCACGCTTGACACGGTGTCGTTTCATAGTCTTCACCGACCGCTCATTACGCAGAGGCCAACAGCCATCATGGCATCTTCGTCAGGACTTGGCCCTCTGAGCCAGTGGCAATTGACCGGCGAAAACTACATCGATTCCGAGCAGCGAAAACGCCACAGGTAATTGTTGTGTTATGCCACGTTTAACGTGGCGTTCACTACAGCCGGAAAAAGCTAGCCGACCAGCTAGCTACAATATGGCTATTACCCATAACTAACATACATCAAATTGCTACGCTGTGTCTCATGGCTCAAATAAAAAACAGACAACTAAACAAATATAAAAAATAAAAGGCTTTTGCAGTTTTTTAGGTTGAACAGTGGTGATCACCTTATTGGTCATGTGGTCTCAACAGCCAACTCCAAATTTGGCTGGAGTTGGCCGTCGGGCATTGTGGGCCTGTCTAGCACAGCCTCGTATAGCCCAAGAGCCAGGATGAGTACAGTTGTCAGGTTGTAGCGCTGTGTTCACAGAATGCTTGCATACATATAGGGGACGTCTGTCTATTATCGACAGCGAATCCCAGTGCGAGACTGGGACGATGCAAATATGCACACATATCGAGGCAGACATATGTTAGCTTTAGCTGCCAGTATCCCCTCGGGTCGGGACTCGATGAAAATCATTCCATTCAGACTCCTCGCAAAGAATGTACATCCAACAAAGAGCCTTTTCGTAGTCACTCTATTCAACAAAAGAATGTTTACACTTACTCGAATATTTACGCATGCATATGTGAGAAGTTACGCAATATATATATATATATACATATATATATATATATATATATATATATATATATATATATATATATATATATAAATGTGTATACACATATATATATATATATATATATATATATAAATGTGTATACACATATGCATATGTATTGTGCAGATCACGCAAAATCGCTGTCGCTACTTTTGACTTATGCTACGGCTGGGGACATAAAAGGGGACCAGGAAGATGCAACCTGGATTTGTCTTAAAAGTGCATTGTCGCAAGTCTTTTTAATGCACATTTATTTGCAGGTATTATGAACTATTATTGCAAATATTCAAATTTAAAGTAGTTCTAAATTTATTTCGATAAGTTGTGAGAGCTTTCTGTAATGGAAACATCATATATATATATATATATATATATATATATATATATATATATATATGATGTTTCGATAAGTTGTGAGAGCTTTCGGTAATGGAAACATCATATATATATATATATATATATATGCATAAAGCGGTCACACTTGACGCCATTGTAGAACTTGCGAATAATTGAGTGGAAAATATATGTGCGTATTAAAAGAGTATTGCTTAAGCTAGTGTTTCTTGGCTACCGTATACACACTGCGTAAATAGATCCCACACCATGTTATGCCTGTCAACGATTCAAACACACAAAAGTTCGCTGCCTACAAATCAAAACTGTGGATGTTTCGGGATCAATGTCATAGGCAGTTGTAAAATATCACAAAAGGTTATTATTATATCACTTACATCAAAAGTGGTTTTAATTCCGCAGCTAATTTTAAATACACTGTATACACATGTGTAATTAAAAACAAAGCATTGATCCTGAGGGCGCCTATTAGAGAAAGCGAAATTACGATAAATCCCTCAAGCTCCAGTATGCGGCACTATTACGCAAGACAACGAGCAGGCTCAATTCTCCAAAAGGTACGCCAATACAGGTAAATCTTCAAATTTAGGCCGATACTAACTCCCTGGTAATCCCAGAAATTTACACAACAGCGTCCAAAGGTAACAACCTATAACGACACAATTTACAAAAACCCCAAACTCGGGACCCTATACATGCAAAAGATCTACTAGGTGATTAAACTGTCACCCTATGTGACACAAGGCATCCAAGGTCAACGAACTGATCTCTTGGACATAGTCAAGGCCTCCTCTCGCCATAATTCGATACATTTGCCACTTAGGCACATTAACTCTCTATTAACGGAAGTACCTGCTCAGCCTAGGGTGGGTCGTGTCTTTACGACCAACATACACGACTATAACAGAACAGTAGTCTCCTAAACCCTCCCCCCCCCCTACAGCAAGATGGGTGTCCAGATTCCTTAAGTAGCTGTTTTGACAATTTGCCTCTTTATCGTAGCACTTACAACATTTACCAAGTATATTTACCCCATATTGTATATACCTATAGTATAATACCTGAATAGTGAGGGTATTTTAGGTAGACCACTCGCTTTACAGAAGCGTATTAATCTATATCAATTAAAAAAGAGTGGATTAGTTGACAAATTTGACCCTGATACAGTGTCGGTATGTGGAAGCCTACCGTCAATGAAAGCGAAAGTAGAAATAGTCAACCTGTACTTTGCTACAGTCCGTGAGCGACTGAGTCTGTCAACCGGGCAAACATTGGCCAACAACAACTTGATAAGGCACCAGTAGACGACCACAGAGTCGAGCCCGGTGGCGTGGTGGCTTAAGTCTGCGCCTCGCAACCGGAGGATACACCTAGCAGGTGCGCGGGTTCGAGCCCTACCATTGCACATTTGTATTTATGGGGGTCCGTCTATGAAGCAATGTGAAAAACAGTTCCGTGGACGTTAAATCTTGGCTGAGGGTCAGCCCGAAAACTTTACTTACTTAGACGACCACAGAACAAACAACATCACTTAACAACAAAAAGAGACATTCATGTATAATGTCTTAAAACTAACAAACGCTATATTTACACACCGGCAATCCCCAACGACCCTAAGGAGATTAGAATTGGTGCTCGTACAAACAAGATATCGTCACCTTCAGACCCACACCTGTAAGCACTATTGGTAAGGTATTTGAAAAATTAATAGCCAAGCGGCTACAGCAGTACTTTTAGGAGAACAATAAAATACATGAAAACCAGTTCGGCTTTAGAACTGGCAAAAGTACAGGCACTAATGGTAATACAATAAATGATAGCTTCGAAGGTAGACAAAGGAAACCGACCCGTGGCAGCATTTCTCGATCTCTTAGATGCATTTTACACTATACCACACAATTGTCTTCTAAAAAAGATGTAGAGCATGGAAATCACTTTGCGAGCATTAAATTAAACATACGCCGTAATCGCTACGTATCTTCACTGAAGGAAACAAAAATATTTATATAATAATAAATTGTCAGATGTAGATCTAAGACAGAGAAGCGGGGGAAGAGGGGGGGAAGTAATCGGGCAACTTCTATACATACTGTACTGCAAAGAAATTTTTCATTTACACGACGGATCAACCAAATACATGTTTGCAGACAATACTGCACTCATGTTTAGACAAAACTTCTACCCAAACGACACAATTTTTGAACACGGACTGAGGCACGTAAGAAATTTGATGAAAACAAACAGGCTTGTAATAAACCAAAACAAAACAAAATTTATACACTTAGGATTATAAAGTCGCCGTGACCTAGCCGTACCTGACAAAATTCGACTACATAAAAATATACCAAAAACAACACGCAACTGCGCACATATACAAAAAAACTGACACAATCAATTACTTTGGAGTGCTAATCAACAGTAATTTAAAATGAAATTCACACGTGCACTACACTGCCCGCAAAATCCAAAAAGTTATCGCAGTCCTTAGCCAAATACGTTTGTCTGCTACGACAAAATTCTAGAATTATACAAAGCACTCACTAAAGCCTATTTTAAATATGCAATTGTCGCGCATGGTGGAACTTTCCCTACTGCAACCGTTGGTGCCATTGCAAAACAAGCGGTGCGACTAATCGCAGGCGTTAGCGCCATAATTGGTACATCTCTGCTGATGCGCACACTTCTTCGCGCAGTCTTCCTACTTAAAGAAACAGCAACCGGGTGCGAAATGCAAAATATAAATACACCTAAACACAGCTGTTCAACAAGAGGACGGCGAAAACTCAAAATTAGTTTAGAATACACATGAGCGGAAAGAGTGCGGCGCCGAACAGCGACCCACCACTTTTGTAAAACTATTAACAACACACAGTAACACCTGTCCCATAAACATTCCCCGCCAACCACTGAACCATACGAGAGCACATCGCAACGCTAAGCGGCACTGACACAATTTATTTCCTCGAATAGCAACTCTTGGCGACCGGCCAGCCAGTGCCTTCGCTGCCGCCGCTTCCACGACGATGGCGTTGCTGTTACCGCACAATGATAGTCATAGAGGCAGGCATTACTGTGAACAGAAAGATGTACCCTACCTCTACCACCGATGCACTAATTTGACGAAGTTATTGTTAAACTCGGCTGACAGAATGAAACTAGATGTAACTGTTGCTGGTTATTGCAAATTACAAATTGTCACATGGTGATGAGGAGCAAATGTTGCACATTTGTAGAAAAACGAAACATATTTATTTCTCTAAGTAAAAACATCAGACACTGGATGTTTAAAATAAGTAAAAAAAAAAACAAGTTTAATTTAGGTTAAGGCTTAATAGAAAAACTGGTGCTAGTCTAGATGGTAACTTAATGATTGTAGCCTTGCTAACACAAATTTTAATAATGATTAACTTTAGCAGAATAGCAATTCTTTATACAAAAGGCGAAACGTTCCCCTTACTTTAGTGAAATCAGCTACGTACAAATCAAACGTTAAAGATGACCAAAAATTATATTGATGAAGGGTGCCTTATCCGCATTGAATTTGAAAAGACACGACTCTTATATTATATCTTATAACTCCTCTACCATCAGTTTGCTCATATATGTATTAGCATTTTTGAGATCGATGAGCATCAGATTATTATTTAGATAACTTTTAAGCATCTATTAAGCAATATATATATATATATATATATATATATATATATATATATATATATATATATATATATATATTCATAGAACAACTTCGTTGGACAATGTTCCGACAAGGTTGAAGAAAAGCTTACGATTTCTACAGCCATCTAAACGTCAGAACAATTGGTTTTCGTTAGTTTTGTCATTCTTCGAAAGACGGCAGCCGTCCACCTTAAGCATATCATACTGCAATCTGTTTTTAAGCAATTATCGGCTCAGTCAACCGCATTGTGGCTTTTCTTTTTGTCGCAACTCCAACATGTAACAAGTGTGGACTAAGTTGAGGTCACTCGAAATTAAATAAAAGCGATTGTTGCACATTGGTGTGTATGTACTGAAAACGATGCGTTAAATCTATATGCGTTTGGTTTTATCGGCATTCGATTGGCTGCGGGGGTTATTACAGGGCCGCCTTAGCTCCTCGACGCAATGAAGACCACTTTTTGGGTGAGGCATTATCGAAGAACAATCGCCGCATCATCTGCTCGGACGGCATGTGGGAGACGTCACATTCCGGCCACACTTCGCCGGACTCTGGTGGGTCTTCGTCTCCAAACTCCTTGACCTCATCCCCAATGACCGACGTTGAGAAGCCCATACGAAGGCCGCGCGAGGAGCGCTGCACAGTGTTCGATAGGTAAGCATATACGTAGCCACATTTCACCTATTCTTCGGACCGAAAAAATTGCATCACCTACCACATTTGACTTTAGGTTTATTTTGTGCTCAAATAGTAAACAATAGTATATATATATATATATATATATATATATATGTGTGTATGTATATATATATATATATATATATATATGTGTGTATGTATATATATATATATATATATATATATATACATATATGTGTATGTATATATATATATATATATATATATATATGTATATATATACATATATGTGTATGTATATATATATATATATATATATATATATATATATATGTATATATATATATATATATATATATATATATATGTTCGAAATATAATTAAAGTTGCTGTAAAATACGGCTAGATTGCTGGAATGATACCACCCATTGCTCTTAAATGTAGTAAACTGAACTTGCACAAAACGCTAGAATATGCAAGTTTGCTATTAACTCAAGTATAATCATATATAGTATATTTGAGCGGTTTTTAATCTCACTTCTCTCTCCAGAAGAGTGCAACTAGTAATATTACGAAAGCAACATTTGCAATGCAGACGATTAAACATTGTTTCCAACCATAAAGATTGCAACACTAACGGCAAAATCGGCAGTGACAGAAAACAGTCGTTGTAACCCTACATCACTAACGATAGCGGCTAGGTAATAACCACGTCGCTTTAAATACTGACCGCTTAATTCCTTAACTTTACAGCACGTAGAGCCGCCCTCGTTACCTTTGCTTTGCTAAAGTTTACCTTGTCTAGCGTGCGTATTTGCGAACAAAATTCGACGCACTCTGCGTGTTTGTGTGTTCGAGTTCCGGTTGTGACAACATTAATGTGTTTCCACTACACTGTCTCTCCCGCCTCCTCTCTCTTTCTCACTTTCTCCCTCTCGCTCTCTCTCTCTCTCTCTGTTGTTTTCGACATAGAACGGTACGTATTCCCCGAAAGAAGCTCGTACTCGATGGGCCGTTGTATGCGACCTCGTACGCGCATTGGAACTCGCAGGTGTTTCCGTCTTCGCCAGCCAGCACACAGCGCGTCTCAGACTGATGCGTGCGGTGAATGCTGGCCGCTCATCGCTCTGCTGAGACGTCTTCATTGTCCGCGCGTCGACAAGTGCTCTCCAAGCTACATCAGATGGTACTACTTCTGCTGTTACCACCATTGTCGTCCTCTCTTCCGCAGGGCAGTTTCAGTAGCAACAATAGCAACAACAACAGCAATAACAGGAACCGCAACGACAACAACAACAACACATTACAGGCAGAATTGCTGCGACAAGGGTAACCCAGCTCAGCAACGACGGCTGCACCTATGTGACGAATCTTCGACGAGCGTCACGTCGAGACATTTAACGAGATGTTCAATGCGTCCGGGATGTGCACTCATCACCCGCCTCGGATAGACTCATGATAAGAACGAAGTAAACTCATGATAAAAACATGGGTGAACATAGTGCCGATAAACGGGTTATTCACAGTCAACGTAGCAACGACCAGGAGTCGAAGAATTCTCACCGAGTATTGTAAAACGATGGGATGGGGCAGTTCTTCAAACATTTTTAGCTGGTGTTGATTGACTACGAAAGCATCGGGCACTGACAGCGCTAACAACAAATGCGTATATGCTTGCCTATATGTGCCTACATATGCTCACAGGTCAATTCATTTCTGATGCCACTGCATTAATAATCCACGCCAATTCAGACGCTGCTTCACTTATGTAGTTACGGCGGGCCGCGTGTCCTTCCGCAAACACCAATAGGCCGCAATATGTTTAAAAAACGCTACTGCGTACTTATGTTACTAGACGGTTTTTTGTACCTAGTATCGTTATCACTATGCTGGTTGCTATATAATTATGTTTCGAATCATTATTGCGTTATCATTATAGATCTTACATGCAGATCTTTGGACTTCGATCCCACATGTGCAAAAATAGATGCCGTACGTTTAACAGTAGCTTGCGTCATTTTAAATGCCCGGATAGTTATATTATGCTGTAAATTAATAAATAAATTACAAATTAGGCAGGGTCTTTCACGCTGATATATATATATATATATATATATATATATAGTGTAGCTACCAACGCGATTAATGTGAGAGACCCTGCGTTATGGAATTAAGTTTTTTATTCGTCTAAGGAAAAACGGGTAAAAGACAAAGCGACCACTATATATATATATCTTCATAGAGTTACGTGCTGTCACCGGTCTCTTCCTTAAAGTGGAAGATATTCTGTCAGGTGGCGGTCAAAGCGATCATACTGTGCTACGGATAATTCAAATATATGCATATATATATATATATATATATATATATATATATATATATATACATGGCGGACTCTACTCTCTTCAGTGCACAAATTGAAGAAAAGTTCGATGCCGTCACTTATCAATGAAAGGCAAAAGCGCCGTTTTGTCTGGAATAAAAGCGACTGACAGCCGCCTCAGCATGAGAATTGAGAATCAAGACCATTGTATCCCTCCAGACTTACGCCTAAATAAATGGGCTCAATCGATCAGTCCATTTATCGATTAGCCTATTTTGAGTCATTTCGTCTGAATCCGTGCGAAGTTCGCTTCCTTCCTTGGGTGTTTCGTTGTATTTTCTTCGGAGTCTCATTTAGGTTGTGATGGCTCTATTGACTCGGCTCTTATGACGCGAAGCATCAATAGTCATAACTCTCACACTTCGGACACGTATCTAGTCAGTATATGTGTATGCGTGCATATATATATATATATATATATATATATATATATATGAACACATATTATGTATATATGTATATATAGTTACATATATATGCACTATTGAATACCAATACATATATATATATATATATATATATATATATATATACATACACACGCATATAATAACCTTGATATATGCCGAGAGCTGTACAGTGTGTATATACGACTATATGTACATATAAATTTCACGGCGCTGATATGTAAAATACGTCTAACGGCAATGGCGAAATAAACATAGCGTACGTATTTTACCGTCAAAGCTACGTGTGTTTTTCTTCTCAGACGACATGTTGATGATGGCAGTATTGCTTGGCGTAACCTTTCCAGTACTTGATAGAAAAGGCTTGGACAAATAGGGTAAGTAACTTTATAAGGATTGAGACAATGTAGGAAAATGATCTCGGCTACTTGGAGGCTTACAAATTGCAACACATCAGATCCAACTGTTGCTTCGTAAATGAGCCTCTGTTTTAAAGAAACTGTACAAAATATGTTCGGAAACAGAACGTACCCCACCGTGTATATACATATATATGACTCTCAGCAGTATGGTTTATCGTCTATTAAGAATAGATAATAAACTAGCCCACAGAGAGCTAATGTATACATGGTATATTATGCATAATAGAGTACCATGCTGGATTCAAATAAACTTTGTATGGCTGTTTCTAAAAGGAGGAGCTTGTTCACGACATTGCAATCGGGTCTGAGGTGTTGCATTCTGTGAGCTCTTGAAGAAGCCTCAAAAAATATTTGTAAGACGTCGCATATTCGTATGATGCATTAGATGGCTTCAGAGAGATTTACTTCGGGCGTCGCTGCTAAAGCAACGGTAGTGTAGCGGGACTCGCATCTACTACAATAAATCCAGTCGTTCTCTTTTTCGGGTGTGACCGCAGTACTGTCTTCTTGGGATTACTTCACCTGCCACCTTGGCTTAACCATAAAGGCTACACGACTTTATGCGGCGGTTATTTTCGCTTCCGACAGAAACGTTGTGAACAATCTTACCTAATCTCTTATAAACCAAAAACTCATGGTTCTTAACGAGCGCCCCTACAAGAGATTGAAATGTCAACCGTTTTCCCAGTCTTACGTTCCCGGGCTATTGGCTGGAACATGACTGGCTTTTAGTGGGCTGGAGTCCCACACTACCGGCCAACACACTTGCAGACGAGTTCCCTGCGGTGGTTTTCTCGTGTGCACACCGCATTTTCCAGTAAGTTACATTAAAAAAATTCTTACGTTCCCAGAGGGCAGTTCGTATTGGCTCAAAAAGCAGTGCCTCCCGTCGTCCGCCTTCCTCGAATTGCACATATGCCATTTGGGGAGTCAGTGTTGCCAATGTGGTGTAGGTATTGACAAAGAAACCACTGTGGCCCCAGGATGGCCCGGCTGGATTGTTTTTCATTGTGGTTTTACTCCACCTTGCTGGATTGGTTTCCATTGTGATATATACTCCACCTGTTTCGGGTATCTATTCTGCTAATGAGTAGTTCTTTCTAGTAGGCAGGATCTTAAGCCTGAGTACAGGTGGTACTGAGTACTTTTCAGGCGTAAGTTTAGAATATGTGAAGGGCGCTTCAAGCCGTTAAAAAGTTGATAATATGCTCAGCTCTTTTAAATTATTTTTAATTAATTAAAATAACCTATAAAAATGTTAATAATATATAACATTATTATAAGGCGCCGTAGTACTAACAATAGTATGCCAAAGTGTCTCCTAGCGCTTTACCGGGTTTCGGTATAGGAACCAGACGTGCCGTTTTACAAGGCTTAAGATAGTGTGCGCTGTCGAGCTTATTATTCATTATGCGTTAGCAGACAATATAGTACAAGCATTATTATGTCATTTTTGAGCATTTTCGTGAGCAAACTAAAGTTTGTGTTTGTTTAAAACTATTTTTTTTATTTCACAATTGCGGCTCTGACTCTTATAGGTACAAACGTGTGATTACTAGAATATCAGCTAGCTAATAAATGCAGTCGATAATAGTACTATTAAATGCAGTTGATGTACTGCAGCGAGGGCAAGCAAGAACCATTTTTAGATTTGTCAACAGCAAAGCATTCGCGTCAGTCAGACACTCAAGTCCGTCTCTGCAATACGACTCAATGCAAGGCTATAATCAACATTTAGAAGCCTACAATTTTGACTAATTAAGTGTGTGTAATCTCATCTGCCTCTACACCTTCATCTGTGGTTTACCTGCCAATTCACCAGCCTCTGTGGTTTCCGAGGCAGGGGGAATCAATATAGTTGCCGTGTACTCTAGTTCACTCTAGTTCACATGAAGATACATTGTATCAATCGACATAATAGATTTATCGGTCGACTGGTGCAAGGCCTATCTGCAATGAATCTAGATACACCTACGGTTCTGACAGGAGACGTAAACTGTCGTTTTGAGCAACCAGGTACCCGCAAAGACTGCAATATCACTGAACAGTCACTCCAAATTCGATATGTGGGTGACCACAGACCCAGCCCAACATACCTTTATATGACGATCGTCAACTATCGACATTTTAGCAACCAACCTAGTTGCAAGCGACATCTTAGACTGTGGATATGCAAGCGGTATTAATTTTTTGGCACTAGGCCGCACCTGCCGGTGACCTGGCTATTGCAAAGTACGCACAAACGGTACAACGGCAAACAACGTCGAAAAGAAGCTAGATATGGACTTCATCAATATTTTATCCAGGACACTGAACTTCGATTTAGGTGACCTCGGAATAGAGAGTCTTCTTCTGACCACGACAAACCTATTGTGTCCAACTCCATCGACCATTCGGCGCTCGAAAACGTGGCTTAAGAGGTTTGCTACACGGATCAAAAGTGTGTGAAGCATTCGTTTTTTCTCACCCGCTGCCTTTCTGAGATTGACTGATTTCTAAAATAATACCATAAGTATGCTAAACCGCAACTGGTATTCTAATGCCCTAAAAGAAGCCCACTTCGTATATATTGAAGCGAAGGGCAAACATCATACAAGCAACATGTTGCCAGTCCATTACAAATGGACTCGCCAGAGACGATTGCATGCCTCCTTTCGTCCACAGATATTGTCCAACATTTCACAGATGTGCTCTCGTCAGCGGTCATAATCCCTCACGAAGTGCCATTGCTTCAAGGCCCGCCTAACGGGCAGCATTCGGCGGGCCAACCAGATTAAATAAAGTTGGAGTACGGAGTTTTGCATTCTCAAAAATGGGGAGACGTCGGGCCAAAGTTTGATTAGAAATTACCATATTGTAACGAAGTTAGCCACCGCGTAGCAACAGAACTGCCAGTCACGGGGACGCCGATGGCTGGTGACATCAGTAGACCAATCAATTGTGACGTCAGTAGACCAATCAAACACCCAAGCCGATGTGAGCCACAACGACCTACGCCGCCGATAACTGACTACGTCAGTAAGCCAAGCAAGCATCCAATCCAACATGCAACGTGACGACCAAGGAGACCACTGGGCTGCGTGCTCGTGACAATAGGGCACGTGCACCACCGCCGATCAACCAGCGACGTCGAAGATTCGAGTCATCTTTTTAACATTATTACTATACGAACGCTACCGCGACCGATTTATTGATCAAATAAATAGCCCGGAAGAAGGATGCCAGGAACGCATTCTCCGTCCGGCGACAGTTCGAGTCAGAACTTAGACAGAGCTGTGTGTTATCACTCATTGTCCCGAGTCACTCGTGTTGTAGTAACCGCCTTGCTGAGCTTGCATCCCCGGGACAACGTTACAATGTCAAGCAGTGGAAATCAGCAATTACTTGCCTAATAAATAGATGCCCGGGCATACGTAATATACCGGCTAGCTAACGAGTCTCTATACTAGCCGCAATTCTTAACAGCAAAGGTGAGCGTTTTCAGTCTTTCCGTCTGAAGAAGGATTCCTAAGAAAAGTTGCATCCATAAACCATTATCGTGGCTTCTAAGTCAGCGTCTGAAAAGTTGTCTGGAACTGCAGGCCTTCATACCCGAAGAACAGCATAGATTCAGGTGCTGCAGGCGAACACACACAGCTTGCGCAATAATTATCGACGATATCAGAAAAACAGTAAGCCGCCGCGGGCGCTCAATGTTTGCAGTGTTTGTGGATTTTAAAGCGGTCTTTGATAATGCATCTCCCAACGCTGCCCTCTGGAAACTGGCAACATATTATGGTGCGCTATTACGATTTCTATTATTATCAAACAATTAGTGGCTATTCTCCACAAAAACAATGTGATATAAAATGATTAAATGACGTATTCACGCAAGTTGCCGAGTATCCCACATTTTTTGGACAGGCAGAGTATCCTGTGCAGGGCGATTACCTTAATCCAGATCTGTTTTCTGTAATTGTCGAGGAAACTGCCGGCGATTGTTAAGCAGAAGCAGAAACATGTATCAGTGCAATTTATACAATATGCGGATGGCATAGAATTGTACTCCAGTCTACTATTGCTTCCATACTCAACCAGCATAAACGGCTCTTGCAGAGTTTGCAACACGTATTTCGCTGAAGATAAACATTTCCGAGACCGAGGTTGCTTCTTTGACGTCTTGCAGCTGCTGATAGAGCTTCACGGCCGACCTGTAGAATTTGTCGACCATTTTTCGTATTGGAGCCTGGAATGTACGCCAAGATGTGCGTAAGAAGGCACCGCGTTCTCCAGACATATCAGGAAAAGGGTTTGTAAGGCGCTTATTGTCGTTTTCTCAATTAGTGGTCTGCAATTTCTCTCACTGCTGACGACTTGATGATGATTTGACCGTCAAGTCAAATGATTTGAAAAAGTTGCCCCTACAGCAAGCTGTGCGATTGAGCTTGCCTGGAAACATCTTCGAGTCTTAAGCCTCGACAACCACGACCGCCTGAAGCAACGTATTGTAACCGGATTATGGGTGCTCACCGAAACAGCCGCAACCGACTGTTGTGTCTGGCTGCGGATACCTCACCTTCCACAATCCGCGTTTATCTCGCGAGTACCAAGCGAGAGCATTTACTGAAGTGAGAAGTTAAGACGTGTCAAATGGACATGGTCTTCTATATTCTAAATAATACTCGACTCGTGGAAGGATGTCCAGCAAACAGCTCATCATTTAATCTATCACGCAGTTTGCACAAAGGTTGGCTTTTTTTGTTGGCAGACGTGAGTAGTGTACCTATCGGCACTGTAGAACTGTATTTTGCTCAATATACTACTCGAATGTACTGCATTGTCAGAGCCCAGTAGCGCCCACCGTCATATTCATTTATTATTTTTTATTTAAATAATATAAAATACATTCGAATTGAGAAATAATAGATTGTTTGTAATAACAACGAATAGGACAGCCGATTAAGGCGGAGCCCTTTGCTGTCTATGTATCTTGGTGAAATATGCAGCCGCCCTTTATATAAATGTTCGCGTTATTTTGCTGCTGCTCCTGCTGCCTATAGCTACGATATCGCACTGGCACTACATTTAAACACATTTTTAGATATGGCTTGAGGCAGCCTCGTGGTTACGAAGTTCCAACACATTAGAAACAAGAATTCAAATCGTCGTCTGAACAGCGAATAAGATTGCTTTTATATCGCTCTGTGTGCCAACGAGTCTGGCTTTTGCGTTATCTAGTGAAGATTAGGAGAAACATCGACGAGAGAACACGAACAGAGTGCC